>OW569411.2:47843833-48443833 GCA_937662695.2 Halyzia sedecimguttata | reverse complement strand
AGTTTCCTTTATCAATAATATCGTTAAGGCGGTCCCTATCATTTCAATTTTTTTTTTTCTGTAAACGTACTTACAGTGTAACTATGTGAATACATATTAACGCCTATTTTAAATCCCAGCAATCATCCCGAAGACCTTTATAATAGGGCTCACATCAAGACATGTGACAGCGGTAGACGATCCGACGATCGTAAAGAATTCCATAATTCCAGGCAAATTTTATTCAAGTACGTACTGACGTGAGGTCAGGAGCTCTTCCGCGTATGTTCTATTGTCAATTCAGCTTTATTGGACACTCTTAATCGAGTTTACCATCGATATGGACCGGTTTCTCAGCTTTTATATGATATGATATTCGAAGATATTCCTATATCAAAAAACTTTATAGGTTCTATACTATCCCGTGATTAAATTCTTTATCGAAAATTCACGATGAATCGATAGACAATAGATACAGTTTTCAGAGGAAAATAATATACTTCTACCAGATATATACTCTGCTTTACTCTACTGTACTCTCTGCTTTCCTTTCAATAATGAAATGTAAATCTCACATGCCAAACGCATACAACGCGTTGAAATTCAATGATATTACAATATTTAATACTTTTTAATTTAATACACACTACACAGGACCAGATCATTGTTCATAGGTTTTCTATATATGTAGTATAATTTTGACACTCATTACACTAAGTTCATTTTTAATTCCACAACAAGGACATATTTTGTTGTATTTCCGTCCATTGGGTCGAAAATGGTCAGGCAAGTTTATTCGAATAAAGCTCATGATAATATAAATATAGATCACTAACAATAGGTATTGTATAATCAGTAATCAGCTAATCACTTACAGGTAATGTGTGAACTCTTATGTATCACAGCTTAGTACTGTCATCACTGGAGGGAAAGTTATTGTTTATGTTTATGCCTTCAATAACTGTGGTAACAAACCCAAATAAATTATGATACGTAGTATTGATTATAGCGTTTGAGAAAAAAATGTAGAATAAAGTGAAGTTCTTACACTGATATTCCTTCCACAGAATTCCTTCATCGTGTCATTATTACGGTAATTTGCTTTATTTATTATTTCTACGAATTTTATTATGCGGAGCTTCCATTTTCTTTTGTTTTAAGATTTAATCGTGAGTATTCAGTCTCCGATCGACAGTTATATCGCATTATTTTATTATGTGTATCCATTGCACCCATCAGTCGCTAAAATGCACGCACTTCCGATATCCTACAACAAGTTTAGTGGATGGATGAATTGGTAAGGTGGTGGTCAGATCAAAAATTGGAGCTAAGGTATGCAGGTTCGAATCCAAATGAGGAACGAAAATTTAATTCAATACGTTAATTCAATACAATGGTAATAGGGGTAAAATGAGAGGATGATTGTGTTATCCGAACGATGAAACGCAGAAATATAAGAAAAACATTTAAAATTATGTTTTTCCACCGTAATTCTTATTAATTCTTGCTCCCAAAATAGGTATCTGTTCGATAAAGAATTTCTGTATTAAAACTTCACCGTTTGGATGATAGTTTTTCGTTATTTGATCTGTATCAAAGGAGTAGAGGTTTTTGATAACGTTTTGTTGCTGGTTCAGATAACGATTTATCGTTAGCGTACCGGACATTCAGATATTCTATCTGTAACGAATCGATAACGAATTGTTATACGGGTATACACAGAAAATGTAAAAAACGTTTGGACTTAATGCGTTTTGATTCATCTCATTGTATATAATGCGTTTTGATGTGGTTGAAGTTGAAAATAATGCTGTTTGTTGCGATTTTTTATACATTTAGAGAAAACAGTCTGCACAGTAAGTGTTGGCCTGTAACCTAATTAACATGAGCAAATCGATAAAACATGTTTTTGGTTATATTTTATTTGTTTTAAAAATGCAAACGTAAACATAATTCATTGCGATGCGGCTTACATACTTTGGATTTGAATTACAGAGGGACATAATGCCATTTGGTAGATTTTGTTTACATAGGGCTATAGAGCAACAGAAAACATTTCTGAATCCGCTTCAAACTCAATTTCGCCCAAATTGGACATAATGCGATTTGAAAAGTTACTCCTCATATAATATCATACTTTTTGCGCGTATGTTCTGGGGAACATCGCGTTATAGTTTTGCCCAAATGTCTGTAACTTTCGAATTTTTTGAAAAAAATGGTCTCAAACGATTAAGCTCGACTCCCCAATGAAGAATTTGAGGTCAAATTTGATTCTGTCCGGCCGGCCGTCCGGCCGTCCGGCCGTCCGGCCGTTGCCACGATAACTTGAGAACGAAAAAAGCCAGCGACTTGAAATATTCAGGGTGGGTTGCGCATCCCAATACGACGGACAAGTTCGTTAATGGGCATAATCGGCCCAGTGGTTTCCGAGTAATAATTTTGTTTTCAACCAATATGAATCCGATCGAATTGAAACTTGGTGGGTAGTTGTAGAATATGAACCTAAGCACGTTTGTGAAATTTTGTGCGAATCGTATGGCTAGAAAATTTTAAATAAATTATTAAAAAATATTTTTGTTGTCACGATAACTTGAGAACGGAATGAGATAGCGGCTTGAAATTTTCAGGTTAGGATGTGCACCAGAACGCGACATTTCAGTTTGTTTATGAGCATAATCGGCCAAACGGTTTTAGAGTTATAGCCATCTGAAATTTTCTGAAATTTGGTGGTTTTTTGTTCCTCATTAACTCGAAAAATACTGAACCGATTGAATTCAAACATGGTTATTAGTTGTAGAATGCCAACGCGAAAATGTTTGCAACATTTGGTGAGGATAGCATTTGTAGAAAATTTTTAATAAATCATAGAAAATAAAAAAAAAAAAATTTATATATCAGTAACTATTCGTTCGAAATTGCTGAAATTTTGCAAGAGCCTACATAACCTAACTCTACTGCCAAGTTTCAAGTTTTAATACGATCGGTTAAATATTGTTGGAGATTCGAGCATTCTTGTGTGAGTTCAGTAGATGGGTGGCCGTTGCCTCGATAACTTTCGAACGAAAGGAGATAGGGACTTGCAATTTTCAGGGTAGGTTGCGTATCCGAAAGGGAGAGTTGAGTTCGTTTTTGGGCATAATCGGTCTAACGGTTTCCTAGTTATACCCACCTGGAATATTATTTCCTTAATAACTCAAAAAATAAATATTCGATCGAAATGGCGCTTTGTAACTAGTAGTAGAAAATCAACATAATGACGTGTTTAAAATTTTGTAAGAACCGTACCCCTAGAAAAAAAAAATTACAAAAAAAAAATTTTAAGAATCGTACCCCTAGAAAATTTTTAAAAAATCACGAAAAAAAAAATTGGTTCAAGCACTGACGTGAAGTCAGAAGCTTTTGCGCGTATGTTCTATTGTCCATTCTTCTGTATTGGACACCCTTAATCGAATTTACCATGGTAAATTATGTTGTCCATTATCCTGTATTGGACACTCAATTCGAATTTACCATAGTAAATTCGAATTGAGAGTGTCCAATACAGGAGAATGGACAACATAATTTACCATGGTAAATTCGATTAAGGGTGTCCAATACAGAAGAATGGACAATAGAACATACGCGCAAAAGCTTCTGACTTCACGTCAGTGCTTGAACCAATTTTTTGTTGGTTGATATTTTCATGCCGATGGTCAATCCATATGATGATGGGAATGGTAATGGTAAGTTAATAACATTGTCATTCATTCCAGCAATCGTATAAATATGAGAATTATAATATAATATCATACTTTTTGTTGGTTGATATTTTCATGCCGATGGTCAATCCATATGATGATGGGAATGGTAAGTTAATAATATTGAGTTCAGAATATCTCCACTAAAAACAAAACTGGAATATTGGTGTATTGGAGTAGATTTGAGGAAAGATATATATTATCGTTCATCATAGAATTGAGGAATGAATATCTCGGATGAGTTCGTTGTTGGGTAGAATTCGTCTATTGGTTTTGGATTGATAATTTTTGGCACTCTTGTTGAATTTGAATTCTTCTATGATGTTTGAATTCAATTTCTGCTAAGATGAAGTTCTAAATTTCAATAATGAATCATACTTCAATGTTTTCACAGAATGCTATAATTATTCTATCTAAGCTTTATTATATGATCTGTGTTCGTACTCGTACTTTTCATCCTGTTCTATAAGAGAGAGTCAAATTCATTTCAGCTATTTTAATTTGGTTTCTGCCATGGTGCAGTTCTCATTCTCAGATTGCTCATTTAATCTTGATAAATAAACTATTATTTGCATTGAATTTCCTTTATGATGCAGTTCTATCATAAGAATACATTGATATAATTCCCAACTCTGAGAAACCAATACTTTCGGAGATATAATTTGTCTGTTTGAACTAGAGCGCCAGAAAGCTCCAGTCCACAGGGCTTGAACCCATTTTTGGCGCTCTAGTTCCTCGGAACTGAGTGCTTATCAATTTGCCCAAATGTCTGTAATTTTGGAATATTTCGATGAAAATGGTCTTAAACGATTTGGTTCGACTCACTGATCAAGAATCCGTGGTCGAAATTCATTCTGTCCGGCCGGTCCGGCCGGCCGTAGGCACGATAACTCTCGAACGGAATGAGCTAGAGAGTTGAAATTTTCAGAATAGGTTTGGGGGATAAATATCTCGGCCAAGTTCGTTATTGGGCAAAATCGGACAAATGGTTTCGGAGTAACAAAAAAAAAATTTTTTTTTTACGAAACAAATTCCAAATTAAATTTTTTTTAATTAAAAGTTTTTTCATGAGAATCCAATCATATCATTTTTAACTCTAACAAGCTAATACTTTCGGAGATATGATTTTTCAAAATTTCAATAATAAATCGTATTTCAACGTTGTCACAGAATAATATTATTCTATGTATGAATATGAATTGTCAAAATGTCAAATGATGTTCCTGAGACTAATCAATCATAGTATATCTTGTCTATGCTAATCAATCGAAGAATTGTGAGCGAAGTGAGAAAAATCTCAGATATGATTTTTCAAAATTTCAATAATAAATCGTATTTCAACGTTGTCACAGAATGATATTATTCTATGTATGAATATGAATTGTCATAATGTCAAATGATGTTCCATGTTCCTGAGACTAATCAATCGAAGAATTGTGAGCGAAGTGAGTTAAATCTCAGTTGTTTGCTCCGATATTAGTTTTTCTCAGAAAATTCTTACATTTCGGAACTGAACATGAAGTAAGAGATCTGAGAGTAGTGAGACTGCTTTTCATCCATAGACATAGATATAACTCTCGAACGGAATGAGGTAGGTAGTTGAAATTTTCAGAGTAGTTTAGGGAGATGAATATCTCGGTTAAGTTCGTTATTGGGATAAATTGGCCAGATTTAATTTGATTTCTTCCATGGTGCAGTTCTCATTCTCATGATTGCTCATTTAATCTTGATAAATAAACTATTATTTGAATTGAATTTCCTTTAGGATGCAGTTCTGTCATATGAATACATTGATATAATTCCCAACTCTGAGAAACCAATACTTTCGGAGATATAATTTGTCTGTTTGAACTAGAGCGCCAGAAAGCTCCTGTCCACAGGGCTTGTTTTTTGTTTACAGCCATATGATCAATACAAAACTTCGCAGGCGTATGAAGATCGTGATTCTACAATTTGATGCTGAATTTCAGATGAATCGAGTGATCGGTTTCAGAAATATTCTTGAAAAACGGTTTATTAAAAAATGGCCATAACTCCGAAACGCCTTGATGGATTTTGCCCATTAACGAACATGTCCGAGATATTTACGCTCCAACCATGCCCTGCAAATTTCAACGCTTTAACTCGTTCCGTTAGAGAGTTATCGTGCTAACGGCCGGACCGGCCAGCCGGCCGGACGGACATAATTGAATTTGACCTCGAATTCTTCATCAGGCAGTCGAACCCAATCGTTTGAGACCATTTTCGTAAAAAAATTCCAAAAATACAGACATTGTGACGAAATGATAGCACGCTGTTCCTTGCGGAACACGCGCGCAAAAAGAGCAATCTACAATGCTTCAATGCCTTAATGCTTCAAAAATTGTCATAAAATTTATTTATCAAGATTAAATGAGCAATCTGCAATGATTCAACTTCGTGGAATGGGTTGTTGCAACTTAAACTCTGTGCATAGTTTTCACAACTTGAAATACCTAAGGAAAGTATCATCGAAATGTCTAGAGCAAGACTGGAGACAATCATAGCAGATTGTCCATTTATTCCTGATATTTGTGTAGGTAGTGGATTACGAACAAATTATTAGATCCATATTTCAGTATTTTTTTGCTAGCAACATTATGAAAATACTGTATATAGGAACATCCCGTATAACAATTCGTTATCGTCCGAATATTTCGTTATCCGATCGTAACGACTGAATAACTTCCTTAAAGATAAATAAAACTCTATCGAATCTATATCCAAACTTTAAAGATAATCTGTATACATTATAGCGATCCCTAATATATAAATTCGACAAAGACTAGGTAAAGATCTTAAAAACAATATCTGTATCGAGAATCGATATCTATTCGCTACGCATTCAGTAAGAACATCGCTAACGGTTATCTTTAATCCCTCTGTAAAGAATATATAACGATATTCGGAGATATTCCTATATCAAAAATCTTTGTAGGTTCTATACTATCCCGTGATTACATTTTTGCGCGTATGTTCTGGGGAACATCGCGTTATAGTTTTGCCCAAATGTCTGTAACTTTCGAATTTTTTGACGAAAATGGTCTCAAACGATTAAGTTCGACTCCCCAATGAATAATTCGAGGTCAAATTTGATTCTGTCCGTCCGGCCGTCCGGCCGTCCGGCCGTCCGGCCGTTGCCACGATAACTTGAGAACGAGAAGAGCTAGCAACTTGAAATTTTCAGGGTAGGTGGCGCGTCTCAATACGACGGACAAGTTCGTTAATGGGCATAATCGGCCCAGTGGTTTCCGAGTAATAATTTTGTTTTCAACCAATATAAATCCGATCGAATTGAAACTTGGTGGGTAGTTGTATAATATGATCTTAAGCACGTTTGTGGAATTTTGTGCGAATCGTATGGCTAGAAAATTTTTAAAAAATTATTAAAAAATATTTTTGTTGTCACGATAACTTGAGAACGGAATGAGATAGCGGCTTGAAATTTTCAGGTTAGGATGAACACCAGAACGCGACATTTCAGTTTGTTTATGAGCATAATCGGCCAAACGGTTTCAGAGTTATAGCCATCTGAAATTTTCTGAAATTTCGTGGTTTTTGTTCCTCATTAACTCAAAAAGTACTGAACCGATTGAATTCAAACATGGTTATTAGTTGTAGAATGCCAACGCGGAAATGTTTGCAAAATTTGGTGAGGATAGCATTTGTAGAAAATTTTTAATAAATCATTGAAAATAAAAAAAAAAAATTCTATATATCAGTAACTATTCGTTTGAAATTGCTGAAATTTTGCAAGAGCCTTCATAACCTAACTCTACTGCCAAGTTTCAAGTTTTAATACGATCGGTTAAATATTGTTGGAGATTCGAGCATTCTTGTGCGAGTTCAGTAGATGGGTGACCGTTGCCTCGATAACTTTCGAACGAAAGGAGATAGGGACTTGCAATTTTCAGGGTAGGTTGCGTATCCGAAAGAGAGTGTTGAGTTCGTTTTTGGGCATAATCGGTCTAACGGTTTCCGAGTTATACCAACCTGGAATATTATTTCCTTGATAACTCAAAAAATAAATATTCGATCGAATTGGTGCTTGGTAACTAGTAGTAGAAAATCAACCTAAAGACGTGTTTAAAATTTTGTAAGAATCGTATCCCTAGAAAATTTGAAAAAAATGACGAAAAAAAAAATTTCAAGAACCGTACCCCTAGAAAATTTTTAAAAAGTCACGAAAAAAAAATTGGTTCAAGCACTGACGTGAAGTCAGAAGCTTTTGCGCGTATGTTCTATTGTCCATGCTTCTGTATTGGACACCCTTAATCGAATTTACCATGGTAAATTCGATTAAGGGTGTCCAATACAGAAGCATGGACAATAGAACATACGCGCAAAAGCTTCTGACTTCACGTCAGTGCTTGAACCAATTTTTTATCGAAAATTCACGATAAATCGATAGACAATAGCTACAGTTTTCAGAGAAAAATAATATACTTTCATCAGATATATACTCTGCTTCTACTCTACTGTACTCTCTGCTTTCCTTTCAATAATGAAATGCCAAACTCATACAACGCGTTGTCGCGTTGAAATTCAATTATATTACAATATTTTATACTTTTTAATTTAATTCACACTACACAGGAACACATCATTGTTGAAATCGGGATTGTCCTACTGTTCATAGCTTTCCTATATGTGTAGTGTAATTTTTGCATTCATTACAGTAAGTTCATTTTTAATTTTACAACAAGGACATATCTTGTTGTCTTTCCGTCCATTGGGTCGAAAATGGTCAGGCAAGTTCATTCGAATAAAGCTGATGATTATATAAATATAGATCACTAACAATAGATATTGTATCATCAGTAATCAGCTAATCACTTACAGGTCATGTGTGAACTCTTATGTATCACAGCTTATTACTGTCATCACTAGAGGGAATGTTATCCTTTATGTTTATGCCTTCAATAACTGTGGTAACAAATCAAAATAAATTATGATACGTAGTATTCAATATAGCGTTTGAGTAAAAAAATTTAAATAAAGTGATGAAGTTCTTACACTGATATTCCTTCCTCAGAATTCCTTAATTGTATCATTATTACGGTAATTTGCATAAGTACCATTATTCCTACGAATTTTATTAAGCGGGGCTTCCATTTTCTTTCTTTTTTTCTAATATTTAATCGTGAATATTTAGTCTCCGATCGACAGTTATATCGCACTATTTTATTATGTGTATCCATTGCACCAATCAGTCGTTAAAATGCACACACTTGTGATGTCCTACAACAAGGTTAGTGGATGGATGAATTGGTAAGGTGGTGGTCAGATCGAAAATTGGAGCTAAGGTATGCAGGTTCGAATCCAAATGAGGAACGATAATTTAATTTAATACGTTAATTCAATATTATGGTAATAGGGGTAAAATAAGAGGATGATTGAGATATCCGAACGATGAAACGCAGAAATATAAGAAAAACATTTAAAATTATGTTTTTCCACCGTAATTCTTATTAATTCTTGCTCCCAAAATAGGTATCTGTTCGATAAAGAATTTCTGTATTAAAACTTTATCGTTTGGATGATAGTTTTTCGTTATTTGATCTGTATCAAAGGAGTAGCGGTTTTTGATAACGTTTTGTTGCTGGTTCAGATAACGATTTTTCGTTAGCGTACCGGACATTCAGATATTCTACCTGTAACGAATCGATAACGAATTGTTATACGGGATGTCTCACTACTTAAGGAAGTAAAAGGTAATATTAACCTCATTGGTCAACGAGCAGTAATTTCTTTTGATGATTCCATTATGTTCTTCTTTCCTATTGCCTCCATAAACTACATCACTACATCACATCACATCACATCACTACATCACTACATCATCATGTAAGTATATATTCACAAATTCAAGAATCGATAAATTTTTTTCCAAGAGAAAATAACAACTATGAATTGACAATCTCAAATAGCTGGAAAAGATGACATTTATGAATAGTTATCACATACAGATTCTGTGTTCACATTCTGTGAAAACATAGAACTTACGATGTATTATTGAAACTTTGAAACATCTTATCTCCGAAAGTATTAGCTTGCGAGAGTTGAAAATGATAACAATGGATTCTTATGATGAAACTGCATCTTGAAAAGATCTGAATTCAAAAGTTGTAATTTAAAAAAGATATTTTTTTTCGTTTCTCCGAAACTATTTGACCAAGTTTGCCCAGTAACGAACTTAACCGAGATTTGTATCCCTCAAACCTATTCTTAAAATCTCAACTGACTAGCTCATTCCGTTCGAGAGTTATCGTGTTAACGGCCGGACGGATGGACGGGCGACCGGACAGAATCGATTTCGACCACGGATTATTGAACAGTGAGTCAAACCAAATCGTTCAAGACTATTTTCAGCCAAAAATTCGAAAATTACAGACATTTGGGCAAATTGATAAGCACTCTGTTCCGAGGAACAAGAGCTCCAAAAAGTGTTTCATCTGATGATGGGAATCTATGATTGAAATTAATGTACAACTCAAACATTTGACTGCTTCCTGACTTCGTAGAGAAAATATCTGGTAAATACCGTAACAATTAGTAGCAGGGTACACTTGAGAGCATACGAATATTTAAAATGAAGGAATTCCTGCTAAATGTTGACTATAACCATTATTCTCTATTTCGACATGGTTTAAACCTGGATGTGCCAGCCAACGAGTATAGATATAAATGCTCATTAGTAACATAAGGCCATGCCCCTGCGTCAGAGTGCCCTATCTGAAGATGTCAAAATGAATATAAGGTAAATGTCCCAATTATCGACACAATAGCGTGTTCCTCAAAGTGTCTAATACATTTCGACTTCAAAGAATAATTTTATAAGAATGAAATATTCTGCTTCTACTTCTCTGAACCCTCTATTTTGATAAAAGTACAAAAAACGAACATATTGAAAGGGGTAAATATTATAAAAAAAATTAATGGTGTCTCAAAGCAGATGTACCCATTATCGACACCGGAAAAATATGAATTACCAATCATCGACATACATGTGCAGTTGTGCACCAAATATCGACACTTTGGGAAATCCAGATTTTGGCATCAATAATATGTTTGTATTTAAAGAAATATTGATATATTTAGTGAAAATAACAGTTTAAGAATGTTCACAAAAATTAAAAAAACAAGAGATATATAAATTCTCTGCTTAATATGAAAAAATATTTGATGATCTTTGGTTAATCCTTAGAAATTAACGTTTTCACTTCAGATACTTCCTATAAGCCACGTTCATTCACCTTTTTAGGCTCGGTAATTCTACTTGTTTCTCCTCTGTCCTAACTCAATTTTCTTTTCTGTCATTTTCAAGGGCTCTCTCATTTGATTCACTATTTTTCGCATTTTGTATGCTTGTTTCACCAAGAACTTGGGCTTCAAAAAGATAATCTGTAATCCCCCCATTCTGACCATTCATATCTTGATGTAGCCCACAATAATTTATATCAGTGTCGGAGTAATCACGGTCATAACAATCCAGTAGTAAATCTACACCCAAATTCTCTTCCCTTACATCCAAGAGAGACGAATTCAGGGAAAAGTTAGCGATTTCTATTCTACTCGATTCAAAATTATTATTTGCGTCAGAAGTTGCTTCCGACGGAACACAGTATTTTTCATGTGTGCATTGCAGTCTTCTATAGACATTTTGTAATCATGAGATAACTGGAAACTAAATATGACCAATTATCCCCACATAAATGTGCGTATGATCGACAGTCATGAAAAAATGGATGATTAAATCAAATAAATGGACCACAATCGAATGTCGATCAGTACTGAAAGCAATTTTGAATATTCTATGAGCTGATTATCAAAAGATAACAAAAATAGTTTAATGATTTCTCCATATAATTGATTATTTTTACTTATGGTATGAGTCTCAGCCGTCGACAGAATATTGCACCTTTTATCGACATAGTGTTGAACGTAGTATCGACATCAAAATTTGTTGTACTTTTATCATGTAATTCGATGGAAAACAGTGTGTCGATAATTGGTACACTGAAAATTGTGGATCTTTTGGGTAGGATAACGAAACAATCGTATCCAGGAAAATGGAGTTAACGTTTCTGAAAGTTAATCAAAAATCATCCTCAGCGACTCAAATATCGACATAGATGCCGATATCTGGGACACAATATGTTTCAGAAGTACCATTTATCGACACACAAATTTCTCATAAAATATGATACACATTAAAATTTTTTTAATAGAACTGAATACAGTTAATCGTCCCAAGTTAATTATTCTTCAAAAAATTAAATTTCACCTTCATTCGTTGAATCTGGGGAGACATAAATGAAGAGTGTGGACTTATCAGAATAGCAAGGAAAACAGTGCTCACTCGATGAAGACCGACAGTCGCCCAATTAACAGCTGATTTTTCACTGAGGATGCTTAAGAGAAATTAATGGTGTGAACAAATTCATTCAAGAAACTATAAACTAGATAATTGTTGAATTAAAATTTGTAAGGAAATTTTTTTCGTCTTGTTTTATGGAAAATAAACCTAAGTTGTCGATAATTGGGACACTGTCGATAATTGGGACATTTACCTTACTCCTCGAAACTCGAAATTAGCTAGTCGTCATTGACGGGAATTCTTAAAACATAGAAATCTATTACCTATAAAATGAAATTTCTCCAGGAACTCACCGGAGATGATTCAGATAGAAAAAGTTTTGCCAACAAATTATGTTCTACTAGACAGAAATTAACGTTTTCGTTAAATGCTGAGGTAGATCGTCAATATTGTCGTTATTGGGCAGACAACAACCCACACTGGATGAGGGAAGGCCACACTGAACGTCAACAAAAAGTCAATGTTTGTACTGGGATTGCTCGTGATCGACCACATTTGTTCCAAGTGTGGTTACTCTTTACTCTGTTTCCTGATCCAGATTAAGCCGATGTCCCGAATAGAAACATCTGGTTTCAACAGGACCCCATTTAGCAAGTTCGCCCATTTTGAAAGATCCCCCATTTTGCAACACCTCATCCGTGAGTATCTGGATGATGTATTTCCAGGCCGATGGATCGGTAGATGAGGACCTTTCAATTGGCCTTCCAGTTCCCCAGGTTTAATACCCATGCACGATATCTTATGGGAGCACTTGAAAAGCATTTTATTTGAGTATATGAGATAGACTAGTTAATAAGATTTCTTCATCTTCTAACTAACTAAAATTTTGTTATTTCGTACGCATGCATAACTTGATACAGGTACCCTTTAGGAATAGTCATAAAAAAAATAGTATTGTCATTTAAAAAAAATATCGATGACTTCATATCTCAAATATCACGCTGTATAACATTTTCATACATAAAAAAGAGCGCAACATAAAATACTAATCGACCTGTCCGAGCATATTTACAACCAAAAAACTGTCTTTGATTTATTGAATTTATTCCAAGTAACAGACTCGACCCGTATATGAAATTAAATGTTAGGATTGCAACAAGTGCTACGTCGAGCAAACAATCAGAAATATTCACACGAGGTATAAAGAGCATATGGGATACATTCGAAACAACATCATCGGTAAATCTGCTGTTCCAAAGTGTGTTTTCAAAAATTGAGATAAATTGTTGAAGAATTCGAAAGCAGAGATTGAAATGAATGAGAGAAGGGATGCATCACTCAATAATTATCTTACACTGAATAACAACTCAATGTTAGCCGGCTCAGGTGGTGCAGTTGGTATAAAGACCTGCTGTGGTGCCGGGGTCGCGGGTTCGAATCCCGCTCAGGGCATGGATGTTTATTGTGATTGTCCGGTATGAATGTGATTACACTTTATTTCTGCTGGTTAATGACGAAAGTCAAGACCATATTTAGGGACTAGGTCCACCATGATTAAAAAAAAAAAAAACTCAATGTTCTCACTAATGGCTTTATGACTAAAGGTATGTCAGCACATAGTTGAGTACAGTAATAGATTGCATGCTTTAGAAACGCTTCGGCTCAGTTAGTGGGAACATGGTTCCCGAAACATATGTCAGAAGACAAAAATAAAGTTGTAGTGGACAAGAGTGTACTTACTCGTGTGAAGTTAGATAGTTTTTCCCGATGCTGAAGAATTATTTTTTGGAATAAGAAACCATGAACATACGACAAATAGAACCTGACATGTTCATGCTAGTATCAATATAATAAATCTCACCGCAACATTCAGTGGTGGACCTCCCGGCCTTTGTGGTTCTGTCCTCACAGAAAGTTCTGCGCTGGGGTTACTTCTACCAGCAGGCCCTTCAGCGATTATACGGAATATATACTTAGTAGCAGGCTTTAGGTCCTCAATTAAGGTAGCATATGATAACGGAACATCAGTCACATCGGCATATTGCCACGCTTCTGTAAAAAAAAAAGTTGCTTCAGAAGCTTGATATATCCATACTTGATGAAATACTTGATGATTGTGTATGAGGAGAAAGTGTCTAATTACAGAGTTTTGAAATAAAATACTGTCTAATCAATGTTTGACGCCCGAGTGCTATAATTAATATATTTGAAGTGTTTTATTCCATTTCTATAAGTGTAGATACTCAATGCTCATGGATTTTACTAAGCGAATAATAGCATTTTAAGGCTGGTTTATGCTGGCTGGTAACTTTAACTTAATCATATATATATAATATATATAGACATTTATTTTTAGTGTTATGCTTTATAATCAGACTAAATAATCCGTTAACTTATTAATAATTATTATTAATAATAATTAAACGGATTATTCAGTCTCAGTATCAACCATAGCGTTAGAAATCTATGTTTCAATTTTTAAGTTAGGGAATAAGTTAAAGTTACCAGCCAGCATAAACCAGGCTTTAGACTCTGTATTTGGAACAACTGTCATTATTGGTTCATTGAGAATACTATGGGGCAAGTTAAATAGTCTGGACAGTGGTTGTGAACTTAGAATGTCCAGTTTAAATATGCTATCTCGAATGACTTGTTTTACATTCATACGGTTCCATTCGGTTCGGTTCGTTTTCGGTTTCATCCGAAAACGAACGTAACCTATTCACATATACACGTTTATCACACGGTTCATATTAAGGTTTATGTTTTGTTCTGAAAAACAGGCTCAATTGAAACTCCATTTTTTTCGCAATTCATCGAAGTCATTCTAAATTTAAACACCAACATATTTGCATGCTTCCTGCGTCTTCAATTTATCTTCACATTTTTCGGAAGCACTGGTTTAGATGTACAGCAGAAATCACTCGATTCACATTTACTATTAAGATTTAGTAAATCGGAAATTTTCTCATAAATGCAGAGATAGCAACAAATCTCGAAAATATGTATATACAAGGTTTCTTATAATTAGACCGACAAGCTTCTAGTGGATGTTGTAGACATTATTTTAGACACATTCGTCCCAAATCATATAATGCAAAAATGCTTCGTTAAGAAGCTAGAGCTCTCTGACGATGACGTCCAGGCAATAATTTTTGTCACACAGCTTCAAAATAGCTTCACCTTAAGTTCTGAAATTTTACACATTGCTAATATCAAAAATATGCACCGAATGGTTAGACAAAACATTTTGCCTGGACGTCATCTTCAGAGGACTCACGGTTCCTTAACCAAGCATTTTTGCAATACATGATTTGGTACGAATGTATCTAGAATAATGTCTAGAACATCGACTAGAAGCTTGTAGGTCTAATTATGGGATACCTGTATGTTCACTTATCTACAGCGCGTTTCAAAAAGTACGCACCGAGCGGAAATCTTCTCGCCTGTATAGTTTCTTGAATTTTGGGTTTCCGGGAAGGTTGTTGCTCAAGAAACGAAGATTTTTGACATATATGTCATTGATCGTGTTACTCTGCAAACCTGCCAAAATTGACATTCTTTTAGAAAACTGACCAAAAGACGTAGAAATCATGACAATATCAGAAAGTTTCCGAAAGAAATGTTGCTCAGAATTTCATTTTATTGACCAACCTGCCAAATTTCATAGTGATTTTCCGAAAAATTTTTATATCAATATTTTGATGACAGCACGCTATAGGGAGCTTTGGGCTTTGCGGAAATTTGAAAATTTTTCGCAATGTAATTCCAATGGAAGAGACATTATACGTCATCTAAAATGAAGATACTGTGAAAATAATAAACTGAAATCTATTTCACAGGCGCATGGAATAATACATTTGCGAATTATTTATTTATTTAATGCGCCTGTTAACTCGATCTCATTTTCATTGGTAACTTTGTTTTAGATGAGGTCTGTACTATGTTTTTAGTGGTATTTGAGTTGAAATATTCAAAAGGGATTTCAGAAATTTCTGAGATCGAAAGAATTTAATTTCTTTTAATGTCCGAAGAATATTTAGCAAGATATTAGCTCTTTGCGCATTTAATTTCTCAAGTATAATTCGGTTTGAACAAAGATTGTGAGGTTTTTACAATAGCAATCATAATTTATGAGAAACATTAAACCAATATAAACTCTATTTGAATTGTGATAATGTATCTTACATTGGAATTGCTTTCCGAATAATTTTTCAAATTTCGGCAAAGCCGAAAGCTCCCTCTAGTGTGATGTCATCAAAATATTAATATAAAACATTTCGGCATTTCCCTATGAAATTCGACGGTTTGGTATCAAATGAAATTCCGAGCAACATTTCTCCGTATGAAATCTATTCGTGTTGAGGGAATATTCGGCACCGTTTCATACTTGTCGCCAGTAACCGAATGGAAACCGAAAAGGAACTGGACCGACTGGAGCCGTATGCATGCGAAACAAGCCCTAGAAAGCTTAACATTTTTTTTTCAAATTCGATGAGGTGAATTATATGGTTTTTCAGCTGTTATGAAACTTTCGGAGGTAACTGGACATATCTTTAGGTAATTTTTTTTTCAAAGACAACAAGTATTCCATTTTCAAGTGAAGGTATGAAGAAGGATTTCAGGTATATTTGATTCAAGAAGTAGTGCAAGGTTCATCATATTTCTTATTTGATAATGATAAATGAGAATATTACCTTATGAGCGTTTCAACTTGAGTCTACACTGAATTCTCTTATGCTAAACAATTAAATGTTTCAGGAGGGTATCTACCGATTATATTGCCGAATGAGTTGAAATTGTTTGTTTCGTGATACCTTGGCGTTAACTGATTTTGGTGCTTCACTGATTTGCCCTTCAGTTTGAGTCATGGACATAACCGAAAGTGTGAGCTCTTCGATATATTTACAAATCAGAGCTCATAAGAGTTTGGACGCATTTGCACAGATGACATGCGAATGGATTGAATCTCTTGCCAAGAGATTAATATATGTAATATTCATAATGTGATACTTTATTAATGGAAAGTCATAATAAACATTTGACGTCAGCATCTTCAAGCGAATGGTCTGTGATGTAACCCCCCGATTTAAATTAGACGAATGATGCTTATTATGCAAATCAACTTGTCTTTTCTTAATTTTTTCGAGGTTGAGTGGAACGCATGTGTAAGTGTACAACAGTATACTTAAACTGGAAATCTTTTATTCACAATACTCTGCAGAGTATGTATTTGCCCCCCTAACACCTTTTTCCTTTGTGGACCATAGAGTGCTGACGCACTGTCAGCACAGTCTATTCTTAACAAGTAATACTCTATATAGTTCACAATCGATGACATGTACATGGAGTCTTGCTCATCTTTTTGGCGCTCTGGTTCCTCGGAACAGAGTGCTTATCAATTTGCCCAAAAGTCTGTAATTTTCGAATTTTTGGCTGAAAATGGTCTTAAACGATTTGGTTCGATTCACCGATCAAGAATCCGTGGTCGAAATCACGAAATCAATTCTGGCCGGCCGTAGGCACGATAACTCTTGAACGAAAGGAGTTAGAGGATTGAAATTTGCAGAGTGTTTGTAGCGTAAATATCTCGGACGAGTTCGTTAACGGGCAACATCCACCGAGCGGTTTCGGAGTTATGACCCCTTTTAGTAAAAACATTTTTTATGAATATTTCCGAAACCCCTCACTCGATCTATCTGAAATTTAGCATCAAATTGTAGAATAATGACTTCTATATGCATGCGAAGTTCTGTTTTGACCGGGTGGCAATAAGGTATCAAAAAAAAAATTATAAATTTTTAAATTTTGTTTCTACAATAACTCTCGAACAGAATGAGCTAGGCAGTTGAAATTTTCAGAGTAGGTTTGAGAGATAATTATCTCGGTTCAGTTCGTTACTGGGCAAAATTGGCCTAATGGTTTCGGAGAAACGAAAAAACAAATTTTTTTTACAACACAAATTTCAAATTTAATTCCTTTTAAGATGCAGTTCCACTATAAAAATCCAATGATATAATTGTCAACTCTAACAAGCTAATAACTTCGGAGATATGATTTTTCGAAATGTCAATAATGAATCGTACTTCTGTACTTCTTATGTTTTCACAAAATGCTGTGCTTAATTATTGTATCTATGCATTATTATGATCTGTGTTTTTCCATGTCATCTTATTTTCCTATGAGAGATAAATGTCAAAATTATTTCTAGTACACCTCTTGTTCTAGTGTTTTATAAGATAATTTTTGAAGCATTTTATTTAAACGACACTTTTTTTAAACTTAATTTCTTTCAGGTTGCATTTCTATCATAGGAATCCATTGATATAATTCCCAACTCTGAGAAACCAATACTTTCGGAGATATAATTTGGCTGTTTGAACAGGAGCGCCAAAAGGCTCCTGTCCACAGGGCTTGAACCATTTTTTTTCTTAGGACTCATTTAAATGTGTAAATGTACCTAATAGTTTCATAATCTTACACTGGAAGTACTTTGTAAACATTTGAAATAATTCATTACTACCGCTTTTATAATTTTATTCCCTATTTAAATAGATATAAATTGAAATATAGTTATTCAATAAATAAATTACCAGTATGTTTTTCTATATTTATTTCTACCATTACCTAATGATTTAGTTGCGCAGCTTTATTCAAATTGTGTAGTGTTTCGAAATCAGCATGATACTTCCCAGGTCCCAATCCATCATGTGATCTCCTTGGATTGTACATACATGTTCTGCTATTTTTGATTTCTGTATGTCTCTATTTCTCAAGTTATTTTTATGCTCTGCCTTTCTTACTTCTAGTGGTCTTGATGTTTCTAAGAATAACTTGAGAAATAGAGACATACAGAAATCAAAAATAGCAGAACATGTATGTACAATCCAAGGAGATCACATGATGGATTGGAGTAATACAAAGATTATAATGACAGAACCTGATTTAATGAAAAGGAAACTTAAGGAGTCAACTTGTATTTTATTGAACAGAGAATGCAATTTTGCAAATTGCTCAATTGGTATTGACCATATTTGGCTAAATTTATTGAAAAAGGAGTTGGAACTTGAAAATTTCTATGCGAAGTAAAACTATGTTAGCTATGATTTTTAAATACTGTCAATGTGACAATTCTTGAATTTCACCAAATAACTATCAACAAAATAATTCTCTCGATTTTCATTGAGCGTCTGAAGAAGGAGTCTGATATAGACTCCGAAACGTTACGATATAGTTGTTTCTTCGTTGATGTTGTTTCGTTGTTGTTTGTTAGGCAACATTGTTCAATTTATTGCTTCTGACAAATATCCTGTGTTTCTTACGCAGAAGCAAATCACAAAATAATTAATTTTTATTTTATAGATATTTTTCAGAGTTTGGGAGAGAAAACCCAGAACAAAACCGTTGAATAATGAGTATACCTCCCACAGTATCCTTTAATGATTACTTATCACATATGTAACCAGAAAAAGACATTCCTATTGCGAGCTCCTAAATATATCACACAGATAACCAGAGTAAGACATTCCTATTGCGAGCTCCTCAATATATTACACAGATAACCAGAATAAGACATTCTCATTGCGAGGTCTTCAAGTCATCGCAAGTGCAACGAGAATAAGAGATTCCTATTGCGGAGTTCTTCAAGATATTGCATAAGTAACCAGAAAAACACATTTCCATTGCGAGCTCCTAAAGATATTACGCAGATAACTAGAAAAAGACATCCCTGTTGCGAACTTCTCAAGATATCACAAGTGTAACGAGAGTAACGCATTCCATTGCGAGGTCCTCAAAACATCGCAAATTAAACAACACTAGGAAATCAGGTGGCGTGTTGCAGAGATCTACTCACTTCTCGTTTCCACTGGTAGATAACGCAATCATCTACTTTGTACCCGCAAGAAAAACCACATCGCTAATAACCCGAGTGGAGTGGAATATCGATCTACGCATCGAAGTGATCTATTCGGCGCCACACATGTACTGCACATTTGGAGGATATATAGATTATAGATCCATATCACAGCCATCTTCACTCATTACTGCCCCGGTTGAGCAGTCTAAGAACTTTCCCATGTGATATCTCTGAGATGCTATCTGGAATCTGTGGAGTGCTGGAGTATCCCTGATTTCCACTGGTCGCTCGTACAAATTTTTCCAGAAATGAGCGACTACATCCGGTGATGGTGGGTATTTTGCCTCTACTTGTTGCGGTCACACAAAAAGAAACAATGAACTTGCATAATTCAGTACCACATATCAGAGCTGTGCCGAGCACTGAAGAAAAGTGCTTCGAGCCCTAAGCACTAAGCACTGAATAAAAATGATCCCGAGCCTCGAGCACAAAGCACTGCGTTTTCACAAAAGGCTCGCGATTACTAAGCACTTTATAAAAGTAATTAGATTTTTCGAGCACTAAGCACTAAGCGCTTTTAGATGGAAACGAGGATATTCAATGCGAATTGTTATATAAAATTGTATTCAATTGGAGAAACATATAAACTAGCAAACCTGCATTCCTCATATGCATCATTGGAGGATAAGAAATAGAGTGCAGTGAAACAAATTTCTATAAAACTAACGATCTCGAAATTCGTTCTATTCTCACACATATTGAAAAGGTATTTATTATTAAAGGTAATGATAAAATGAATGGAAAAATGAATTTCATAAGCGTCTCAGTTTTTCTGCACATGTAAAATGTATTTCCCTATTTAAAAATGGGACGAAACCCGAAAAATATTTGACAACAACATAGTATTATATTATGAAACTTAGGCCAAGTATTTTCTTTTCCTTAATAATAAAGAAAACAATGACGTGAATTCAGGGCTCTTTGGGGCATTTTTTTATTAATACATAATTAATTCGAATTGATCAACATGAAGTCAGTTTTTTTTCGCGTATGTTCTGGGGATCATCGCGTTATCATTTTGCCCACATGTGAAATTTAATTCTGTGGTGCCGTCCGGCCGTTGCCACGATAACTTGAGAACGGAAAGAGCTAGCGAATTGAAATTTTCAGAGTAGGTGGCGCACCCCAATACGTCGGACAAGTTCCTTAATGGGTATAATCGGCCCAATGGTTTCCGAGTAATAATTTTGTTTTCAACCAAAATAAATCCGATCGAATTTAAACTCGGTCAATAGTTGTAGAGTAAACCTAAGCACGTTTGTGCAATTTTGTGAGAATCGTGTTACTAGAAAATTTTAAAAAAATTATTAAAAAATATTATTCATGACACGATAACCATATTATTCATGACTCGAAAAATACAAAACCGATTGAATTCAAACATGGGTATTAGTTGTAGAATGCCAAGGCGAAAATTCTTGCAGAATTTCGTGAGGATAATAATAATATAATAATAATGTTTACTCAAGAAAGAAATACAAGATAACATAATATAAAATCAATAATAAGAATAAACAAAGTTATCCCCCAAAACCAAAGGTTGTGCGAGGGATCACTCCAGCCACTACAAAATCAACACAACTACAATAAAATGGTCTATGAAAAACCAATACAACATCCATTCAAATCCATCTGGTACCATTTACAATATCGGCTATTTCAGTTCTGTCAATCATTCTCAGATAACTTTTTATGGCCCTACTGAACATGCTGAAGGAACTCGGTGCACGCAACCTACCCCTCAGATCTGAGGGCAGAGAATTGAGGACGTGTGGAACAAGATAGGAGTACGTACGCTGTCCAATGGTCTTATATGCCCTATATGACGAAACCTTTTGTTTTGTTCTTCCTCTAGTGGTATAGCCGTGCTCCAGGTAAGTAAGGCTATCTTTGTTCTCATAAACATACATGAGCAGGGTGTGGACATATATCTTCCTCACATCCAGGATACCTGACTCCCATATAGTTGGTCCGTGGGATAAAGTCTTTCTCTGTCTAAAATCATTCTAAGGAACGAATTTTGAACTACCTGCAACTTTTTCAGATGTACATCGTATAAACCACCCCAGGCCAGAAGACAGTACCGTAGACGGGACTCCACCAAAGCGTGGTACAACAATTTCAAGTGTTTTGTTTCTAAAATTTCACTCAAAAAGTGAAACCTATATAAAAAGCGCCTCAGAGTAGCAACTACATAGCCAACATGAATGTCCAAACGCAAAGAACAATCGATGTTAGTAACTAAACTTATAATTTTCTTTACTTTGAGTATTTAAATATGACATTAATTCCAGTAATATTTTTCAAGAATAATTATGTATTCTTCTCCTAAAGAAGAATTGAAGGTAGTTAACAATGTGTTAATTTTTTGCGCGTATGTTCTGGGGAACATCGCATTATCATTTTGCCCAAATGTTAAATTTAATTCTGTGGTGCCGTCCGGCCGTTGCCACGATAACTTGAGAACGGAAAGAGCTAGCGACTTGAAATTTTCAGGTTAGGTGGCGCATCCCAATACGACGGACAAGTTCGTTAATGGGTTTAATCGTCCCAATGGTTTCCGAGTAATAATTTTGTTTTCAACCAAAACAAATCCGATCGAATTTTAACTTGGTGAATAGTTGTAGAATATAAAATTAAGCACGTTTGTTAAATTTTGTGAGAATCGTGTCACTTGAAAATTTCAAAAAAATTATTAAAAAATATTATTTATGACACGATAACCTGAGAACGGAAGAAGATAGCGGCTTGAAATTTTCAGGTTAGGTTGTGCATCTGAATGCGACATTTGAATTCGTTTATAAGCATAATCGGCCAAACGGTTTTAGAGTTATAGCAATCTGAAATTTGGTTGTTTTTTGTTCCTCATTAACTCGAAAAATACAAAACCGCTCGAATTCTAACATGGTTATTAGTTGTGGAATGCCAACGCGAAAATTCTTGAGTAATTTCGTGAGGATGGTACCTATAACTAGAAAATTTCAAAAAAATTATTGAAAATAATTGAAAAGAATTCTATATATCATAAACTGTTCGTCCGGCAAGGCTGAAATTTTGGAAGAGCCTTCAGAACCTAACTCTACTGCAGAGTTCCAAGTTTGAACACGATCGGATTCATATTGTTGGAGAACCGAGCAGCCTTTTGTGAGTTCGGTAGCTGGATGCGAATCGTCGTATGATATGTTGTCTATGGTCGTATTTTTACGAGAACCTTCAAAAAGATGAATATCATGATGACATATTTTTGCGCGTATGTTCTTGGGAAAATCGTGTTATTTCATCACAAATCTACAGGAGATAATAGCCCTACATTAGCTGTCAGACCTGGTTTTTAAAGAGATCCTCCTTAGGAGGAGGCAACTGAATATTGAAGGGATTTCTATGAACAAGAGTGAATATCTTTGAGAAATAGAGAAGGTGATTCTTCTTCAAGAGACCCATGTGCCTTCAGAGGAGTATATTTGTGAGAGGGGATTTTTGAAAGGTTATGCATTGTTTTTAATATGATATCGCTGAAATTTTGCTGAAGGCTTCAAAACATAACTTTAAATTAACCACAATTTCTGATCTTGTAAGGTGAGAGGCTCATTTGTGGATATTAAATCTCGTGATGGGTAGAGAGGAATTTTAGGTCAGTTTTTCTATTACTAATGAGAATATATCTTTATGTTTCACCTCATCAACTTTAGATCTATCAATGGACATTTATTGGTTAAGAAAAAGTAGTTGAATATTACTGGAATTCAATTGAATTTCATTCAATATGTTAGTAACTAAACTTATGATTTTCTTTACTTAGATTATTTAAATATGACATTAATTCCAGTAATATTTTTCAAGAATAATGATGTATTCTTCTCGTACAGAAGAATTGAAGGTAGACAATCATGTGTTGATTTTTTCATCATTGCTTTCTATCCTGACGAAAAAAAAATTGGTTCAAGCACTGACGTGAAGTCAGGAACTTTTGCGCTTATGTTCTATTGTCCATTCTCCTGTATTGGACACTTTTAATCGAATTTACCATGGTGAATTCTATTGTCTATTCTTCTGTATTGGACAGCCTTAATCGAATTCACCATGGTTAATTCGATTAAGTTGTTTCTTCGTTGATGTTGTTTCGTTGTTGTTTGTTAGGCAACATTGTTCAATTGATTGCTTCTGACAAATATCCTGTGTTTCTTACGCAGAAGCAAATCACAAAATAATTAATTTTTATTGTTTAGATATTTTCTTTGTTTCTTCATTGATGTTGTTTCGTTGTTGTTTGTTAGGCAACATTGTTCAATTGATTGCTTCTGACAAATATCCTGTGTTTCTTACGCAGAAGCAAATCACAAAATAATTAATTTTTATTTTATAGATATTCTTCAGAGTTTGGGAGAGAAAACCCAGAAAAAAACCGTTGAATAATGAGTATACCTCCCACAGTATCCTTTAATGATTATTTTACCTATAACTTTACATATTCGAAATATACCAACGAACATCAGAATTTTTTCCTCAAAATTAATTATTGGTCGGCCTAACTTCGTTCGCTGATGTGAGAAATAAATATTCGCTAATAATCCATACAATACTTCATAAATTCTTTGAAGTAGAAAATGAATCTTAAATTGCGGATCATTGCTGATCATTGAAATTCTGTAATGTGACTTTGTGGTGTTTGTGACCACAAATTATCGTTGTTAATTTAAAACAAGAAATATCACAGAATATTTATCTCTTTATTGTAGCACACTGAATCAAGAATGAATGAGAAATCACATATCCCCCGATATATATTACACATATGGCTTATATAGAGATACTCCATTCACTCCCGGTTGGCCATGAAATTTTGAAACATTTCACCGTGTATATTTTGAAAATGTTAGGTTATGCTCATTTTCCTGTCAGATAACTACGCAACGTTGTCCTCTCTACATAGAAGTCGTAGTAATTACGTATTCCTCACAATGTGAATTATCTTGGGAAAAATAATTAATTTGAGAAGATATTATGTGAATTCAACAATTCCAAAGACCTGGGTACTTTTCAAGAAAATGTTACATCTGTTGTTACTATAGAAAATATTTCACGTATATAAACTGGTTGGAAGATTCAGTTATGCTATTTTCTTGCACGGAAATCAAGAATCAAGTGTTGAAATTTTAATTAAAAATAATGGATACAGTAGTCCGTTACTTTGTGATAGTTCATTTGAAAAAAGAATAAAAGTACCTGAATATCCTGGCAGAACTTCTAAACGAACAGACATAGCTATGGAATTGCCCATTTTTCGAAATTCTCATGAAATAAGCTGACAGTAGACATTTAAAATACCTTGTTGCACAACTTGAAATACACCAGTTTAAAAATGTAGTAGTCACTGTTAAACCCAAATAAAATATAGTGATAGGATAGGATAGGAAGCTAAGTAATTTCATTCGAGAGTTCAATATGTCCTAAGGCAGAATGAAGTTTTCCTATTGCAGATTTCATTTCTGTATAGCACTTCCTGATGTGTAATTTGTCTCTGCTTCTTCAAAACTGCTTTCAGCATGCTAATTTCAAAGCGAAGAGTCATTTATTATTCGAAGATAGTGAAAATTATATGATAATATCTTGTCTAAGATAGAACATTATGTTGATTGTTGAGAAGAGATTGGCAACGTCTCAGAGAATTGTTTTGACATTGACGTAATTTCAGAAGTGCCAACCTGCCTATGTTTTAGTTACAAGAACGTGATAGACCTTAATCATGGCCAACCGGGAGACTTTATAAAAGTCAATAGAGTATATGATACGGTTCCCTGCCTACAAGGTGATAAATTCAATTACATAACAGACTTAAATTATCCGTTTTGACCAGTTCATTAATCGACTCTTCATCACTTTGAATCAAAGATATAATGGCTTCAGTAACACTCACAACTGCTACTATTGCTACTTCCTTGTTATCCATGCTTTTCACGTCTTTTGTAACCGACAGAAAACATATCATACATCATGATGACATATCATACTTCATGATGTTTTAATGTTTTCTCGTAGAGCGTTCGTTTATTCGAGATGTCGAAAATGTAATCTTTAGTCACGTGATAAACATATTGAAACATTTATCTCATCTGCGATGTGGACTTTACGAACTTAGCATTACATCTCTAGCAATGTATGTAATTCATTTGTATCCCGTCGTCATTAGCAACTGATACAATCGTCGTAAATTTCACCTGCATCATTCAAATCGATGTCATAATGAACTACTTAATATGTGGGCAGTGGAAAACTAAGTTTATTTAAGTCTCAGTGGAAGGAAGTTCGGTCAATCTCAGGAAAAGGTATATATGATTGAAAAGATCTTCAAGGCAATACTTTTGATGGAATAGCATCAATGAATGGAAATCATTTCTTTCGTCCCTAGAATTTTCATATGGTGTAATAAATTTGATAATACATTGAAGGTACTCACTATCTTCCTGTCTATATTCTACTATGAACTTAAAAACCTCGCTGGAATCTCCTGACCTGTGTTGCCATTTCAAGTTGACAGACCTGCTTCCTATCAGTGTAGCTTCGACGTTCTGCGGACTCATTGGCGGTTCTTGAACGAGAAGTTGTACCAATTGCTGATCTTTTCCATACATATTAGTGGCTTGGCAGAAATATGCACCATTGTCAGTCGTATCAGCATTGAGGATTTGCAATTCAGCAGACACACCATCAGGCGTTACGTCTTGTTTTATATTCAACCTTGAAAATTAGAAATGTTATCAGAATAGTAGTTCCTTGAGATTATGTAATTTTTCATATATTTAAGCAATTCATTTTTATTTTTCAAGGCAAATATGTCTTGATGGTAAAATATAAGACGATATTTAAGTTACTTTTTGGTGATGTGGATTGCGGTGTAGTATAATAGTCACGAGGTTATTTCGAAGTCAATATTTGTGATTTGTATACTAGGAAAAATATAATAATAAAAAGTCAACTGGGGATTTATCAGGTAACTTTTTGTAATTTTCAAATTTTTTTCAAGTTGATTGAATTGCAAGTGAATTGGCCCAATTCACAAACAAGTTGAAATTGTACACTAATCATTCATCAAGAAATTGAAATATGATTACTAGATATTCTTAAGTTATTCCTTATTGACTTATCCCGTTTCAAGATAGTAATATAACCAATGAATTTCGAAATAAGTGAGATTGAATTCAAAAGCATAGAAGTAAAAATATTATGAAGATAAGGAAGTAACTACCTATACCTCTTTCTATAAGTGAAATCAATACTCAGCCTATGCCTAGTTTCGAGCAGATCATCTGTGATTCTATTCCGAGTCCGGATTGATAAAAGCAATTTCTGGAATTTTGGTAATATTTTATGACATTCAATGAAGAATATCTCGAACGTTTTAAGAGAAATGATAAAGAATAATTCAATTTTCTAAAATGATAGAGTATTTCGAAAATGAATCAAGATAACCTTCATGTGCTTTCATTATGCTATTTTCTCATAGTTTTATGAATTCGCGATTCAATAACGAGGTAACCATTAAAATGAGGGAAAACTGTTAATTGGAGATTATGTGTCAAAGTTATGGAAAACTTCACAGCATAAGACACTCCATTCTGAATAACCATGTCAAAGCTACAAATGGAATACATTTTTTTCTTTAAATTCAACTACCTGTATCTTTTTTCCTGTGTCGAATTTTAAAAAATGGTAAGTAAATGAAAAAAGTGTTTTATCTGATGAGAGAAATCTATGGTTAAAATTAATGTACAACTTAAAGACTCTCCCTGTATATTGCTCCTGATAAATATCTTGTTTTTATATTGCAGAAGTAATTTTCAAAATAATAATTTTTTATTTTATAGATATTTTTCAGAGTTTGGAAGAGAAACTCAGAAAGGAACCATTTAGTAACTTAGTATTATTATGTGAAACTTAGGCCCAGTGTTTTCTTTCCCTTAATTTAAAAAAAGCACTGACGTGAATTCATTGCAGTTTTCCATTAATACATTATTTATGTCCAAATTGATAACATGTCTCAGCACGTCAATTCAGACAGATTTCATTTCAGTACTTTTTTAAATTGTTCAAAATGTTAAATTATAATCTGCAGAAATCGGATAACATTATTTTCTATAGTGATTGTATTAACGAGTAATTTAGCACTATAAATAAGATGTAAATGCAAATATGAATATATCGAATATATCTGTGAATTCACATCAAACTACGCTTATATCATCCTGGTCCTACATAACAATGCTTTGATACTGAATAACTTAACAGTTGTCAATATTCACATATCTACGCACCATTATATGAATCAATAACCAACAACTGATAATTACAAGTTCCGTTAATTCCTCAATTGATCACCCTGCTACCCATTATCTCCTCCGACCACAGCGCGTCAGCGTATATTAGTGTTAGGACAAGATTTCGGAAACGCTTAGAGCTTAGTAATCATCGGGAGTTCTCGTGAGCACTTAAGGGATTACTATGTACTAAGTCTTTTCATGAAGTGCTTCATGTGTGTGCACTAAGCACAATGCCTTGACTCAGGCCTGCTCGACATTTAGCAATAGATAGAATTCTTGAAGAAAGGTATTATTGATTATTATTTCACGGTTTTCATAGCATGACATTGTGATTCTGTTAACTGGAATAATTTCCTCTGCAACTAATAATTTAACAAATTGAACCATAATACATTGAACCAGTATCGTGTGTTGTTAAGAAATTTGTGAATTTTAGCCTGGTGAATAGATTCCAATAGATTTCTTGCAATGTACAACTATTTTAACGATTATATTACTCCTCAATATCAATTAAATTTTATGGTAAAGTTGCTGTTCTGGTAAGATATTCCAAATTATCCAGATAGTGACTTAGTACAAAGTTATTGTTCATTGCAGGGTACAGCAACTAATATATTACAACGTATTCTGCATTGAATTCTTGTCAAACAATTATTAAACACAATTCTGCATCTCTGAAACTATTCGTTAGATATCGCTGACATTTTCCAAGAACATTCAAAATCATCCAGTACAGCCAAGTTCTAGATTTATATCATATGTTTTATATTTTATAGTTTCGGAGAATATTATTATTTTTTCCTCGAGTTAAGCAGTCTTGGTCGAGTTCAGTACCTGGATGGGTGACTACTCTGGCTATAAATTTCTTCAAGTGTTCGAAAGCTCATGAGCACACTGCTTTTCCAACTTGTGCCTCCTACAGAACGAGCATTAATGTGTTGTTTTTTCTTAGAAGACTAGAATAATTTTCTGACACCCACCTCACTCCTATCGGCAAACCTAAAAAAATGTCACTTCTCCCCCAATTGAAATATGCTATTTTTCAAAATATTGTATTGGCAAATTCGAGAGAAGCATGGACGTGAAGTCTGCGTCTTTTGTGCGTATTTTCTATTGTCCATTCACGAATCACGCACCTTCACAAAATAATACATGAACCTTCAAGCCGCCTTTTTTAGCGTAAATATATTTAAAAATACATTGAGCTTGGGGATCAACCAAATTGAAAATGAATAAAATAGTTAACTGACTCAGCAGGGAATCGAGCCCTGATCTCCTTTGCGGTAGGCGATAAAGCTAACATCTCACCCATCGAGGTGTTGTTACAATTTTGAGATTTACATGATTTGAAATTCCAGAGGAAGTAGATTTTATTTTTACAATAGTTCCTGAAATACAAAGCTGAAATTTTCGTTAAAATTCTTTTTGCGCTCGTGTTCCGCAAGGAACAGCGTGCTATCATTTTGCCACAATTGCCAAAAAATGGTCCCAAACGTTCGACTCACTGATGAATAATTCGAGGTCAAATTCAGTTCTGTCCGTTCGCGTTAGCACGATAACTCTCGAACGAAAGTACTTTGAGGATTGAAATTTGCAGGATAGTTTTGGAGCGTAAATATCTCAGAAAAGTTAGTTAACGGGCGAAATCCACCAAGGGGTTCCGGAGTTAAGGCCATGTTTACTAGTCACATTTTTTAAGAATATTTTCGAAACCGATGACTCTATCTATCTGAAATTTGGCGATAAATTGTAGAATCATGACCCTTATATACACGCGAATTTTTGTTTTGATCGCATGTCTATAAGGTGACTTTGTAAATTGTGCGTGGAGTTCCTCCTCGCGGAAGAAGTGGAACTTCGTAATGTGGAAATGAAAATAGGAAGGGGTAGAAAACTACTCGCTCTGTCTCTTTCTATACCCCTCCCCAGGAGCGTTGAACAATTAACGCAACAGTGCATTCATACCCCCTCCATGGAAGCGTTGAACGTTTAACACCATCTCGTTGGAAATCGCATTAGAAGTTTCACTTCAAAAATACTACCCTATAAAATTATATCTGTATCAAATCAAACTACATATACGAATAAATGAAATAATGAATATCATAAATTAAAATAGAACAACAAGTACGTATTTCAGCTAATACGCGAACATTGTTTACTTTGCTGCATAGCAAGAATACTACGCGCATGTAATTGGGATCTACCTATTCACTCTCTTTCTCTCTCCTGCTTTCTACCTTTGTGTATCTTTCTTTCTCTCTCCCTCTTGCATTGGAATATTGGATGCTACTCGTTGCTTACGCTCGCGCTGTCCTACAACAGGTATACTCCGCGCATGCGTTCGAGTACCACGCATTCACTCTCGCTCTGTCTCTTTCTATTCCCCCTCCCAGGAGCGTTGAACGTTTAACGCACCAGTACTTTCATAACCCCTGCATGGTAGCGTTGAACGTTTAACGCAACCTTGTTGGAAGTCGCACTAGAAGTTTCACTTAAAAAAACAAGTGAATGAAATAATGGATATTATAAATTAAAATAGAACAACGTAATATGGAAATGAAATTAGAAATGGGTAGAAAGCAACGCTCATGCGTTCGAGTGCCACCTATTCACTCTCGCTCTGTTTCTTTCTATTCCCCCTCCTAAGGAGCGTGGGAGGTTTAATGCAACAGTGCTTTCATACCCCCTCCACGGTAGCGTTGAACGTTTAAAGCAACCTTGTTGGAAGTCGCGCTAGAAGATTCACTTAAAAAAAAATTCAGAAAGGTTAAAAATTTTGTATCCACAATAACTCGAAAATTACTGATCTGATTGAACTGACACTCCGTGGTTAGATGCAAAAGACCGAAGCTAAACATTACTACTATTTGTGGAATATTCTGCTTGAAATTCCGACATCTATTTTTTTGAAGTTGCTTTCCCTTTCGAGCATTTTCCGTTATGCGCATGCGCAGATGAAACGTGATTTAACTGCTGGAGTTTTCGTCTGAGAGGATTGGGGTTTTGGGTGGAGGATGCTATTCCTCCTATAGAATCCCCTGGAGATGATCCTCGCATGCGTGGATTTAGGAAGCAATATCTCCTTAAACGCTAGTGTTGGAGAATCAAAGTTTGTGTGAGGTGTGAGATTTTGAGAAGACAGCTGCGAGTGGATTGCGCATGCGCAGAGAAAAAATGACTGTTTTTGGGTTTTATGGGTTATGTTGGAATTGGTTAAGGACTATCATTCGCGGGTCTGATGGTGAGTCGATATTGTGATGTTTAAAAAAAAAATCATGGCAATTATGTGCACGGACAAGTCAGTGTGGGAGGAAATAGCGTTGTTTCCGAATTGAAGTATCCGCACCGTGGCTCTGGGGCCAATTTTGAAATTCATGACACCCCTTTCAGAAATTTTTGGCAATCTTGTTCCTCGGAACAATGTGCTTATCAATTTGCCCAAATGTCTGTAATTTTCGAATTTTTGTCTGAAAATGTTCTTAATACGATTTGGTTCGACTCACTGATCAAGAATCCTTGGTCAGAATTCATTCTGTCCGGCCGTAGACACGATAACTCTCGAACAGAGTGAGCTAGACAGTGAAAATTTTAAGAGAAGGTTTGGGAGATATCTCGGTTACGTTCGTTATTGTGCAAAATCGGCCTGATCGTTTCGGAGTAACGGAAACAATTTTTTTTTGTACATTACAGCTTTTGGTTACAATTCTTTTTGAGATGCAGTTCCATCATAAGAATCCTTTGATGCAATTTACAACTCTTAAAAGCTAATACTTTCGGAGATATGATTTTTAATACATCGTAATTCTATGTATTCACAGAATGCGAATTCTATCTGTCTGTGTTATATCTGTGTTCACTGTTAATTTATGCCATCTTATCTACCTATAAGAGACGTCATATTTATTGACGCTCTTGTTTCTGTTTTAGTTTGTTTATATAATTCGTACTTTGAAAATATTTCGCGTTGGAAATCAAGGTTCCACATCTTGGATGTGTGAATATATACAAGACTATTTTGATACCAAAAATATTATTCACTTTTTGCATATTGAATAACTTATGTGCGAATATTGGGGATGATGTTTCAGAAGATTTAGAATTGGATCATTTTAATGTTGTAGTTTAGGAGGGCAATAGGAAAGATCAACATAATGGAATCATCGAAAGAAATTACTGTTCGTTGACCACCGAGGTTAATGTTACCTTTTACTTCCTTAAGCAGCGAGATATGTTCCTATATACAGTACTTTCATAATATTGCTAGCAAAAAAATGCTGAAATATTGTATGTACATTTGTGTATCAAATATTCTTTTGCGAGTTAAGGTTCATAATTCAGAATGAATGTGTATGTGTATAAACTACTAAATTATGAAAAGAGGATTGTATTTTAGTAATATATTTTAGCTATTAAAATAATTTGTTCGTCAGCCTATACCTATTGAAATATCAGGAATAATTGGAGAATCTGCTATGATTGATACTTTCCTTAGATATTTCGAGTTGTCAAAACTATGCACCGAGTGTAAGTTACAACAACCCGTTCTACGAGTTTAAATCATTGCAGATTGCTCATTCAATCTTAATAAATGAACTATTGTTTTAATTTAATTTCTTTTATGGTGCAGTTCTATCATAAGAATCCATTGATATCATTCCCAACTCTGAGAAACCAATACTTTCGGAGATATGGTTTGTCAAAAATTGAACAAGAGCGCCAAAGTTCCTGTCACAGGGCTTTCCCCCTTTTTCGTTATGCACATGAGCATGAGTTTTTGTCTAAGAGGATTAGGGTTTTGAGGTGCAGGATGCTTATCCTCCAGATAATCCCCTTGGGAGTCTCCGCGTATGCGTGGATTGAACTGCAATATCTCCTGAACCCAAGGTCTTGAAGAATCACTATTTTGTGTGATTTCGAGAGGACTTTCAGCCAAGAGTAGATTTGCAGAAGAGAAATGGCACTTTTTGGGTTGATGGCTTATGTTCGATGCGGTTTACGTCTAGCGGATATGGATTTGGCGCTGGCCCGATATTGTGAGGTTTTAAAGGAAAATTGAAGGCAATTCTGTCCACGGACAACTCAGTTTCAAGGAAATAGCGTTTTTTCCGGGTTGAAATGTCTGTACCGTGGCCTTGTGGCCAATTTATAAATAACTATATTTCGAATATCTATATCAAATTACATTCGGATTTTAAGAATAGGCGAGTAAATTGCGTTCCTGATTCGATATCAATATAATTTCTTTCGGGCATTTTTCGTCCCGCGCATGAGCCAACAAGAAGTGATTTGACTGCTGCAGTTTTTGTCTGAGAGGATTGGACTTTTGAGGGGCAGGGTGTTATTCCTCCACAGAATCTCCTTGGAAGAGTCTGCGCATACGTGGAGTGAAGCTGCAATATCTCCTGAACCACTGGTGTTGAAGAATCTGACTTTCGTTTACGGTGTGTGATTTTCAGAGAACTACCACGAGTATATTGCGCAAGCGCAGAGGAGACGTTGTTCTTTCTACATCTAGTGCTCATGGATTTGGTGGTGAGCGAATATTGTGAGGTTTCAAGAGAATTTTCATGGCAATTCTGTGCACGGACAAGTCAGTTTCTAGGAAATAGCGTTTCCGAGTTGAAATGTCTGTATCGTGGTCCTGGGAAAAATTTATAAATAACTATATTTGGAAGGTCTCTATTAAATTAGGTTCTGATTTGGAGAATTAATAGGCGTAAGCAATTGCGTTCCCACCGGGGGTCCCATAACCGTATTTTTTTCTATTTTGAACCACGGCAAAACTAATAGCCAGATTGTATTAATAGCCAGAATTGTCAAAGAAACTGGAAAAAATATAGAAATGAAGTCTGTACACTTTGACGCGCGTGTTTACATTGGCAAATTTGAATTGGAGGAGGTTCTAAGGGAAGACCTAGGAGGGTCAGTATAATCATTATCATGTTCATAGTACGCGCGCAAATGCAGAATGACTTCACGATGATAGAAAAAGGCTAAAAAAGCATTGACGTGGGGTCAATCTGCTTTGATAATACTGACCCTCCTAGGTATTCCCCAAGGAGATCCCATAGAATCTCCTACGAGCTTATGCGACTAAGGAGTGTCAGTTGTGTTCTTTGTCAACTTTATTACTCTATACTTACGCCAGCCTTGACACAGCACTGTTAATTTTCGATCCGACAGTGAATCATGTCCAGTACCCTCTGAGTAGATCTCCGGTTTCCTCTCTCCACTGGGCTTGAAACACTCATCATTGGAATTGTCTCACGTAGGTAATATAGCCCAGTGATATAAGGCGTTCTCTTTGGACTTTAAGGTTGACGCTCACTTAGACGAAGTATATATATATATATATATATATATATATATATATATATATATATATATATATATATATATATATATATTGAATGCAGTGATAAGAGTCTATTTTTTAAATATTTGTGATTTACTTAAGGGTTATTGACTCAATTAGGAGAATACTTGTTTGAACTCTTCGCCAAGCTTTCGCATTAGTTTAATGCATTAAACTAATGCGAAAGCTTGGCGAAGAATAAAGAGTTCAAACAAGTATTCTCCTAATTGAGTCAATAACCCTTAAGTAAATCACAAATATATATATATACAGGGTCTTTCACGAGGAACTTCACCCATATTTATACGGGAAACTACTGAACGTATTTTCATGAAATTCAGCACTTATAAGTATTTCACGATGCTGATGAAATCTAAAATATTTTCAAGGCATGAGCACCTCCGGTTTTTCCGGAAATGACGTCAACTTCCGTTTTTCAAATTAGAACACCATTTTTTTATTGCAGAAATAGATTCCTCAGAAAATTTCAAGTTATTTTGATGTAACATTTTTCAGTTTTGGTTGGAAAATTCTCTCTGAGCGGGAAAATTTGAAAAAAAAATCGAAAATAGAGCTCCGCTGAAACAAGAATAACTTCGAGGTTTTTGGATGGAAAATTTTCATTTTTGGGATTTTTCAAGATGTAAGATTGATGTATCCACTTTAAAAATCGAAATCGCGATTCAAGATACAGGGGGTGAAAAAATCGCTTTCAAAGTTAGGGATGACAAAATCGTGAAAAATCAATTTTTTCAAATTAGAACCCCATTTTTTTATGGCAGATATTGAATCTACGTTAAAAAATAATGTGAGTGTATGCATCATACCCTTGCTCTAAAATGGATATTTTCTGAGTTATTCACAAAAAACTGTTTTTCGTCTTGAATTTTCAGCTATTTCTTTTCCCTTCACGCCAAAAAGATGAAATTTTCAGGAACTGTTATTTGAACCATGCTGTAGATTTTTCACCCCTTCTTGAAACCGACTTCAAGTTACTATTAGGAGAACCATGGCAAACACTCGCAGTTATAACTAGAGAAGATGCTCAAAGTTTTGACCGCTAATTTCTAGCCATTTATTTATACGTCTCAGGAATGCTTCGTGCGTTGCTCTTCTTATTTCATCGGGAGGAAGAGATCTGCAAAAGTGTTTAAAAACCAAATTGAGTTTCAAAACTATGAATCTAAAAATCTAAACAAACCTGAACGCATTTCTGACTCGTTCTATGCAGTCCTCTTTATCAGTCAGGGGAGTTGAGTAGACAATATTTTTTATCCTACCCCAAACATAATAGTCTAAAGGAGTTAAATCGGGAGAACGTGGTGGCCAAAGATGTGGACCATTGTTCGCCAACCATCGATGTCCAAATAGCCTGTAGAGGATATTTGACACATTGAGTGAATTGTGTGGAGGCGCGCCATCTTGTTGATACCATAAGTCATTATGGTTCTGTACTAGCGGCTCAATTATTTGAGTCAATATGTCAGAATATCTATCTCCTAAGGGAGAACATTCTTTAAATAATGCAAACATGTGTAGTGTTCTATCTTACCAGTTAAAGTCCCATCATAAATGTGAACATCGAGAATTGCATTATTTTTGATGGCGCACAAAACATTGAAACTCCAGGTCTCTTGAAAGTTCCATTGTCTGAAGTGGTGGTTGTTCTCTTCATCCCAATAATGACTGTTATGCCTATTGAAAGAACCATTCTTTGTGAATTTAGATTCATCTGTCCAAATTATACAGTCCAAAAAGTTTTCATTCTCTTGAAATCGAATCATCATAGCTTCGCAAAACTCTGTTCTCCTGACGAAATCAGTTTCCTTCAAATGCTGTACCCTATTGAATTTATATGGGTGCATTTTATGTTTTTTTAATATTCTCCAAACACTCGATTGAGATAATCCCAGATCAATCTCGGCATCTTTGAGAGAATTTTGAGGATTCACACGAAAATATGCAAGAACTGTAATTTCGTTGTTCTCATCTTCTACTACACTTTTTTCTCTGTGTACAGTTTTCTTAACGAAAGATCCGACATTTCTCAAGTTTGTCATGGTTCTGTTAATGGTATCTCTCGTTGGTCTGGGTCGGTCAGGAAACCTCTCAATGAACAGTCGAATCGTTCTATCTACAACTTTATTACATTCTCCATGAAGTAGAATGAGATTTAAATAATCTTCATTGGTAAAATTAGGCATAGTGATCGATTTTATAACTTAATACGAATTATCACCAAATTAATAGTAAACACAAAATGCTACTGAATAAAGAGGAATTTGGCAGATGTAATTAATGATATCTATCATTAAAAAAAAAGAATGTAAAACATGGTAAGTTTTTGCATATGGTTCAAAAGGAATTATTTATTTATCACTGGAGAGAAAACCGATGGCCGATTAGTTGAAATAAAGAGGTTTCCGATACAAATTCGAATCAAAATTCGCCATCTATTTAGGAACAACCTGTTACTTTTTTCTCTTGCATATTAGGGTCGTAAAATCTAAAACATGGTTTAAGTAACAGTTCCTGAAAATTTCATCTATTCGGCGTGAAGGGAAAAGAAATAGCTGAAAATTCAAGACGAAAAACAGTTTTTTGTGAATAACTCAGAAAATATCCACTTTAGGGCAAGGGTGTGATGCATACACTCACATTATTTTTTGACGTAGATTCAATATCTGCCATAAAAAAATGGGGTTCTAATTTGAAAAAATTGATTTTTCACGATTTTGTCATCCCTAACTTTGAAAGCGATTTTTTCACCCCCTGTATCATGAATCGCGATTTCGATTTTTAAAGTGGATACATCAATCTTTCATCTTGAAAAATCCCAAAAATGAAAATTTTCCATCCAAAAACCTCGAACTTATTCTTGTTTCAGCGGAGCTCTATTTTCGATTTTTTTTTCGAATTTTCCCGCTCAGAGAGAATTTTCCAACCAAAACTGAAAAATGTTACATCAAAATAACTTGAAATTTTCTAAGGAATCTATTTCTGCAATGAAAAAATTGTGTTCTAATTTGAAAAACGGAAGTTGACGTCATTTCCGGAAAAACCGGAGGTGCTCATGCCTTGAAAATATTTTAGATTTCATCAGCATCGTGAAGTACTTATAAGTGCTGAATTTCATGAAAATACGTTCAGTAGTTTCCCGTATAAATATGGGTGAGGTTCCTCGTGAAAGACCCTGTATATATACTGTCGGTACAAATATAATCTGATACCCTATTCGCAAATGAATTATGCAGACTCTGTGGATTGGCCAATGACACGGTTGAACACATTCTATGCATACCACCAAGACCCATTCTCAGAACCAGACAAACTGATGCAGTAGCCGTGGACCGAGGGATAAATCATTCTCAAAATTGAGTACAACATATCCAAATATGTTTGACCATATGCAAATGTATCTAAATATATCTAAAAAAATCTGAATGTATTCACACGTGCTCGAGTTCCATTTCAGATGTGCACTTTGGTGGAACCCATTTTCTTGAAATGCAATTATTTGCAGATACTGTAAACTAGAAAATAGACATCGTGGTGAGATCTATGTTCACAGCAGTGATAGCATATTTCGATAAGTTTTCAACGTGTAATTGTATGACTGCTTAGTTGATACCTATTTGTCCTCCATTCGAGGATTGCATTCAGCTGAAAATAGTAAATGTACGAAGTCGTTCGAGTTTGTTTTTGTTTCAGCCATCATCTAATCCTGGATATTAAGAACGGCCATAGCAAATACTTGAATTCATTTCAAAAGTAAAGAAAGTCAGGATCTTTTTCACACATGTTCACTCCTCTTACGAAATCGATAGAGCTAAAATTCGGTACTCGATTGTAAAATAGTAGCCCGAAGTTATGTTCGGAATTTCAGCTGACAAAATCATATGTTAATAATATTTTATTCAACTCTATTAGACACTCTTAATCGATTGTTCCACCGATGTAAACCGTTTTCTCTTCTTTTATAAGATATTAATACATTTCGTATCATTTTAATGACAGACTTGAGTAATGAGGGAATCAACTAAGGTCACAGAATTTTTAATTCTGACATATCTTCAGCTCAGAATCATATTGTTACATGTGCAGTGAACTAAGTTCTGAGAAAAAAGAAAAACAAAGTTTTGGTGATTGTAAACCTGCAGTTAGTAAAGTTACACTTACCTGGAAAGGTGGTGTATATTGAATATTGAAAAAAACATACCACTATGTTATTCTAAGGGAAACTTTATTCTTCATACTTTTTGATACATACAATTATGTTATCTCGATAAAATATGAAAAGTTATGAATTTATTGATTTAAACAAACATGATAATATGTTATGAAACTCCCACAAACACAAAAAACAAGAATGAATAAAAATATTATTCTGTAACCATTGACCTAGAATATGCCTGATCAACTATCAAGTAGATTCAAAAGTTTATGTTGTACATACCACTATGTAACTGAAAAAAGTTTTATAACATACATGCAACTATGCAGTTATGGTTGCCTACAATGGAATGATTGATACACAGTTTTGAAATTCTACCAAACAGATAATTGTGGAACATACAACATAGTAATGTTGATAACTGGAAAATCATAAACATGCGACATACAACAGTGTAATTCTGAGGGGACGATATGTATTCTATGGTAATTGAAATTCGTTAAATATCTAATAATATACGAAAAAAGTTAAGTTCCAAGTAATTTCAAATATGATTTTGACGAAATTCCGTAGAAATTTTCGCGACGGCATTCTACAAGTAATTACCTAGTTCGAATTGGATCGGATATGTATATTTTGAGTAAAAGAGGAAATGATACCAAAATGTCTGATGTGAAATACTACAAAACCCTTTCGTCAATTAAGTCTAATAACGAAATTAGAGGTCGCATTCGAATGCGCAACCTAACCAGAAAATTGCAAGTCACATTCTCTTTCCTTTCACAAGTTATCGTGATTTACATATCGCCGTATTCACGAAGCATTCAATCTCCGTTAAGTTCTAACTGAGGTCCTCAGTTAAGGATGAATTTGAATTTCAATCTCAGTTAACGTATTTGACGGTGATGAAACAGGCCTGTTTCACGTTAACTGAGGTTTGCGATTTAAATTTACCCTTAACTGAGGACCTCAATTAGGATATTGAATGCTTTGTGAATACGGCGAATAATATTTTTAAAATTTTCTAGCAATACGATCCTCACAAAATTCCACATACGTCTATATGTCGATACTGTATAATTAGTGACTCAGTTTCAACTCGATCGGATCTGCATTTTTTGAGAAAATAATATTTCAGGTGAGTATACATCTGTTACCGTTTGGACGTTTATGCCCAACAACGAACTGAACTATCCCAGTCTGTTGTGCAACCTACCCAGAAAATTTCAAGTCCCTATCTCTTTCCGTTCGAAAGTTATCGAGGCATCGGTCACCTATTCTGCTATACTGAACGCCTTGCTGCTTGGATCTCCAACACTATAGATCGGATCTTGTTCAAACTTGAAACTTGGCTGTAGAGTTAGGTTTTGAAGGCTCTCGCAAAATTTCAACGATGTCGGACAAATACTTTCGGCTATATATATAATTTTTTGCAATGATTAACAATGATATTTTAAAAATTTTCTAGTGAAACGATCCCCACGAAATTTTGCAAAATCAATCACGTGGGTATTCTATAACTACTCAACATGTTTGAATGCTATTGGATTCGTATTTTTCGAGTTATCAACGAAATAACAACCAAATTTCAGATGGGTATAACTCGAAAACAGTTTGAGCGATTTAGCTTATTAACAAACTCTAATGACTCATCCGGATGCGCAACCTGCTCTAGAAATTGCAAGTTGCTATCTCTTTCTGTTCATAGGTTATAATGAGATAAATGATATTTTTAAATATTTTTTTTTATTTTCTAATGATACGATTCTTGAACATTGGTTCAAGCACTGACGTGAAGTCAGAAGCTTTTGCGCGTATGTTCTATTGTCCATTCTTCTATATTGGACACCCTTAATCGAATTTACCATGGTCAATTATGTTACTGTACTTAATTCGAATTTACCATGGTAAATTCGAATTAAGAGTGTCCAATACAGGAGAATGGACAACATAATTGACCATGGTAAATTCGATTAAGGGTGTCCAATACAGAAGAATGGACAATAGAACATACGCGCAAAAGCTTCTGACTTCACGTCAGTGCTTGAACCAATTTTTTTTTTCGTGATTTTTTTTAAATTTTCTAGGGGTACGATCCTTAAAATTTTTTTTTTCGTCATTTTTTTCAAATTTTCTAGGGGTACGGTTCACACAAAATTTTAAACACGTGTTTATGTTGATTTTCTACTACTAGTTACCAAGCTTCAATTCGATCGAATATTTATTTTTGAGTTATCAAGGAAATAATATTCCAGGTGGGTATAACTCGGAAACCGTAAGACCGATTATGCCCAAAAACGAACTCAAACCTCCCTTTCGGATACGCAACCTACACTGAAAATTGCAAGTCCCTATCTCCTTTCGTTCGAAAGTTATCGAGGCAACGGTCACCCATCTACTGAACTCACACAAGAATGCTCGAATCTCCAACAATATTTAACCGATCATATTAAAACTTGAAACTTGGCAGTAGAGTTAGGTTATGAAGGCTCTTGCAAAATTTCAGCAATTTCAAACGAATAGTTACTGATATATAGAATTTTTTTTTTTTATTTTCAATGATTTATTAAAAATTTTCTACAAATGCTATCTTCACCAAATTTTGCAAACATTTTTGCGTTGGCATTCTACAACTAATAACCATGTTTGAATTCAATCGGTTCAGTATTTTTCGAGTTAATGAGGAACAAAAAACCACCATATTTCAGAAAATTTCAGATGGCTATAACTCTAAAACCGTTTGGCCGATTATGCTCATAACCAAATTGAAATGTCGCGTTCTGGTGCACATCCTAACCTGAAAATTTCAAGCCGCTATCTCATTCCGTTCTCAAGTTATCGTGACAACAAAAATATTTTTTAATAATTTTTTTAAAATTTTCTAGCCATACGATTCGCACAAAATTTCACAAACGTGCTTAGGTTCATATTTTACAACTACCCACCAAGATTCAATTCAATTGGATTTATATTGGTTGAACACAAAATTATTACTCGGAAACCACTGGGCCGATTATGCCCATTAACGAACTTGTCCGTCGTATTGGGATGCGCCACCTACCCTGAAAATTTCAAGTCGTTAGCTCTTTTCGTTCTCAAGTTATCGTGGCAACGGCCGGACAGACAGAATCAAATTTGACCTCGAATTCTTCATTGGGGAGTCGAACTTAATCGTTTGAGACCATTTTCGTCAAAAAAGTTACAGACATTTGGGCAAAACTATAACGCGATGTTCCCCAGAACATACGCGCAAAAATTTCACGAACGTCATTGTGTCATTATTCTACAACTAGCTAACAATTTTCAATTCGATTGGATCTGTTTTGGTTGATGACAAAATTATTATCTACTTGGAAACCGGGCTGATTATATCCATTAACGAACTCGTCCGTCGTATTTGGACTATCCTGAAAAATTTCAAGTCATTATCTCTTTCCGTTCTTAAGTTATCGTGACCTTGAAATCTTCATCAGTGAGTTGAACCTAAACGTTTGAGACCATTTTCGGGAAAAATTTTCAAGTTGTTGTATGAATATATATATAAATCTTATCACGTTTTATCACTGATACTTGTCACTCTCAGTTTATGTATATGCTTGGCATAGTTTTATTTTATCCGGCTCGATATTCTTGAGGTAATTCCATCAACAGAAAATATTAGCGAACCGTGGGAAAATTTGTTTTTCGGACAGATCCAAACTGTGCCATTCTTGACCACTTAAAATGATTTTCTTATTGCTCCGAGAACTATTACTTTATCTCCCCTTAGATGTACTACTCTGCCTAAACCCAAGTCTTTATCGTGAAGTTTATCCTCTATTTCATATGTCGTACTTACCCCTAATAAATTAGTATTCGATCGCTTTCAAAAGAACTTTCCAGAGATGTAATGATTGGTGCTTTTTGGCGAGCTTTTTCACTTGAACGCCTATCATCATCCCGAAATGTCTTCATTTTTCGAGTTCTTGTCTGAAAATGGTCTTAAACGATTAGTTTCGAATCACTGATGAAGAATCCGATGTCAAACTTAATTCTGTCTATCGGTAGGCACCTTAACTCTCTAACTTGCAGTTCAGAAAAAAGTTTTTGAAACAAATTTGGTTGATACTTCCTCAATAACTAAAAAAAATACGAAACTGATGCAATTCAAGCACAGTTATTAGCTGTAAAATGCCAACGCGAAAATTCGTGCAAAATTTTGTGAGGGTCGAATAATTACAAAATTATAAAAAAATCATTGAAAAAAATTCTATATATCAGAAACTATTCATCCGACATCGCCGAAATTTTTCGAGAGCCTTCAAAGCCTACCTCCACTACCAAGTTCCAAGTTTGAACACGATCAGATCCATATTGTTGGAGATCCGAACAGCCTTGTGTGATTTCAGTAGCTGGATGGGAATCACAGACATTTTTCGAGAACCTTCAAGACCATGAATGCCATGCTGACATATTGAACTAATCAATTTTCATTCCAGTAGCTGGATGGATGACCGTTGCCTCGATAACTTTCAAACGAAAGGAGTTAGGGACTTACATTTTTCAGGGTAGTATGCACATCCGGATGGGAGGGTTAAGTTCGTTTTAGAGCATAATCGGTCTAACGGTTTCGGAGTTATACCCACCTGGAAAAATATTTTCTCGATAACTCAAAAAATAATAGACTCAATCGAATTGAAGCTTGGTAACTAGCTGGAGAATATCGACATAAAGACGTGTGTAAAATTTTGTGACCCCTAGAAAATATTAAAAAATCACGGACAAAAAATTGGTTCAAGCACTGACGTGAAGTCAGGAGCTTTTGAGGGTATGTTCTATTGTCCATTCTCCTGTATTGGACACTCTTAATCGATTTTACTATAATAAACTCGATTAAGAGTGAATTTACTATGGTAAATTAGATTAAGAGTGTCCAATACAAGAGAAAAGATAATGGAACATACGCGCAAAAGCTCCTGACTTCACGTCAGTGCTTGAGCCGATTATTGGTATACTTCGGTCTCTCCACGCGATCGGAGCAGTACTTATTGATAAATAGAACACGAGCACAAAAGCTCCTAATCCCGGGTCAGTGCATTTCTCGTGCTTTGATTGATGTGGTCGGTCAATCAATCTGATGTCATACTTTACTTCGAATGTGCTCTCGAATGTTCGTTCTGTTTGCATAGTTTAATAATGTCGTGAAATGTTTGTGCATTTTGCGATTCTTTTAATGACTATAAGGCTTGCCTATATAATAAGTAAGTGTATTGCTAGCACAATTATGATGAGTAAATTACAATTTGGGCGTTATCAATCTAAAAATACTTCTCACATAAAAGAATTTAGAGGGAATCAGATATCAGCAAATGGGGATTCATAATTTTACTGCGCATCAAAATACTATTCCGTACCTGTAGTTAGTGGCAGGGTTGAGTTCCTTCGTTCCTCCTCGCAACCAACTCACGCTGATCGGCTTATCTCCATTTACGTCGCAATGCAAAATAGCTTTGTCTCCCTTCTTGACAGTTACTTGCCTTGAAGGAACCGAAAAATAGGGCGAAGCTGGAAAAAATTCAAATTGCACAATTGTACGATGGAATTACAAGAAACGTACAATTCACCCTTAATTGAATCACTTTCCCAATGCCAGTTCCAATTCCGTTCTCCGCTTGGCACAAGTAGTAACCTTCCCTGTCTTCCTTAACATGTTGGAGAAGCAGAGTGCCGTTTCCCAACAATTTTGTGTAGGTGTGATCTCGAACTTCTTCATAGTCACCTGATTTGCTAGCTAAGCGAATGGATCATGTGAATTCGATTTGAACCAGGTAAAAACGGCCAAAAACATCAAAATTTCGTATAACTCATGTAGAAATGAATACACCAAGATATATAGTAAATGTGAGATATTTGCCACATTTTTGAAATGTGCGATTGAAATACAGAAGATAAGCATTTAATAATGTTAAACTTTACTGTTGGTTTGTATACTTATCAACGAAAAAAATCATCAGCTTGATATTATTTGTTATATTTCTTTATTTATATGAAAAATACAACAGTCCTGTAGATGAAGATAGATGCCTACTACATATTTGGACTTGTGGGATAATTGCCCAAGTAAGTAATTTATTAATATTGAAAGATAGATAATACTGTTGTTAATAAATCAACAAGTCTGAGCGTTTTACCAATAGGGTAATGTGGAATGGGGTTGTATAGTATTCTATACTTACAGGAGAAAACAAGTAACTAAGACTAGACAACTCCCCCCCGCCTCATTGAAATTCGAACTATGGAATCACGATGTTTAATCACTCCCCCCCCCCGATGTTTAATCGGTAAGAGCTCATACAATATCTCTTCTTATGGCAATGAACGACGTTTAGAGTCTTCAAAATGATATTCAAATATGGCTAATAGTGTTGTTAATAAATCAACAAGTCTAAGCGATTTATCAACAACGGTATCAGCTGGCTTTAAATTATCGAGGGAAAGAAAATACTCAAGTTTCAAAATATATTACTATGTTGTAGGCAAACAGTGAGCGTCAAAATATGGAATAATGGATTTATGTTCTACTCTTTCAGGTATAGCGAAGAATAATTTGATAAGCCAAATTAATTCATTTTTGTCACTGTTGTTCCTCGGAACAGAGTGCTTATCAATTTGCCCAAATATCTGTAATTTTTTAATGTTTGGCTGAAAATGGTCTCACACGTTTTGGTTCTAAAAATTCTGCTTTTAAATTAATATGGCCAATAACCGGTGCCTGGCCGCAGACTACCCCTTACCTTACTGTTCTACAAGAGATACGTCGATGATAGCACAGTAGCTATTCTTCTTCTTAGTCCGTGTCTCTCTACGAAGGTTGGCGATCCAACTGGCTACTATGGTGCGATACTATGTAGCTATACTTCAAGATAAAATCGTAGAAGTTCTGGATAAATTTAACTCTTTTAATAATAATAAGATACAGTTCACTATCGAACAACAGAGAATAAAACGACATACTGATACAATGGTACACGAAGACAACCTGGTCAGGAAGATACTCAAATTTTGTATCGAATTATCCCTACTGTCGGAAATAAAGCGTCATCATAGGAATAAAGGCTGGTTTATGCTGGCTGGTAACTTCAACTTAATCATATATATATAATATATATAGACATTCATTTTTAGTGTTATGCTTTATAATCAGACTAAATAATCCGTTAACTTATTAATTATTATTATTAATAATGAGTAAACGGATTATTCAGTCTCAGTATCAACCATAGCGTTAGAAATCTTTGATTCAATTTTTCAGTTAGGGAATAAGTTAAAGCTACCAGCCAGCATAAACCAGCCTTAACCGATCGGGCAATTGCCTTAACCAGCCCATCGCTGCGAGCAGAAACCCTAAACAAGGTCAGAAATACCTTGACCAACAATAACTATCCGATAGATTTGATCAATAAAATTATAAAACAGAGAACCCGTAGATTCTACAACAGAGCAAGAAATAAAAAAATAATAGTCTAAAGAGAAAACTACGTCTCCTTTCCATACGTTCAAAACCTATCCGAAAGCTTTTCGAACATTTTAAAAGTACATAATCTAGAATTGGTTCAAGCCCTGTAGACAGGAGCTTTCTGGCGCTCTTGTTCAAACAGACAAATTATATCTCCGAAAGTATTGGTTTCTCAGAGTTGGGAATTGAGGGGTCTAGAATCAAAGGCGACTATCTCCATTTTTGAGGCCTCTGGATAATTGTGAAAAACTGTTTTTTTGTTCCTGAGAAGGCCAAGGATTGTTTCATTTACTTCTATATGATTATTAGTGTTGAAGAACCATGTAAGTAGATAAGCAGCAAGAGTTCGGGAACACTTTTGGTCATTTTTACATGTAAACTCCCATAAGGAATTCTAAGGTCCAATCTGCAAGTCCCGTTCAAGGTTCAAGTCCCAATTCTACACGTATAGGAACCAATTGAGATATAGCAATTAGTTGATCAAATATCTGTTTCCTGAGGGATCCTGGATTAGGGCCATTTGGAAAATCTAGGAGAAGGAAGGAAGGATGATCCTTTGAACCTCAAGTGAAATTTAAATCATAACGTCAGCCTATCAGGTGTTCAAGTGTACAATCGGTAATTTTCAATAATAGGTGTCCAAGTGGACGAGATGATAATTTTCCATTGGATCCACTCTTGAAAATATCTTTATCACTAGCGGGATTCAAACCATAGTCATCAAGATTATGATACGAGGCTCATATCCACTACAATATCAATGCAATGACATACACGAATCGAAGCCTGGTACTCCGCGGGTCTGGTTGCCGGATGGGAGTTTTAGGAATTGGGGCCGAGGATGTAGAGTCTGAATTTAGATCCCTAGAACGTTATGTTACAGACAGTAGAGCTGTCAGTTTGTTGATGAAATGGTGTTTTTTATCAATAGGTTATACATGAAATTAAATGAAACAGCTTTTTAACAATATTTTTATTTATAATCTATAGAATTATTAAAAACTCATAAATATTCGGTTTGTGTTATCATATTTTTTTTTTAGTTTAATCAATAAACCATCAGATTGATTTGGTAGATGAAATAATTAGTCCAGATCATTGTGAAGATTTCAAACTTGTACAGACAGGATGAGTTTAAATTCGTATTACAATGTCAAGTATTTTTCTAAATTTGAAATATTATTTTTACTTTCACCATTCTATTCAATATTTTGTTTGTAAGATTCCTCAAGCGAATAATGTCCCCAAGGTAGAGTGTTGAATGTTCCAGGTATTAAATATCGTTTATCATCTTGTGGACTCAATGCTATTTTATTTCGTGTTATTGAAAAAACTCGATGTTTTTTTGCTTGAATCAGATTTTGTGAAACAGTCTTCTCTTTCCAAGTTTCCAAGCAGTTGATATAATCTTCGAAACATATGTCATTCTTCACAAGTGATTTTTTGACACCTTTTGCCTTTTTCGTTATACCATAATTTTGAATCATACATTCAATCTCTTCTTTTTGCCAATGGCGTATTTTCTCGTGAAGTTCATCATCAGATATAGAATTCTTCACTGTGTATAATTTCGATCTGAGACCAACATAATCAGTCAATGGTACACCATTGTGCTGATCTTTCATCATTCCTAATACTTTCTTGTTAACCTGCGGAATTCTACAGGCATTATCCTTAGGGTAGTCAGAGGTATCGAAGTGTGTATAACAATATCTTTTCATTATATCATACGGATCTTTGAATACTTCGTAAACCACTGAGTCAGTATCAGTATACAATGCGATACAATCATCACCGAAAGCTTTCCTCATAAAATCATAATGAAAATCATATATAGTGGTTTTGGCTAAATCCAGGATGCTCATTCCTACATGGATTGGTTTGTTCAAATAGATCTGAAGCTTCTGAAGCTCAACAGCTACTAAGTTTTCGTTGAATACAACACAATTATTGAACTCCGGTTTTGCAATATATGATTCTGCCCCATATCGTCCATTCCACTCTGTAAGAAGTCGAACATTCACCCTCTTTCTGATGTTTTCCATTGTCTTCCCTGCAAAAATTGAAAAATATATATTAGTATAGTAAATGTAGTGAGTAGATTGTGCATTTAAAGTGAAATAAAACTTACCAAAGTTATTCATGAGTTCGAACAGATTCTTCTCAAACTCGTTTTTAGCCTTTTTCCTCAGGTTTGTATTTAGATCGATATATGACTTAAGCCATCCTGACTGGTTGAACTTCAGAAATCGATGTATTTTTGTAAGTGCCAGTCCGTTCCTCAAAGCCTGCTTCAGATTTCGATAATGGATGATATACTTCCTCTTCGTACTCAAAGTGGCCATGAGTTTAGCGTTTTCTTGGGAAGCTACACAGGGTGTTCGAGTTTTCGCATTGATATGTTCGGGGCTGAAAGGTAGATCCTTATGAGAATTATGGAGATGATGAGGATATTCCAAATCAGCCTCTAGTATATATCCCACGGAAAAATCATCTGCTACTGAGGTAACGTCAATATTAGTGGTAACCCATTCGAAACCACCATATGGTAAAAATTGGCCCATAGCCCAGCCGTACTGATTATTTATATCAAAGTACATTTGATAGTTCTCAAGGTCATTTGGATTATATTTGGGAAGATATTTATTATTCGCATGAGCCCGGCGTTTACTACAAACTTGACTCAAACCACCACGAATTCCTCGCTCAACAAATAGGAACATATCAACATCTGTCAGCAGCTCCAAGTCCTGGTTTGTTTGTTTCAGCATTGCATCCCACGTATACCCAGGTAAAGTGAAATAATGAGCTGGATCTAATCCATAAGTCATGTGACAGCTATAACGAAATTGTTCGAATACATCAGACAATAGAAGAATATCCGTTTTCATATAGAGATCTGAATATTCACCCAAGTTCTGACATTGAAATGTATCCCATACAAGCTGGGCTTTCATATATCTCCTTCGAGGGAATGGTTTATTTTCCAATTTATTGTAAAAGGCTTCAATAGGTAGTAAATATGTCTCATTGAATCTTTCCATGGAATCCATGTAATCATATGGCATTACACCCTTTGATGTTAAAAGATTCATATGTTCTTCAGAGGTATCAGGGAATTGCGATTTGAGGTTAGGAAAATCCTTCAAATATGAAGCTAATTGATCTAATGAAGATGCCATTAATCGAAAACTATCGATGGATCGTAAATTAATTCGATGATCATCATAATATTTGGTGAAACTTATGTATTTTTCCTTAGTAATCGGCAGCAAATCAATTTTTCCCTCCATCCTTGTCGCAATATCTTTTATAATGAAATGTGCATCATATCCACTCAGGTTGTGAAACACAACAGGGATCATATGACTATCCTTATAATTGATATTACATCCTTCATGGGCTGCCCCTCGGTAATTATTTTCAGGAATAAGATGATTATGATATCGCTCCTTTATATCTTCAGGTTTGAAAACATCTCCACAAATATGACAGTTGGTAGCTTTTCGGAAATGTTTTTCTTGCTGGGATGTCATATCAATATCATAAGGGCATAAGAATACAGTCTCAACATCTTCGGCGAATCGACTCAGCTCATCGGCAAACCACTGCATACAATCTAGACCTCAATGAGAACGATAGAAACTCAAAGAATCATCATAGGAACATTTCACAAAATATGCAACGGCTCCAGCCAGGTGTTCTTGGTAGTTGTTCTTAGTATTTATTGGTTTCAATACATTTTCCAAATCAGCATAAATGATAAACGGTATCTTCTCCTTGTTCTTAAAATTTTTAAATTTGATTATATTTTCACCTAATTTTGGCATTTTTATAGCTGTTTTATTCATTTCATTACAATCCGTTAAGTGACTTTCAAGTTTTTCTTCAGAACGGAAATAATGTAAACATCTGTCACATATGAATTTTTGTCCATATTCTCCACTTAACTGACTCGATACTAGTCGAGACAAATTCTTGATCCATAAATAATGGTATCGAACAGGGGTATCATCATCACTATAGTGATCCTGAATCATTAGCAAGTTCACATGTCTTTCCACCTAGTTCTTGGTTAAGTAAGTGGGTAATGTGATATATTTCTTCTCTTTATTCATCAGAACGTAAATGTTGACTGATATTTGATTCTGTTTTTCAAAATGTGGAATCTGTTTAATCGTCATGGGAAACTGTATTCCTTTGAGATTGAGTAGCGGTAGCGGATGCGAATCGTCGTATGATAATATGTAGTCTATGGTCGTATTTTTGCGAGAACCTTCAAAAATAAAAATATGAATGTCATGATGACATATTCTTCTACAAGCGTGCGCGTTCAACCCTTTTTCCGCACACATTTCGAATCGTAAAGAGTCACATTATCCAATATTTCTATGCATCGAACGCTTACGACGAGGTTACTATGGAAACAACATGTGAATTGACAATTGTCATTAATTTATTTGAAAATAGCAAATTGATTTCAATCCGTACGTAATATTTTCGGTAAGAATGGATATATCTGATGATGACCTGCCCTCGGACATATTAGAAGCATCTTATGAAGCCAATTTGAAGTTGCTTCCACCCAAATCAATCGAAAAATATGAGAAGCGCTATTCTCAATTCATTGCCTGGTGTGATTCCAAGAAAGTAAAACCCAGGAAGGAGGAAGTCTTTTTGGCTTATTTTTTGGAAATTTCGAAAATTTTTAAACCGAACACATTATGGTCCGTATATTCTATGATAAAGAGTGTTTGTAAATTGAAGCAAGATTTGGATATTGGAAAATTCCATAAATTAACTGCCTTCATTAAAAGACAAAATGTTGGTTTTCGTCCGAAAAAAGCCAAAATTTTTAATGAAGAGGACATATCCAAATTTATGAGTGAGGCACCTGATGAAATTTACCTAATGATCAAGGTGGTAACGATTTTTGGATTGGCTGGTGCTTGCAGACGGGAAGAATTAACAAAAATAACTATCGACGATATAGATGATAAAGGAAACATGATTATTGTCAACATTAAGGACTCCAAAAATTATTCATCGAGATCATTCGTTATCTCCCAAGACACCAACGACGGACATTTTTGCGCGTATGTTCTGGGGAACATCGCGTTATAGTTTTGCCCAAATGTTCGAATTTTTTGGAAAAAATGGTCTCAAACGATTAAGTTCGACTCCCCAATGAAGAATTCGAGGTCAAATTTGATTCTGTCCGGCCGGCCGTCTGGCCGTCCGGCCGTCTGGCCGTCCGGCCGTTGCCACGATAACTTGAGAACGAAAAAAGCCAGCGACTTGAAATTTTCAGGGTGGGTTGCGCATTCCAATACGACAGTGGTTTCCGAGTAATAATTTTGTTTTCAACCGTTATAGATCCGATCGAATTGAAACTTGGTGGGTAGTTGTAGAATATGAACCTAAGCACGTTCGTGAAATTTTGTGCGAATCGTATGGCTAGAAAATTTTAAAAAAATTATTAAAAAAAATTTTTGTTGTCACGATAACTTGAGATAGCGGCTTGAAATTTTCAGGTTAGGATGTGCACCAGAACGCGACATTTCAGTTTGTTTATGAGCATAATCGGCCAAACGGTTTTAGAGTTATAGCCATCTGAAATTTTCTGAAATTTGGTGTTTTTTTGTTCCTCATTAACTCGAAAAATACTGAACCGATTGAATTCAAACATGGTTATTAGTTGTAGAATGCCAACGCGAAAATGTTTGCAAAATTTGGTGAGGATAGCATTTGTAGAAAATTTTTAATAAATCATAGAAAATAAAAAAAAAATTTATATATCAGTAACTATTCGTTCGAAATTGCTGAAATTTTGCAAGAACCTACATAACCTAACGCTTCTGCCAAGTTTCAAGTTTTAATACGATCGGTTAAATATTGTTGGAGATTCGAGCATTCTTGTGTGAGTTCAGTAGATGGGTGACCGTTGCCTCGATAACTTTCGAACGAAAGGAGATAGGGACTTGCAATTTTCAGGGTAGGTTGCGTATCCGAAAGGGAGAGTTGGGTTCGTTTTTGGGCATAATCGGTCTAACGGTTTCCGAGTTATACCCAACTGGAATATTATTTCCTTAATAACTCAAAAAATAAATATTCGATCGAAATGGCGTTTTGTAACTAGTAGTAGAAAATCAACATAAAGACGTGTTTAAAATTTTGTAAGAACCGTAACCCTAGAAAATTTGAAAAAAATTACGAAAAAAAAATTTTAAGAATCGTACCCCTAGAAAATTTAAATAAAATCACGAAAAAAAAAATTGGTTCAAGCACTGACGTGAAGTCAGAAGCTTTTGCGCGTATGTTCTATTGTCCATTCTTCTGTATTGGACACCCTTAATCGAATTTACCATGGTAAATTAGTTGTCCATTCTCCTGTATTGGACACTCTCAATTCGAATATACTATGGTAAATTCGAATTGAGTGTCCAATACAGGATAATTTTTAAATATATATCGAAAATATGCCAACTTACGTCCGAAGGAAATAGACCATCGCCGATTTTTCTTAAGGTACAATAAAGGAAAATGTACAATGCAACCTATAGGAATAAATACGATAGGAAGAATACCTTCCGAAATAGCCGGATTTTTACGATTACAAAATCCAGAATTATACACAGGTCACAGTTTTAGGCGCTCTTCTGCTACATTCCTAGCTAACCGTGGAGAGGGAATCACCAATATAAAACGATTAGGAGGGTGGAAGTCAACTTCTGTTGCTGAGGGTTATTTGGAAGAATCAGTAAACAAGAAAAAAGAAATGTCTAGCAAAATTCTTAATTTGAATGCTCCTTCAACTTCAACCTGTTATTCAGAACTATCTTCTTCGACGGAGCAGCTGACTTCGACCAACATGATGGCTACCAAAATTCTGAATTTGAATGCTCCTTCCCATGTTCCTTCCACTTCAACCGGTAATTCAGAATTATCTCCTTCCACTGAGCAGCTGACTTCGACCAACATGATGGCTTCTGCTATAAACTTGCATAATGCGACCAACTGCACGTTTACAATAAATATAACTAATAACTAAATATTAGATACTAATATGTATATATTATACATAGCTATTCTTAATTTCCTTATTGCAGTTTATTTTTGTTTGCTGTTAGTTATCCTCGTTTTATTTCCAATTAATATTATTAATAATAAAGAATAAATGAATATTCCAGTTCATAGATATAAATATTTCATATGCCTCTATGGACCGAACGACAACGATGACATTGATGACAGTATAGGTATGATGGTAACGACATGCAAGGATTACGCTTGTCATTCATGTGTAGGTATTATGAATTAATAATATCAAATTTGTTCTGTGTGTTGAACACAAATCGATCTCATACCTATAATAAAAGTGCTTGTAGAAAAAACATTGTTCCTAACTCGAGCGAAAAGTGTCTTTCCCGCACTCAACTGCTTATCCGAACTCCGCTTCGCGTCGTTCGGCTAACGGCCGTTTCGTGCGGGAAAGTATTACTTTCCGCACTTGTTAGGAAAATAACTATTTTCTACAAGCGTGCGCGTTCAACCCTTTTTCCGCACACATTTCGAATCGTAAAGAGTCACATTTCCAAACAGAACAGTGCGGAAATGGATTAGCAGGCGTCTTTTCCGCACACTTTTTATATAGAATATACTGAATTATCTAATATTTCTATGCATCGAACGCTTATGACGAGGTTACTATGGAAACAACATGTGAATTGACAATTGTCATTAATTTATTTGAAAATAGCAAATTGATTTCAATCCGTACGTAATATTTTCGGTAAGAATGGATATATCTGATGATGACCTGCCCTCGGACATATTAGAAGCATCTTATGAAGCCAATTTGAAGTTGCTTCCACCCAAATCAATCGAAAAATATGAGAAGCGCTATTTTCAATTCATTGCCTGGTGTGATTCCAAGAAAGTAAAACCCAGGAAGGAGGAAGTCTTTTTGGCTTATTTTTTGGAAATTTCGAAAATTTTTAAACCGAACACATTATGGTCCGTATATTCTATGATAAAGAGTGTTTGTAAATTGAAGCAAGATTTGGATATTGGTAAATTCCATAAATTAACTGCCTTCAATTGTAGGTATTATGAATTAATAATATCAAATTTGTTCTGTGTGTTGAACTCAAATCGATCTCATACCTATAATAAAAGTGCTTGTAGAAAAAACATTGTTCCTAACTCGAGCGAAAAGTGTCTTTCTCGCACTCAACTGCTTATCCGAACTCCGCTTCGCGTCGTTCGGCTAACGGCCGTTTCGTGCGGGAAAGTATCACTTTCCGCACTTGTTAGGAAAATAACTATTTCGCTCGTATATTATGGGAAAATCGTGTTTTTTCATCACGAATCTATGGGAGATGATAGCCCTACATTAGTGGTTAGACCTGCTCTTTCCGCACTTGTTAGGAAAATAACTATTTCGCTCGTATATTATGGGAAAATCGTGTTTTTTCATCACGAATCTATGGGAGATGATAGCCCTACATTAGTGGTTAGACCTGCTTTGAAAGAGATCCTCCTTAGGAGGAGGCAACTAAATATTGAAGGGATTTCTATGAACAAGAGTGAATATCTTTGAGAAATAGAGAAGGCGATTCTTCTTCAAGAGATCCATGTGCCTTCAGAGGAGTATATTTGCGAGAGGGGACTTTTGAAAGGTTATGTATTATTTTTAATATGATATCGCTGAAATTTTGCTGAAGGCTTCTGATCTTGTAAGGTGAGTGGCTCATTTGTGGATATTAAATCTTGTGATGGGTAGAGAGGAATTTTAGGCCAGTTTTTCTATCACTAAGACCCACTTGCACGAATGCGGGTTATCTAATTAAATCCGGATTAACTCTAAACCTAGGGTTAAATTGATAATAGGTCTTGCACCTTCAAGAGTTAGAGCCTAACTCTGGGTTAAAACTATAAAAATTTAACCCGACAGAATAGCAGGGTTAAATGGCTAAGTCCGGGTTAGTCATGTAAAAATTGACATTTCTAATTTAAATAGTTTCGATTTGTGATGAATTTCTGGTAAATAATAAATATTAGCAGTGATCGGTAACTTGCTTGTGCGTGGTATTTTTGAGAATGATTCATGATTAATGGATATACTACAAACTACATTCTGATCTACGCATGCGCCCCGTTTTAACCTCAACATCGAATCTGAATCTGATCAAAACACAAATACAAAACGTAAACAAAATATTCTCAATCCACGAAGTACGAACGAGTATTCCTTCCGTTGAAAATAATCGAGATTACCTTGTATTTGAAGATTGGAGGAATCTAGAAATATTGTTTACGTATGTGAAAGAAATTCCAAATTATGGAGAACTGTGGAAAAGTTGTTCAGAAAGAAGATATGTGGTATATGTCCTTCAGGATTTCTGGCTAAAAATCAGCAGTAAGTAATAGAAGTGAATTGAATGAATTACTTTACTCAGAGAAATCCAAGTCTTAATATTTCCTTTCAGGTTGGAATGAATTAAGGTCCAGTTGACGTAGAGCAAAAAAGTAATGCTTTTCGACAAATAGAATGCATGAGTTACTCTTGGAGTTACTGCAGATAGAATTCTTAAAAACAAGGTATATGGAACTTAGTCGATTGAATATTTGTGAAGATTAAGTATATCTCATGAGAAAATTTAATATTGATAAGAGGCAACCAAGATGACATGAACACTAAAATTTTTAAATTTCAAGAGTGGAATAGCCAAGAAGAAAATCTAGTGTTTCTATTCAAACAAATTGGTGGTGGTTCTGATATCGTTGAAATGACAAAGGGACGTATCTGCAATAAGCAAATTTCAAAATATTCTCGTTTTGAAATTCGAGAGTGAACGATAAATCAGGGAGTGAACGAAATAAACCATAAATGCCCGGATCAAGGTGCATTTAAATATGTTCCGCAATCTACTAAGGAAGTGGTTGTTATGCGTAGGCTATGACTATAAAAAATAAAGCCAACTCAAAATTTTACATTTTACACTTAATTCTGTTTTGTCATTTTGCCGAAGCTATATATATTATGGGATAAGTATTCTATTCATCATGTACTTAGGTGTCTTGCCGAAGCTGACGTAAGGATATATTAATAAAATATACACAGTACAAAACTGACTCTCCTAGGAGCTTCTGTGGGATTTCCTTAGGGAAGACCTAGAATGGTTAGTATAATCATAAACATGTCATTAGCAAGCAAAACTGCATGAATTACATTTCAAATGACTTCTGCACCTACCCTATTATTCAGATTTGACCCTTAGCCACTTTTACCTGTTTACACATAACATTTGCATAATACTACTGCACAAAAAAAAACAGTTGAATTACGCTTAGACCAGTGAATTTTGAACACTTTTCTGTTTTCCTGATATCATGGGTCTCTTACGATCCATCATCAGGGTGTGTGGATGCCAGCTTCTACCTATATAATAGGCATTTTTAGCGAAACATTTTAATTTTTCTAATTGCAGAATATTTTAAAATATAGGAGTAGAAGGTGATGCAATATAACATGTGTGTAGGTATATATTATGTATATTGTTTTCCCGTGGAACTTCAGGTATATGTTTCTTAAATGCTTGTTGCTTAGCATGCTTAACAATGAATACCTCTGAAGAACAGAGTTTACTAATATTGTAATAGAATGGCTTGATAATTCAACGCTAACTTTGAAAATGATGTATCCTGGTGTTGCGGAGGAATATCCAAGTATATTTTACAACGAGAAGTAGTATATAAGGAAATGGAGAAAGTCAGTTATCATATTTTAATAATAATCTATATACAAGTATTTATCCTCCCTGCAGTGTTTCACGAATCCTCCATGATTATGTGAGCAGCAGTGGTCCAAACTCGAAAAAATGTATTGCATGCTGCTTGATGTTGTATTGAATTTTCAAAATGAATGTTATTCTTGATCTCTCTTGAAGTAAATAATCGAATATGTTAATAGAGTTTTATTCGAAATTATTTCCTTTGTTTGTATTACGGCTTCAAGGAGGTATACAATTTTTTTGTTCACTGAGGGCTGATATATTTTACGACCTGTAAACTGTCAAGTAGCCTTACCGAAAGGAAAGTAATCTGTAAATGTACACTTTAAAGGGGATCAGTAAATTCAACGAGCACATAGTTGACGAATACTACTTTACGGAGAGGTTGAATAAATCGGCCCTTAGTAGATAGTATAAAACAATATATAGATTGGTATCTAAATAAATGAATCTTATTTTCACAATAACTCTTTTCCCCTAACCCATGAAAACAAATTTTCACAGACAATTTATATGAATCATTAGCTCAACACGTTCATTATCTTGAAATACAAATGAATAAGTGGAAATTTAATTTTAATATTTCAATATTGAATGGAATATTTAGAGTTTATCTATAATTTCAGATATCTCATCTCATCAACGAGTGACAAAAGTATTGAAATTGATTATGCATTAAACGATGTGTTCAAATGTCAAATTATTACCATATTCCATATCGACAGACATTCTTGTAATGATTATGAAGAATTAAAAAGGTTTGATGGCTAATATAAAAATTTGTTCAAGCACTGACGTGAAGTCAGGAGCTTTTGCGCGTATGTTCTATTGTCCAATACAGGAGAATGGACAACATAATTTACCATGGTAAATTCGATTAAGGGTGTCCAATACAGAAGAATGCACAATAGATAATACGCGCAAAAGCTTCTGATTTCACGTCAGTGCTTGAACAAATTTTTTATTTATGGTATTATCACATCTGTTTATTTGAACCATCTCATGAATGAGTCTCTTTTGATAATTGCTTTGTGTTTTTAATATCTTTATTCTGAAAATCTATCTGATGGTTATTATTATGCGCATGCGTTGCCAATGCACATCTCTCTTTATACCGGGTGATATCTGACTTGTGTAGTGCGATTCTGTTTTTGACCCACTGAGATGTTTGGCCCACGTATATGCCCTCACAGTCTTGACAATTTACTTGATATACAACATTACTTTTTTGAAGAGTTGGTATTGGACCTTTGAGTGTGCTGTATATTGCCTTAACAGTTTTCTGATTTTGAGAGGTTATTAGTACGTTTGTCATATATGTTATATTTTAACTCTACAGAACATTCCTGTTTCGAAAAACAGATGAGTTTACAATTTAACCTCGAATTCGGTATGTAAACAACAAATTTATATGTAGGTATTCAAAGTCATACTGTAATATATTCTTTGTAGAAACCCTGAAGATGCAATAAATACATTGCGAAAGCTTGGTTGAGAAAAAAGAGTACACTTATTTCTCCTTAAATTTCCGAGTCTCTACACCTGTAGTGTATTGAGAATTTGGATAAAAACTGCCTGACTCATTGTTGTTGGCCAGCGGCTGACTAAGCCACCATATGTCTGGAGAATCGGACGCTGGTTCATTCATTCATTCAATATAGGTATTCGGTGAGAGAAGGTGTATCAATAAATAAATAGTTTAATGGTGCGAGTGAGTTTTATTGAAACCCTGAACTATAGAAAAATACAGACGATACAAGTGGCGACGAGGATAATTTGGGAAAAAGGAAATTGGTATGTACCTACATTCATTCGTTAAACATGGAATATAAACACAAAGGCACACAGATAATACTAACCCTAGTGATCGAAAGAAAGAGTAAAACTACAAGAGAACAGCGTTGGATTAGGATGTTTGAAACACTAGATTTCAAGACTGGGGAAAAACCCCTCATCAATCTTAAGCCCCGAAAGCATAATGACCAAATGATAATTATATCATGGGCTAGAAAGCAAATATATTTTTGCAAATAACTAACCGAATCGATAATATCATTCCAAGAGTCATGATTGAGGGTAAGGATAAACTAATCCAAGCTGAGGGGTATTGATCTGTGTGTGCGTTGTAAGAGCATAATTGCAAAATCCTAAAGCGGACTTTGATCTGCAGGATTGGTTGGTGAAACATGGCAAACCTACTAGCCATTCAACCATTAGACTGCGAGGGTGAATCATCATCCGTGGGTATCCGCTGGGAAAAATGGTTACGCTCATTCGAAATTTACCTGGAAGCCTCAAATATCAATGAAGCTTCAAAGAAAAAGGCAACTCTATTACATAGCGCGGGCAGTGCGTTGCAGGAAGTGTACTATAATCTACCCGGTGCACATGCAGAGCCAAAGGATGACCAAGGTAAAGAAGTCGATGTCTACAAGGTAGCAATAACTAAATTAAACGAATATTTCTCACCGAAACAGACAAAAATATACGAAAGACATTTATTTCGCCTAACTAAGCAGGAAGAAGGAGAAAAATTCGAGAAATTTTTGGTACGTTTGAGAAATCAAGCGTCTAAGTGTAAATTTACCAATATAGAAGAACACTTAATTGACCAAATTGTCGAAAAATGTACTTCCGTTGACCTTAAGAAAAAAAATTCTCTCTTTGGGAGATAATGTTAACTTAGATATTATTGTATATGAAGCAAACGTTTTAGAATCTGTTAAGCGACAGCTAGAAGGGTTTGTTGATCAAAGACAAAAAAATTTGGAAGTTAATAATATTGCTCAGGTTTATCCAAGGAATTATAAAGAATGCAGTCGTTGTGGTGGAAAACACCCATCAAACTCTCCTAGTTGTCCAGCAAAATTGAAAACGTGTAATAAATGTGGATACAAAGGCACCAACTCACGAAAGCGATACAATCATAACGAATCCTTAAACCGCAACCAGGACCAAAAGAGGCCCAAGAAATTTGGGAATCACAGCAAAGAAAAACGAGATGCAGTGGTTTGTATCTCATCGGGCTCGAATGATACTGATTATGTTTTTCATATTGATGACGATAGTGTCATACAATGTAATCTCGGAGGGGTCCATGTTGATATGCTAATTGATTCGGGGAGTAGAAATAACATAATAGATGACAAGACTTGGACGCATCTGAAAGAAAAAAAAATCAAAGTTTGGGACCAAGTACAAGAGCCAGACAAAACTCTTTTTGGATACGGAAGTAGAATTCCTTTAAAAATAATAGGTTCATTTAAAACGAATGTCACTGTGGGGAATAAAAGTGAGACGGCCATAATCTACGTGATAAAAAACGGATCGAAGTGCCTTTTAGGAAAAACAACAGCGATTTCGCTAGGTGTCCTTAAAATCGGACTCGAAATAAATGCCATCGATCAGTTCCCAAAATTCAAAGGTATTGTAGTAGACATACCTATTAATAGAGAAATTACTCCATTATGTCAACCCTATAGGAGAATTCCAATACCTCTAGAAGCGAAAGTCGAAAAGAAAATTCAAGAACTGGTCGACTCGGACATAGTGGAACCTGTAAATGCTCCTGCTAAATGGGTCTCAGCCATAGTGCCAATCATTAAACAAAACGGCGAAATTCGCATCTGTGTGGACATGAGACAGGCAAATATAGCCATTATGCGGGAAAACCATCCACTACCAACGATGGATATTTTACTTCCACACTTCAGGAAAGCAACGACATTTACAAGATTGGATATAAAAAATGCTTTCCACCAGATAGAGATCTCGGAATCGTCTCGATACATCACAACATTTATAAGCAACAAAGGCCTCTTTCGATACAAAAGACTCATGTTTGGAATATCATGTGCCCCAGAACTATTTCAAAAAATCTTAGATCGCATTCTTCAGCCCTGCATAGGGGCAGTCAATTTCATCGACGACATTCTCGTTTATGGGAAAGATCTAAAGGAGCACGACGAAAGATTGAAACAAACCATGGAAACACTTACAAAATATAACGTACTCCTGAATAAAGATAAATGTGTCTATAGGATAAATAGGGTTGAGTTTTTAGGATACGAACTTTCGGCATCAGGTATCAAGCCATTGCAAAGCCATATTAAAAGCCATACAAACTTTCAGAGCTCCAAAGACTATCGATGAAATTCAAAGCTTTTTGGGCCTCGTTAACTTCGTTGGAAAATGGATTCCTAATTTGGCTACTTCAACAGAGCCAATAAGGAAAATTTTACGTTCAAAGCTAGGTAAACATGCAAACATCGAAGAATATTGGACAGAAGATCAAAACAAAGCATTCTTGAAGCTAAAAGACTCCTTACTGAATATCAGAACTCTAGTTTATTATAATCCGAGTGACAAAACACAGTTGATTGCAGATGCAAGCCCCGTAGGTTTGGGAGCTATTTTAATACAGTACGATAAATCAGGCCCTTGCATACGGCAACAGAAGTTTGACGGACTGCGAAAAAAGATATTGCCAAACTGAAAAGGAAGCATTTGCCTTAGTTTGGTCTGTTGAACACTTCAAGGTCTATCTTTATGGAAAAAGATTTGAACTTGTCACAGATCATGAACCTCTAGAAGTGATATTCGGAAAGACGTCCAAACCATGTGCAAGAATTGAACGCTGGGTGTTGAGGTTGCAATCGTTTGATTTCCAAGTTATATACATATAAACCTGGAAAATCAAATATTGCGGATCCATTATCTAGACTCTGTAATGTACAACAAAACATGACTTATAATGATGAAAGTTATGTCCATCAATTGGTTGAATATGCAAGGCCAATCGCAGTAACACTAAAAGAAATCGATGCAGCATCTTTGAGGGATGAAGAAGTACAAAAAGTTAAACGCGGTATATTCCAAAACACCTGGGATGATATCCCAAATTTCAGACTATTCAAGTCAGAATTATGCTTCTATGAAAACATACTTTTAAGAGGGAATAAAATTGTGATTCCAACTAAACTCAGACAGTTGATATTAGAAGCTGCACACGAAGGTCATCCAGGGATAGTGGCCATGAAGCAGAGGTTAAGAACAAAAGTTTGGTGGCCCAAGATCGACTATGATGCAGAAAAAATCGTAAAAAACTGCAAAGGTTGTACATTAGTGTCAGCGCCAAGTGTACCAGAACCGATGAAACGAAGAGAGCTCCCAACATCACCTTGGCTTGAAGTTGCTATTGATTTTATGGGTCCCCTACCTACTGGTGACTATTTATTTGTAATTATTGACTATTTCAGCAGGTACAAAGAAGTTAAAATTATGAGGAATCTGACGTCAGCAAACACTATTAAAGTTTTAGAAGAAATATTTTCTAGACTGGGTTTTCCAGCTTCCATAACCGCTGACAATGGCAGACAATTCACTTCTGAAGAATTTAAGATGTTTTGTAAAGAGAGAGGAATTAAGATTTTTCATTCCATTCCATACTGGCCTCAGCAAAACGCAGAGGTAGAAAGACAGAATAGAGACATCTTAAAAAGATAAAAAATAAGCCAAGCAACAAAAACTGACTGGAGGCAAGAACTAACGGATTACCTTATCATGTACAACAGTACCCCCCATTCCATAACAGGCAAGACACCATCAGAACTTTTCTTTAGGAGGCAATTCAGGGATAAATTACCCAGCCTTGCAATACCAATGCTTCATTTCGACGAGGAAGTTAGAGATAAAGATAAAATCGAAAAAGAAAAAGGAAAACAGTATGGTGACAGGAAACGCAGAGCCCAAGATAATGATATACATGTTGGAGATACGGTATACATGAAAAATATTATCAAAGAAAATAAATTAACCCCAACATTTGACTCTACGCCTTTGGAAGTCATCACAAAGACAAAGGGCGATATAGAAGTAAGAAATAATAAAACAGGACAAGAACTTAGGCGAAATGTAATTCATCTAAAGAAAATAGGAAATGAGTGGCAGGTGACAAATGATCATAGCGAACGTACAACCCTAGAAAATAATTCCGATAATGGCCATAATCCTCAAAAAATAAACTGTAATGAAACTTAAAATTTGTTGTTTGAATTTATTTATTATTAATGTTATTACTTATTGTTAATTATTATTACTTATTATTAATGTTATTAACCATTTATTTATCACTGATTTATTAGGATTGTGTAAGAATAGTGCAAATATAACATTATAAAATTAGTTTAAGATTATGTTATTCGATTAGTTAAGTCCAGTGAATGTGTTGATTGAATATTGATGTCGATATAATTATAACATGAATTAGATCTAATTTTAATATAAAAAGGAAGGGATGTAGTGTATTGAGAATTTGGATAAAAACTGCCTGACTCATTGTTGTTGGCCAGCGGCTGACTAAGCCACCATATGTCTGGAGAATCGGACGCTGGTTCATTCATTCATTCAATATAGGTATTCGGTGAGAGAAGGTGTATCAATAAATAAATAGTTTAATGGTACGAGTGAGTTTTATTGAAACCCTGAACTATAGAAAAATACAGACGATACAACACCCTTAACCGAAATTGTTACATATACAGGAAGACTCTTAGCACAGTGAACTATATATATATAGATATATATGTTCGGATAGGTTTCCGTTGTAGAACACCCTGTAGGGCAGGGGTGGCCAACTTGATGACACCCAAGAACTACTACTTACTGACAAAACTCTGCGCGATCTACCAATATAGATACATAGATCTATAATTGCAGAAATTTTAAATGAAATTTGAGTCTGTCTGTCTCGCCATGATCGACTGGACCTATAGCTACGATCGACCAGTCGATCGCGATCGACCGGTGGCCATCCCTGCTGTACCTACATAAAATTTTCAAGAAGTGAATATTTTCTCAGAATCTAGAATAAATACTCTTTCACTCAAGCCTACTGGCAATAATGGCACACTTCGAATCATTATTTGATGAACCATTGAATATCTGGAACTTTCAATTCATAGTAACCACGGACCTGTATGCATCCGAATAATGCTTTAATACATATTGAATGAATTGAATTTCTCAGTATCATGACTTAAAGAATGTGGTGCATCTTATTCCACCCAATATACAAAGTCAGGGTTTAGACTTCAGATTACCCAACAGAGTTTTTCACAAAAATACTGCTATGTTCAAAAGCATGGTTCAAATGATAGAAATTCTCATTCTCGAATTATTCATCTCCGGCACATTTCACCCGTGAAAAAGCAGTGCATTTGAATGGAGTTTATCCAGATCATTGGTTTGGTAGAGGGGTACCTTCTATTCAAGCTTCATGTGAAGAGATACGAAATCGACGAGAAATTATGAAGAAAGCTATAGCGCATTTGATCGCAAGACCTAGAAAATATTTAGGAGAAAGAGGGGGTATTTTCGAAAACAAGTTATGATTTTTTTTCTCATTGATTGTCAATTGCATTTAGTTTAATACATTTTACATCTTATAATAGTCCAATTGAATGTTCAATGGTATTTCGAGTCTCAGTTGGGAAATATCGGTCTAAGAAACCGAAACACAGGCAACCATTCCTTCACACTTATATCCATACTTAATTAGAGTTTTCGGTTGTTTGACATAAAATCTTCATGTATGCTAACATCTGTATTTCAATTATACGAAAAAATAATTTTTGTTGATGAATAATTCGAAAATGAGTATTTCTATCATTTCTATTGTCAGGTAATCAACTGTGGAACTCCTAAATTCATATGTATTGGATGTAATAAGTTGCAGCACTATAATTATGTAATGTTACTGAGAATTTCAAATATCCACTGGTTCATAAAATATTGATACGAAGTGTGCCATTATTGCCAATAGGCTTGTTTGAAGGAGTATTTATTGTAGATTCTGAGAAAATTTCACTTTTTGGATATTTGATGTACAGGGTGTTTAACCAGATGTGGAATGAACAAAATAATTATCTCAGTCCGGACCTGCGCTATCAAGGAGTCATAAGGAGCGAATATTAGGCATTCCCTGAAATTTTCATGAAGATGCATGCAGGCGTTCAAGAGTTATGGCGATTGAAATTTTATAATGAGTTCACTTCAATGTTCAATATTTCTTGTGTATTTGTTTCTATGAAATCTTTGATTCTGCTACCATCTGTTTCAGTTATTCAAATTAAAGAGTTTGCAAGTTTTTGATATAGAGGGTGAGTCTTTAACCACTGCATTAATTTCAACCAAAGATTCCTCTCATCAAATGAAACACTTTTTTCATTTAACATTTTTCCAAATTCAGCTCAGGTAAAAAGATACAGGCTGTTGAAATTTTGAAAAAAAATCAGTAGCTTTGACATCCTTTTTTCGAATAAAATGTTGGCGTAAAGTTTCCTATAACTATGATACATATTTTCCAAATATTAGTTATTTTCTACTTCTACTGGTTTTCTAGTTATGGACTCTTGAGTCATTTCAAGAATACTCCATCGTTTTAGAACATTATATTATTCTTCATCAATTCTCCTTAAACGCACCGTTTTCGAGATATTCTTCATTGAATGTTTTAAAATGGAAAACTCCAGAAATTTCACTACTTTTATGGATCCGTCCCTGAGCGTTGGAATCCCGAATCAAGCTGTAAACCACGTTACCATGCCTTATTCTCGTCCGCCAACAATGTCATAGATAATTTATATGCGGGAGTGTATTAGCACATTGTGAAATCTTTAAACGCTTGTAACCTGAGCCGAATCTGGAAAAAAGGTTAATGAAAAAAGTGTTTCATTTGATGAGAGGAATCTTTGGTTAAAATTAATGCAGTGGTCAAAGACTCACCCTGTATATATATATATATGCCGGTTTAGAACATCTTACGACATTGTCCGACGCCTAATCGCCATGTTATTCTATCGTTGCAATCTTCTTGCTTCAGGTCTCTTTCGCTCATGAATTTATGCACAGCTCTCTGCCACTCTAGCTTAGGTCTACCTCTCTTCCTTGATCTTGATGGCTGCCATGTTAAAAGTTTTTGATAATATACATAAAACATTGAATAGTTTCTTTCTGGGTTTTCTCTCCTAAACTCTGAAAATTATCTATAAAATAAAAAAATAATTATTTTGTGATTTGCTTCTGCGTAAGAAACACAAGATATTTGTCAGAAGCAATCAATTGAACAATGTTGCCTAACAAATATCAACGAAACAACATCAACGAAGAAACAACTATATCGTAACGTTTCGGAGTCTATTTCAGACTCCTTCTTCAGACGCTTAACGAAAAAATCTTCAGAACTATTTTCTTGATTGTTATTCACAAAATAATAAATTTTTTATTTTATAGATATTTTTTTCAGAGTTTGGGAGAGAAAACCCAGAAAGAAACCATTCAATGATGAATATACCTCCCACAGTATCCTTTAATGATTATACATTAAACATCTTGTATTTCTTAAACGAATACAGTTAGGATATATCTCGAACACTGATTTAGACTCACCAAAATGTCCTGCATCTGCACTGAAAGCCTGTACAATCATTCGTGAAACACCCTGTATATATTATAAATAACGCAATTGTAATTCCTGAGGTACCCCATATGTAACAGTGAAGTAAGTGTTCAGATTTGAAATATAGGATTGATATGAATTGTTTTCGGTTTGTGAGATACGATTGAAACCATTGCAAGTAAGCAACAATCAAATATTTTCCTTATCTCAATAACTTTTCGAAATGTTTCACCAGATGTTTAGCGAGAACTCAATAAACAACATAGCCAAGAGAAGATACTGGTATGAGCTCTGTTGATAATAATAAACTTCAATATATCAAGCACAAAAAGTTATCGGCAGTATCAGAGGGTTAGATAATCGAAAAGGTGGGCTTATCTGCTGTCGTGGCGTAATATCGTAGAGCAACTACCTAGAGGCAATAAGGTGACTCTCCTTTGAACTAACACCAAATAGTCTGCTTTGTTAAGTGGTATATTATTCTTCGACAAACAATTTAGAATTACTTATTCATATACTGCAGGGGTCACCAATTAGTTTCATTGGAGGTCCGTTCACAAAATCTGTATATCTGTCGCGGTCCGTTTGATAGCATTATGATGGCATAAGAATTTGACTAGCAGTTAATCTAAATCTAATATCAAAAATTAGTAAATAAAACGAAAACTTATCTGATTTTTTTTTACTAAGAATACATGTTTTCTGGAAAAGGGGTCCGCAAAAAAGGGTTCGCGGTCCGCATCCGGACCGCGGTCCGCCATTTGGTGACCCCTGATATACTGTATGAAATATTATGTTTGTGTAATATAAATCTATTAACTAGAAAATCTTCCAACAGACCTGTAGCTTTCTTCCAAGTTACAGTTGGAGTAGGAACTCCTTGCGCCTGACAATGTAAGGCCACATTACGCTTCCTCTCCACACTCACATCTACAGGTTCAACCAACCATCTCGGAGGCACTGAAATATGGTCATTAATAAGTTAACATACGAATATTTCATATAGTCGAGCTGGTCTCGTTTTATATTTGCCTCAACGTTGAACGAAAGCGTCGCTTTCTCTACCTTATATTCACATACATGAATCTCGGGTTAGAAGATTCGAGTATATCCATGTATTCATTTGTGAAGATTCCCTTGAATGCCCTCATTTACAATTCTGCTCAAATTGTGCTATTCTCGGAAGTAGGAAGAAAACAAATTGATTCCTCTTTCATGTACCAAATCACATTCCTGTTGGAATGAAGTTCCTTCACGTAGCTTGCGCTCAACAGAAAAAGACGTCCTTAAGAAATAAAAGCGTTACGAAAGCCGATACGGAAGGGTTTTACGTCCGGCGTAGTTAGAATGTTATCATAACTGAATGGAATTCACTTATGTTTAGGGGTTATCGGATAAGTGTAAGTACAGGGGCGTTCAGATGACCACTAACGGTTGATGAAATTTTGAATTTTTTGTTGATGTGAGATGATCTACCATATTATCAATCAGAGCTGTGCCGAGCACTGAAGAAAAGTGCTTCGAGCCCTAAGCACTAAGCGCTCAATAAAAATGATCCCGAGCCTCGAGCACAAATCACCGCATTTTCGCAACAGGCTTGCGATTACTAAGCATTTTATAAAAGTAATTCGATTTCGCGAGCACTAAGCACTTAGCACTTTTAGATGGAAATGAGGATATTCTCTGCGAATTGTTATATAAAATTGTATTCAATTGGAGAGACATGTGAACTAGCAAACTTGCATTGCTCATATGGATCATTGAAGGATAAGAAATAGAGTGCAGCGAAACAAATTTCTATAAAACTATTTTTCTCAAAATTCCTTCTATACTCACACATATTGAAAAAGTCTTTATTTTTTAAGGAAATTATACAATGAATGGAAATATAAATTCCATAAGGGTCTTAGTTTTTTTCTGCACATGTAAAATGTATTTCTCTATTTAAATATGGGACAAAACCCGAAACATATATGACAACAACATAGTATTATATTATGGCACTTAGGCCAAGTATTTTCTTTCCCTTTATAATAAAAAAAATTACTTACGTGAATTCAGTGCCCTTTGGGGCATTTTTTCATTAATACATAATTAAATTCGAATTGATCAACATGAAGTCAGTTTTTTTTTAAACTCAAAATGTCAAAAATTTAATCCGCAGAAATCGGGTAGCATTATTTTCTATCGTGATTGTATTCATAAGCAATTTAGCATTGTAAATAAGATAGAAATTTAACTGCATATATCGAATAAATCTGGTACCATTATCTCCTCCAAACGCAGCGTCTATTCGTGTTTCGGAAAGGCTTTGTACTTAGTAATCCTCGGAAGTGCTCGGGAGCACTTAAAGGATTACTAAGCACTAAGCCTTTTCATGAAGTGCTTGAATTACTAAGCACTAAGCACTGGTTTTAAAAAGTGCTCGGGAGCACAGTACTCGGGAGCACAAAAAGGCTTCAAGCACATTCACAAGCACTAAGCACAATGCTTCAGCTCAGCTCTGTTATCAATAATATCGTTTCACAAATAATTCTGCTGACGAATAATACATGAGTATAAAATATTTTACCAGAAAATTATACTGGAAACATCACGAAGTATTTAGAATTGATCGTCAATGAAAATTAAATTCAAGAATACCGTTTGAGCAAAGGATCCAAATCAAAATATGAATCGATAACCAGATGAAGCTTCTAAATATTCATTGTTAGAAGGGACTCAAGTGACACCGCACGTCTACAGATGGTGCTGGAGAGTCCTGAATAGCACAAATGAGCAGAATTGCTTTCGATGAATATCATGTTGAAATTTGGAGGTGATCAACGAATCGGCATTGAGAGGACAAAAACAATTTTCTCGTAACACAGAATTCTTGCATTGGTGCCGTGGGTGGAACATTGATACCTCACTCTACACATTTTGTTGGATAGGTTTTGACTAACTGTATTGCTGCAAGAAGCTATTGTGAGAAACAATTATCAAATTACATCCGATAACGTGGCGGTTGTGAGTTTGTCAAGCAGCAGACCATTTCTCTTGTCAAAACTGGGAAATTTTTCATCATTATATCAGCAAAGATCGGTTCAATGACTCATAGGTGATTGCTGCACCAAACACACCTAGAAGGTTGTTGAGCTGATATCTCATGAAAAGTTTTCGAGCTTAGCACGTAATCTATCTACTACAAAAAATCCATGCAGAGTGGTAAGTCACTCAGCTATCTATGAAGAAGAAAATAAAAAAAGTTGAAGAAAACGAAAAGAGGGTGCAACAGTACCTTGACCTTGGGGTCCAGTGGACGCATGTGCCAAAGCAACTGAAACTGGTGTCAGGAGAGATCTATTAGGGAAGGAAGGATAAAGAAGGATATGTTACCTTTAACCTGCAGCTTCGCGGTGTACCTGACCTCAGCAGCTGGGTTGCTGGCCACGCATGTGTAGTCCCCCGAGTGGCGAGAACCGAGGCTAGAAATGCTGAGGAGACTAGAATAGGGATCAAGGGCTGAAACGTTTACGCCCAACGATGGAGGTAATGGTTGGCCGTCCTTAAGCCAGGAGACCACGAGTGGTGGGTCTCCAGAACTGACGCCACAAACTGTTCGTGTACGCATGCCTTCAGACCGCCCATCTTGGAAGGAAAAAGGCTCAATAATAGGAGGAACTGAGAGAGAAAAGAAACAAACATCAGAAAGAGAAAGGGAAGATTAAAAGTGCCAGATGGCACAACCAATTACCGTTGACTAATAATTGTTGCATATGAGATACCTCTGCAGCTGCGTTCCTTACAATGCACGAATAATTCCCATTATGATCTGGTGTAAGGCTTTCGATAACTAAAATGCTAGTAAATTGGTCCACTTGTGTAACTGACATTGAGTGACTCGGTTGTACCATGTGTCCATCCTTGTGCCAGGATATGGTTAAAGGAAGATCTCCTTTCGTGACTGAACAGGTGAGACTTGCTCTGTCTCCAACGTGTAGTGTCTCTTCGGTATAGAATGGGCTAACCTTAGGGGGAACTGTAATAAAAACTCAATCAACAAAAGGAAGAATTCTGATGCATATTCCTTATAATCTCTTCATCCTTTGTGTTTGCCTGATGTGTACCTACGTTAAAGAGATTGTCAACTGATAAACAAAGATGTGCGAAATACTGTGCGACTAAAAATTGAATTAAATTATGCAAAAGTTATGGATAATATAATATATCTTCCTGGAACCGACAAAGGGCATTTCAATGATAAATTTGGTTATAATGAATACGGCAGCACTGAATGGGCTTGGAGAGTATCAGCGCGATCGTTCATTAAATTATTATCAATAGGTACATTTCACCCGACACTACTAAAATTGATAGCTATCAGATATGTGTCATGCGTGTAATCCAAAATTCAATAAATATATTCCAAATATCCATTGAACATTGAACGTGACTTTTTGTTGTTATATAGATTTTCAATCCAGGTTAGTGAATCTATGAAACCAACATCGTATATTGAGATTGTCAGTGACTCGGAATAATATGACAACCACATACCATCATTGACTTATGCATAGTTTCTAGAAAAATCATATTTTCTGTTATGATAGTTAAATTATACATATTATAATAAATTTTGGTCAGAGTCTGTGGTATACCCTTCACAAAACTATTTATATATAAATATACTAGCTGGCCTGGCAGACTTCGTACTGCCCTCCAACTCCAACTCCAACTCCAACTCCAACTCCAAATCCAACTCCAACTCCAACTCCAACTCCAACTTCAACTCCAACTCCAACTCCAACTCCAACTCCAACTCCAACTCCAACTCCAACTCCAACTCCAACTCCAACTCCAACTCCAACTCCAACTCCAACTCCAACTCCAACTCCAACTCCAACTCCAACTCCAACTCCAACTCCAACTCCAACTCCAACTCGAACTCGAACTCCAACTCCAACGTCAATGCAAACCTCAACGCCAACGACAACTCCAACCCTAACGCCTTATAAATAAGAAATTAATTGAAAAAACATTTCCAGTAGACCAAATTGTAAATCTGAACCATTCTCGAATCTCCACGAACACACACAAAAAATTTCATCAAAATCGGTCCAGTCGTTTAGGAAGAGTTCAGTCACATACACACGCACACAAGAAATATATATATTAAAAGATAATATATATTTGTAAAACATAATCTAAATGACAGATGGCATTTCATATGATAAATTTGGAAACTACATAGTCAAAGACAAAACAAAACATTTCAGTTTGGCAGCGCCCATATCATAAATTTTGATTTAATTACATTGACGTAGATGTCCTGTTGATTGACGAAATGTCCTGTTAATTGCGAAGAATTTTATCTGGAAAAAGGCTTAAAATACGCCGAAACATGTTGATGATTACCGAAGCTTTCAATATAATGTGAATTACCGGATCTGTTCAAGACTTTTGAGCCTTCCCAATTTGCAGATATGAGGAATCCACCAGTTCTGAAAACCAATGTAATTCCCAGACTACTCTTACCAACAAATGTTGGCATACCATGTAATTAAAATTTAACATTGTTTATATCTTGAAACCCCAATATAAATTTTAATAGTTGAAAGTGCAGGCACTCAAAAACACGAACTATTTGAACCTTTGAGTAGAACAAACATTGTTAACTCATTAAATATTCATTTCCTAGATCTACATGGAAATATTCCTAGGAGAATTAAAATGGATGTTCAAATGTTGTTCTATTCACTAATCTAAAATGAACAAACCATGTTTTCACTAAATATAACACATTTCAATCATATTTCTGGATATATTGTTTAATCGATACAAATGATATTAACTCTTTGAATAATCTCTTAACTGAATTGAATAAGTTCTTTGATAATTTTAAACCTGAATTCTTGAAATTTCTAGGCAAAAAGAGAAGGCAGAAGGTTTTGGTATTCTGTGGAAGAAGGAGACAACTCCCTCATAGGCTAAGAAGATTGTTAATATCGCACCAAAACTGATAGGGAAGGTCACTAAAATGAATGAAAAGAATAAAGACCTTAAACTCATACTTGAAGATCTTCAGGATGCATTCCATTCTCTCGAACCTACCAGACACTTGATAAACACACAAAGCTTTAATTTTTTCCTGTCTCAACTAAGGTGTCAAAACTTGAAACCCAAAGGAAGTCGCATTACTTTAGATGAAAAAATTCTCTTTCTAACTTTATTTCAAAATAGCCCTAAGGCCTACAAACTCTTCAGCAAAATTTTTGCGGTTCCATCGAGAAAAACTTTGTCAAAATTATTACATTCAGTCAATTTCCGTATAGGTATCAATTATAGTGTAATGGACTCAATTGAACTCAAGCTTGAAGGAATGGATTAGAAGCAAAAATGTTGTTCCATCCTCTTTGATGAGATGTCAATCGAACCTTCTCAGCAATATAATGTTGTACACTGATGTGAAATCCATTTTTCTTACATTTCACGGTTAATTTTGTCCTAAAAATATAACAATTGTTGAAAATATTGTGATTCAATTGCTCCTCTATATGTATAGATTAGAGATAATTTTAATGTAGAAAAGGTTTTCCACCTTATGTTGTACATGTATGTAGTGAAATCCATTTTTTTCATACAAATTTCACATTTGATTTTGTCCTTAATGAATACTTGAAATCCTTTGATCATTCCATTTTGGTTCTTTATATGTGAAGGTAAAGATTACAGATTATGTTAATGAAAAACATTTGATAATTTTCATGTAGAAAATAGTTTTCCACATCACGTTGTACATAGTGAAATCAATTTTTCTTACATTGCACCATAGATTTTGTCCACTAAATGAAGAATATGCTTTAGAAATATTGTGATTCAACTACTTTCCAATATTTATAGAGATAATTTTCAGGTAGAAATTGTTTTCCAGCTTATGTTATATATAATGGAATCTATTTTACTTATACATATAACACATTTGACTTTAACCTAAAAGAATGTTTGAAATCCTTTGATCATTTTATCGTTGCTTTATATTTGAAGGAATAGATTACAGATAATTTTGATGAACTACGTTTTTTCACATGCTGTATAGTAATTTTTTAATAATGTCTCAGTATATTTTATTTTTCATTCCAAATCTAATTTTTGTTTCTGATATCAGTTTACATCGAATGTTAACTTCAAAGATATAATGAATCTGAATATAATTTTCTTTGATGTAATTTTTGTCTCAATTCGATAACAGAAAATTGTTGCAAAAAACATTGTCGAAGACAATGGACAATGGTGGTGTGGGACTACTTCACGTCATACGCTGATAAGTCTATATTGAATTTTAATAGTGATTCGCAGCGTTCTGTACCGCCAACAGTTTGTGGTTTTGGTAATTTTAAAATAATATCGCCTCCTTCTACAATGCTAACGTCAGGGACAGTAGGATAAAAAAAACTGCCTGAGGATGTTTTCTTCCACAAAAAAGAGAGGCTAAATTCAGATTCCCCTATTTTTTCCATGGCTCTTCCTACGTAGTGAATTACCTTCTTTTTCGTACGAAACTTTACTAACACGAAATCGTTAATTCCTACGGAAGAAAAATGGAAACAATCTTCCTCCCTATCAGAATAAGATTCACTATCATCACTATCAGCGTAAGTTACAGTATCACTTGAAGAAGAAGACTCACTTTCACTTAAGACTTTTCTTTTTCTTCCTAATTCGGGACGAGGAAGGGGTATTTTCTTTAGAGCTGCATTTTTTGCTGCTTCTTCGATGGCTTCTTTTTCGGGGGTGTCTGTTAATATAATTGTTCTTCCTTTTTTCCTCCCTCTGTTGGCTACCTTTCCAGGGACAGCTTTCGGAAATGGTCTGATATCATGTGGTGACAGTATTAAATTTTCTGGAGGAGGGCTGTGGTGAGCTGGTTCTGTTTCTGTAGAAGAATATGCCTCTGTTTCAGGTAAATCCGGTGTTAATGGGGTTACATTGAAAGCTGATTGCAGGATAGCTGTAGATGAACATGGTAGTTCTCGGGATGCGTCTAAATGTTGATCTACCTTTGTTTCAAGACGGTCTGTTACTGCTGACATTGAATATTCTTCTTCTGAAAAAGGCTCGCTGTTGAATGGGTAGACACCAGTCTTTTTAAATCCAGCTATAATATTCTTCTTATTGAATGAACCCTCGTAAGCTACATTTACCAAGTCTGCTATATCATACAATGTAATGGTTTTACCTGGGTGATTTATCATCCAGTCGTTACATGCTGCATTATATTTTGATTTAAATGGACCGTAAATGGACACATCCAAAGGTTGCAGCCTTGCAGTGTGGAGGAAACGTTAGTAAATGAACTCCAGCTTCCTTAGCCTTTTGTATAACTTCAATTTGAATGTGGCTCTCATGATTGTCCAATAAAAGAAGTATAGGGTCATCTTTTGAGCACCGTGAATGTTTAATTATATGATCGAAAGCAAGACCGAAATTGTTTTGGGTCATCCAGCCAGTCTTGTGGCTCAAACCAAGACTTCCTTCTGGAGCCTGTCTTACAAAAGCTTTATTTCGTTTGACCCTTGGGAAAATAAATACTGGAGGAATATCATTTCCTGCTGCATTTACTATGCACAATACTGTGACTAGTTGTCCTCGTTCTGCTGATGTCACCTGACCAACTTGTTTTTGTCCACGTTCGGCAATCACTTTTGTTGGTTTGTGTACAGTTGTGACACCGGTTTCATCGCAGTTATATATGCGGTCAGCAGATAGATTGCATTTTTCATAAATTTTTTTAAAGTTATTTAAGAAGCAGTCGACATTGTGTTCATTGAAACTTGTGGCCCTTGAGAGGCTAGTAGCCTCAGGAGCTCTTAATGAAAGCTCTTTATGCCTATCTCGAAAACCATAAAACCAGTCCTTGCCGGCTATTCCTTTTTCTCTCCACGAATCTGGGAAATTTAAATTAAGGGCCTCAGCATATCGGAATGCCAAAGTCCTAACTTGTACGGTACTTAATCCATAATGCATTTTACTAGCTTTTATCAAATACTCACTCAGTAGTTTTTCTTGTTCTGATGAAAAAACAAGGCTACATGTTAGATTCTTTTGGAAAAGAACGTTCTCTTTATTTTCAGCTTTCTTGTAGGAGTTTACGTGCCTCGCTAAGGCTGATTTAGATATGTTCATAGCAGACGCAACTTGTCTAATAGATCTTTGGTCATTACAAACCAATTTAACTGCTTGTAATATGTAATTATTAGTGATGTCTCTATTGGGATATTTTTTCTTCCATTTGCGAGGCATTTTCTAGATGCAAAATCTGTAAATAAGATTTTTTCAAGTAGAAACATCTTATTTAAAAGGCAATATGAGCTAAAATGAGTAAAAAATTACTCAGTTCAATTCAGAACAGTTCACAGGGAGGAATGGGACACGTCCCATACCACCCGAATTTCGACGTCCCAATTCTCCCTACATGTATAAAGTTAAATCAACATGATTTTATGAGAAGACAAGAAATATTTTTGTAATCAAAACATAAACAAAATATGGCCAATAGTCATAACTTCGAACATATCCACTTACGATTTTGTTACCTACGAATGTTCTAAAAATATTAGAAAAACATTGCTTACCTTACTATTTACGATCACCACGTGGCAACGTAAGAACTCTCAGAGGATAAACAAACGATGTGCACTGGTCAGGCATCTACAGTCAACTGAAGGGAGCAAATGAGGAAGTCACAGTCTTATGTCTACTGCGGTTATTTCACGATAAATTTAAATTATAGGTTGATTGTCCCAGTCCACCCGCCGTCCCAATCCTCCCGAATTACCCCTATCTTCATAAAAATTCTGATTCCTTGGAACAATTTCTCTGTTTTCATCTTCCAATAAATGCAGATGTTGAGCCAATAATTTAACAAGTTCACATGTTATGTTGGTCGTAATATTATCATCTTCGAAGAGTAATGAAATGATATTTGGATTAATGATTGAATATTCATTTTTGTGACAGGCAATCAAAGAAAATTCAAATCACCTGACCTGAACTTCAAACATCTGTGATTCGTCGACAAAAGGAGCAGTCCGTTCAGCAGATTACGATACCGCTATCTACCGGTAGCGGAGCGGTTCATGCCCCCGATCTTTCTGCCGAACGCGACCATTGAATGATAAAGCTTACAATGATTAGTTAATTGTGATATTGAAATAGTTATTTTTGTATCTAGTGCGCGAAATGCTACTTTGGTGATCGAGAACTGATTTTTTTAACGAGGCGCAGCCGAGTTAAAAAAATAGTCGAGATCACCAAAGTATTTCGCGCATGAGATGCAAACAAAATTTTTTCTACAAACGCCAAAAATATTTTTCTAAAATAAGTAACATGCATAGCTTAATATGAAAAATAGTATTGAACTGGCTTAAAATGTTTTTCCAAATCAAGTAAATACTGTAACTATGAAAATAAAATGGCATTTGTTTGTTTGATTGAGGAACATAAAGGTTAAAATATAAAAACTCTATATAGTTTACATGCAGTGTGCGAAGTAAGTACTTCGCACACTACTTCGCGCACGGTGTCATGGTAACGAAGGAAAATGAAAAAAAGGGTCACTTCGCATATTGTTTTCAATGCGCGAACCTTGTCATTTTTTGACGTTTGTAGAAAATAGTTATTTTTGTATCTAGTGCGCGAAATGCTACTTTGGTGATCGAGAACTGATTTTTTTAACGAGGCGCAGCCGAGTTAAAAAAATAGTCGAGATCACCAAAGTAAATAAATTGGTCTTTATTTCAAATCAATCACATTGAGGATCAAAGAGTGAAATGAAACAGTGTCAAAAGGAAAAAAAAAAAAAAAAAAAAAAAAAAAAAAATATACAAGTTCAAATTCATCTCATGTAATCAGTCATGTTATACGGTTCCAGATTTAACAAAAATCCGTACAGTTTCCTTTTGAATCCTTTGATATCCTCCGTTACTTTTATGTTCTCAGGCAATGAATTGAACATCTTCAGGCATCTATACTCTACTTGTCGTTGGCTTGTTGTTAGATTGAACTTGGGATATGTATAATCTAAACCTCTGGTCTTATGGAATACTTTCTTGTTCTCGTATTTTTCGAACAGTTGATTGTTTCTTTTCATGAATAATAAACATTCTTGTATATATAGAGCATATATAGTCAGTATTCCATTCTTCTTGAAGAAACTTCTGCAGGATTCATTGTATTTGAGATCACTCATTATTCTCATTGCTTTCTTTTGTAATATGAATAGCCTCTCTATATTTGATGTTCCATAGAATACAATCCCAAATCTCAACTTTGATTCAATTATTGCATGATACAGAACCTTTATAGCCTCCTTGCTAATGTATCGTTTCATTATTCTCAGTCCATAAACCCCTGCTCTAATCTTGTCACTCAAATAACCAACATGCTCATTCCATTTTAGATTTCTATCTATATATATTCCCAAAAGTTTGGTGGATTCATTCAACTCATCAGCGTATAAATTTTCTTCACATACCGCTGAAGGTGAAAAAAGAACCATTCTTGTTTTCTCCTTGTTTAATATGAGATTATTTGCTTCAAACCATCTCCGACTTTCTTCTATTAATTTTGAGCTCAAGATCTTAAGTTCTGAAAGAATCCCATGGATGACTAATAAATTTGTATCATCTACATAGTTTGCCGTAACTACCACACTTTCATCTTCTCCAAGACACATATCGAAATCATTAACATATATTATGAAAAAGAGAGGGCCGGCAATGCTTCCCTGTGGAACTCCCAAAATCATTTCCTCTAAGTCAGATTTGAATACTTCTCCCTCTGCTTCCACTTCCACCATTTGTTTTCTTGCTTTAAAATATGATCTCGCCCACATCAAAGCTGGTCCTCTTATGCCATATTTCTCCAATTTCTTCATCAACTCATTCACATCCAAACAGTCGTATGCCTTTGTCAGATCTAGAAAAATTCCCATTGCCATATCTTTGTTCTCAAAAGCCTCTACAATTTTTGTCACAAAACGATATATCGCTGTTTGTATTGATTTTCCTTTCCTGAATCCATGTTGGCTCTCCTTGAAGAATGCATTTTCTGTTAAAAAATTCATAATTTGTTTACAATATGCCATTTCTAATACCTTTGAGAAGCTGGGCAGTATACTTATTGGCCTGTAATTACCATATTCATTGATATTGCCTTTTTTGTATATTGGCTTGACAATCGCTATTTTCATGCTGTCAGGAAATATCCCATATTTCAAAGATCTGTTAATGATGTAATTAATGGGCTGGACTATTTCTTCAACTGTTTGTTTGATCATTTTGTTTGATATTCCATCATATCCACTCGAATGTTTGTTTTTTAATGATTTGATGATTTCTCTGGTTTCTTCTATACTAATTTTCCTCAGTAGCAATGATTGATTTTCTTCCATATATCGGCAGGTACTCTTACTTTTTGTTAGGTTTGTGGTCAATTTTGTTGCAGTATTTACAAAAAAGGTGTTCATGTCGTTTACTATATTTTGTGGATTACCATTCATCTGTAATTGATCTCTTTTCTGGGAGTTGCTCAATGACTTTATGAATGACCACATAGTTTTGCTTTTATTTTCAGATGTTTTGATTGCCATATCAAATTTTTCTCGTTTCTTTTTCTTCAAATGATTATCATATTGTATTTTTGTTTCCCGGTACATCTCTTTGAAAGAACTATCGTGTGTGCTAAGCACCAGTAGTAGGTCTAGTTTTTGTTTGATCCTTTCTGCTTCTGGATCCATTCTTTCACTTTTTCGTTCTCTTTTCAGGTTGATCTTTTTTGCTGGAAACACTTCATTGAATTTATTCCAGTATAGATGGTGGAAATGATCAAACTGACTGTTTATGTCTTTTTCATCAATTTCATACAGAGAAAGCCAATTCTGTTCTTTGAGAGCATTCCTAAAGTGTTCTATCTTTTTTTGCGAGAAAATACGTCTATACTTGCACTCTGTTTGCACTACATTTGTGTCAAAAACTATTTTTTGGGCTGTGTGGTCAGATATGTGTGTGTCAATGACATCGACTGTATGTGGTATCTCCACATTTGTGAAAATTCCATCAATGCCTGTTGCCGAGTTCTTTGTTATTCGAGTTGGTTGATATATTGTTTGCTTTATATTATATGTACCCATTAAGTCTAAGATAGTTCGTCTTTTATTTGATTCCTTTGTCATATCTACATTAAAGTCTCCTGTCAAAACAATCCCTGCATTTTCCTGATATAGCTTCTGTAAGATCTTTTCCAACGCTTCCATCATTGTATCAACATTTCCATCATTATAAATTGCAATACAGATGTGCTTCCTTTTTTCTATATGGTACTCCACTGCCACACATTCAAATATTCCTTTCATGGACATGTTTTTGATATCTTTTCTCTCTCTTGTAGGTAGGCCATTTCTGATGTAAATTGCTACTCCTCCGTGCTCTCTCTCCCTTCTACAAAAGCATGTTTCCAATGTGAAATCTGCTATTGTATGGCATCTCAGCTGTTCCTCCGTCTTCCAGTGTTCCGAAATACACAATACTTTCACTTCCTCATTTTCTCTTATCACTTCCTCCAATAGTTCTCCGGCATTTCCTACCGATCTCACATTCTGGTGTAGTATGCCAAATCCCAGATTACCCACATCATCATGTTGTCTACTGCATTTACTCTGTGCTCCATTTTGTACCATCCCAGCCGCTTCAAACTCTAAAAAGAATATTCATTATTTGTTTGAATGGTTTGTAGAAATTCTCTGTGCTTGTCAAAGTCGAAACGCTTGATTCCTACCCCAGCAGGCCAAAAGTCGGGGCTATAAAGTAATTCCTTTATATCCAAAGGTGCTGTTACCACAAATCTGTTTAGGCCATTTCCTTTCCCTGGAATTTCTTTAGTCCATATTTCGTTATCTGGTAGGCCAGTTTTTTGCTGTATATATGCTTGAACTTTGTCCTCCGTACACGCTTTATTTACTCTATATATGTAAATCCACAGTTTTCTCTTAACTCCTCCGAAATCTTCGCTATTTGTTACTCTACCTGTTCCTATCATCCCCATTCTTCTTTTGTTTATTTTCCTGTTCTGATATTGGTTTCCGTTTTCAGTCTTCCCATTTCCTCTTTCCGTTCCTTCAACACTTGTTCCTACCATTTTGTTTTCCTTCCATGATTGTTGACGTCGTGTTATAATTCGTTGTTGGGTAGGTTGGGTTGAAAGGTTTGTTAAGTTCGTTAAGTTTGTTTGTTTACTCTGACTTGTCATTTGTGGGATTTCTTCTTTCGGTTCATTTGAGCTACTTTCTTTTGCGCCTACTCTGCTTGCATATGTGTGGCCTCGTTTGGGTTGCTCGCATTTCCTATCTCTTTTTACTTCTTCCTCTGTTACCTCGATAATAGGAATTATGTTTATATCATTATCATCGGTTTTTTCTTTCCTAACCTTACTCAACTTTTCTTGAAGAAGTTCGCTGTTTAATGTAAGAACCTTATTTTTATCCCGCATTTCTTCCACTAGGAGCTTCAGGTAGTGTATTTCCATTTTCAATGATTCTATTTCAGATTTACCGCCCTCAGTTTCTTGCTCATTTTTTGCCTCACAGCAAACGACTGTTTTCTCATCGATTAACTTGAAGTATTTCGCGCATGAGATGAGGTAAAAATATAAAAACTCCATATAGTTTACATGCAGTGTGCGAAGTAAGTACTTCGCACACTACTTCGCGCACGGTGTCATGGTAACGAAGGAAAATGAAAAAAAGGGTCACTTCGCATATTGTTCTCAATGCGCAAACCTTGTCATTTTTTGACGTTTGTAGAAAAAAAATGTTTATTGTCTACACAGGAAGCACTTCCAATTACAAGACACATGTAATAAATGTTCAAAGTTGATGAAGAACAAAAAAAATACAGGTACCCAAGAAAACAAAAATATTCAGGTATATTAATGTAAACAATATTAGAGACTTCTAATGAGGGATCTGCTGGTGATACAACGATTCTTTAAGCCTTAGATTAAAAGTTCTAAGAGTATCCTCAAAGACGTCAAGGGTCTCACAAATAAGACTGAATTGTCGACACATATTGTAAGATGGTGATGTAATCAATATGTTAGTCCTTGGCTTAGGGAGGTATAGTGCTTGCTCTAGTCTGCTATTAATACGGAAAATCCAACCTAGCCAGCAGATCGGGACAATCCAACATGTAATGGATCAACTTGTGCAGGATAACACAAGTGCAGTAGATACTCCTATTCTCCAACGATACAAAATAAAATCTGTCCAGAAGTGCATTGTGGTTGTAACCTCAGGCTGGGTAAACACCATCCAGCTTCAAAACCAAATACTCCAAATAGTATCTCTGGACTGGCTCAAGCTGTCTGATATGTATATTGTACAATGGATTCCACACCAGGCAGCCATACTCCAGCTTAGATCTCACAAATGAGTTAAACAGGGTTGTGAAACAATCCAAGTCCTTGAAATCGCCACACACTCGGAAGCCCAAGCATTCTCTTTGCTACGGTTGTTATATTGTTAACATGTGGAATGAATGTTAACCTACTGTCAAATTCAATGCCTAAATCCCTTGTTTGATGCACTCGGTCCAACTTTAGCTTGTTTATTGAATATTGTGCTCAATTAATAAGTTTTTCTGGGTGTAAGTTATGGTTTTACATTTTTTAATATTGAGAGGGAGTTTGTTCATAGTACACCATCCACTCAGTCTCTCGTTGCAGCGACTCACAGTCCTGCAAAGTGTGTATATGATTCTGAACAGCTTCAAGTCTTCAGTAAACAATAAGATGGGACAGAGCAGATCATCTCCCACATCGTTGATGAAAATCAGGAACAAAAGTGGAGCCAAATTATTACCCTGGAGCATGCCACTGGTAGCTGGGAAGACATGTGATCTATGACCTCTAAATTCAACATATGAAACGCGATTAGTTAGGTATGAGTGGAAGAGTAAAAGCAGTCGTGGATCAAAGCCAAACATGTCCAACTTCTGCAATAAAATCGTGTGATCTACCCTATCGAAAGCCTTTGAGAAGTCTGTGTAAATTGTATCCACCTGCAGCTGAATCTCACAAAAAATGTATGAAAGTTGATAAATTTGTTGTGGTAGATCTGTTGTTTATGAATTCATGTAGACTTTCTGATAATAGGTTTCTGATGGAGGGAAAGATTATCTTATATAAAAAATTCTCGTGTCACAATGTTCGTTCCCGTACTCCTCCGAAACGGCTTGACCGATTCTCATGAAATTTTGTGAGCATATTGAGTAGATCTGAGAATCGGCCAACATCTATTTTTCATACCCCTAAGTGATAAGGGTTGTTTACCCTCAGAATTTTTTTTTTAATTTTTGGACGAAATTTGTTGTTTTTATTTTTTTAAAATGTGGCATTAAAACATACATACAACCCTAAATTTCTAATTCCTTATCACCAACCCCTATTTTTTTATAGCCATTTTAGTAATTAATCAGAGTTGGAGTTGGCGTTGGGATTGGAGTTGTCGTTCGGGTTGGAGTTGTCGTTGGGGTTGAAGTTGTCGTTGGCGTTGGGGTTTGCATTGACGCTGGAGTGGGAGTTCGCGATGGATTTGGATTTGGAGTTGGAGTTGGAGTGGTAGTTGGAGTAGGAGTCGGAGTCGGAGTCGGAGTCGGAGTCGGAGTCGGATTCGGAGTCGGAGTGGGAGTTGGAGTTGGAGTTGGGGTTGGCGTTGGAGTCGGAGTCGGAGTCGGAGTCGGAGTCGGAGTCGGAGTCGGAGTCGGAGTCGGAGTCGGAGTCGGAGTCGGAGTCGGAGTCGGAGTCGGAGTCGGAGTTGGAGTTGGAGTTGCATTTGCAGTTGGAGTTGGAATTGGAGTTGGAATTGGAGTTGGAATTGGAGTTGGAATTGGAGTTGGAATTGGAGTTGGAATTGGAGTTGGAATTGGAGTTGGAATTGGAGTTGGAATTGGAGTTGGAATTGGAGTTGGAATTGGAGTTGGAATTGGAGTTGGAATTGGAGTTGGAATTGGAGTTGGAATTGGAGTTGAATTTACAGTTGGATTTGGAGTGGGAGTCGGAGTCTGAGTCGAAGTCTGAGTCGAAGTCGGAGTCGGAGTCGGAGTCGGAGTCGGAGTCGGAGTCGGAGTCGAGTGGGAGTTGGAGTTGGAGTTGGAGTGGTAGTTGGAGTAGGAGTCGGAGTCGGAGTCGGATTCGGAGTCGGAGTCGGAGTGGGAGTTGGAGTTGGAGTTGGGGTTGGAGTCGGAGTCGGAGTCGGAGTCGGAGTCGGAGTCGGAGTACGAAGTCTGCCGGGCCAGCTAGTTTCATATATACACATCTCGAACGTCTTAGCGAAGTTGGACAAAAGTGTTATGAGTCGGAGTCGGAGTCGGAGTGGGAGTTGGAGTTGGAGTTGGAGTTGGAGTTGCATTTGCAGTTGGAGTTGGAATTGGAGTTGGAATTGGAGTTGGAATTGGAGTTGAATTTACAGTTGGATTTGGAGTGGGAGTCGGAATCTGAGTCGAAGTCTGAGTCGAAGTCGGAGTCGGAGTCGGAGGTAGAGTCGGAGTCGGAGTGGGAGTTGGAGTTGGAGTTGGAGTGGTAGTTGGAGTAGGAGGTGGAGTCGGAGTCGGATTCGGAGTCGGAGTCGGAGTGGGAGTTGGAGTTGGAGTTGGAGTTGGGGTTGGAGTTGGAGTCGGAGTCGGAGTCGGAGTCGAAGTCGGAGTCGGAGTACGAAGTCTGCCGGGCCAGCTAGTTTCATATATACACATCTCGAACGTCTTAGCGAAGTTGGACAAAAGTGTTATGGGCCTGTAATTGCATATGTCATCCATTTTACGGGATTTGAAAACAGGACATATGACGGATATTTTCCACAGCTCTGGAAAGCAACTATTACTCAGAGCCATATTGAAAATAATCTGCAGTGGCTTGGATAATCCACAGGTACAATCCTTCCGGAGAAAACTTGAAACTTGGAACTTGGAACTCCTGTGAAATTTGGCTTCAGTGCCCTGAGACAGTGCAAGACCTCGATCTCCGTAAAGGACCCCAAAGAAATAGCAGAAGTGTTGAGGAATCTGTTTGATGCTTGGGAAGAAACATTGGAACTGTGAACAGTATAAGCCTTTGAAAAAAATCAGCGAAAGCATTCACAATTGCAGGTGGATTGTTGTATTCAACAGTGTTTAAGTGTAATATGCCCCGAATTCTTGAGAATTTTTTTTTATTTATGAAATAGTTCCAAAAGGTGGAAGGATCACTCTTTATGGAGTTTTCGGATTTGCGTCTGTACCCCTCATAGGCTGCTTCAATCTTGGACTTCACCAACCTTCCGAGTGTCGTAAACTGAGCAATCAAATAATCGCTCTTGTAGTTTTTCAATCTCTCAAATACTCCACTTTTCTTCCTAATCAGACTAACTATCTCCCTCGTGTACCATGCAGGGTATTTTCTATTGAAGTTTGGCTCAATGGAACACATTGATGGAAAATATTAAAGAGGGTATTGTAGAATGATTCTATTGATAGGTTCACATCAGTGTAATGCTCCAAAAATGTCCAATCAGTGTTAAGAATCATAGAGTAGAGAAGGGGAAAATTGGCCATGCGGAAATTGAATCTTATTGAAGTTTCATCTAACAAAATCCTAGATGCTGGTTTTGGAAATGAAAAAACAACGCCAAGCGCAGGATGTTAATTATCTTCATTATGCTGTATGTCGCAATCAATATTTGAGTAAACCAGATCCTAAATTCTGCCCGACGTATTTGAGATGACATTGGTCTGTCTCAAATCATAGAAACCAGCAAACTGTTCCAGCCTCAACAGAATATCACTGTGTCTACCTCCCCCAGTCACAAATTCAGGTTGATTAAAGTCTCCTAGAATTAAAAGGTCACTGCCATATAAATATTCTGAGGATTCCAGTGCACTGAGTAGGTTAAAAATATGCAGGTTAAAATATGAGTTCGTACCAGGAGTTATATAAACAACGACAACATATAAGAGTTTATGTTTGTAAGGCAACTTGCACCCAACAACGTCAATAGTGTAGAAGTTATCACGTAATCCTGATAGGTCAAGTTCAACTGCTTCACAATCATCTCTATTAGTTTCTCAGGAAAAAATTTATATAACATTCCACTGTAACGACCAGGAAAAGAATTGCTTGAAAACGAAGAAAATGTGTTTGAAGTCAGCTACCACGGCATTAGGAAAAAAAGCTCGATAGGAGTGAAAGGCTGCAGCGAAATTTCGACGTTGTGCCTCTCAGATCGGTTGCGGCCGACGGAAGGTTAAACTGTGAATTGAATGCTTGTTACATTATTTCAATCACTGGTTTTCTACCCCTCCTGTAGAAAGACCTCAACTGTGAAAATACTCTGTAGTACTGTATTAGGGCAAGATGTGTCCACACCGTTTTTTCGGTACTATGCAGTGGTTTCCATCAGCAAATATAGATGACTGATGGGTACCCCCAGTCACACCTTCGATGTAGATTGTCGTTTTCAGGCGATCTGCATTTATATTCGTTATCAAAGAGTTGAAGAAAACCTACCTATTACAGTTACTTCTCCACTACGTCTTGCACTGTGTCCCTGTTTATTCCTTGCCCAACACGTATACACGCCGCTATCAGCTTTTTTCTCGACGGGATTAATAACCAGAGTGCCATCAGGCATTACTTTCTGCCTCAAATCGTCTGGCAATTCCCTTCCAGCGCGCTCCCAATGAATTTCCTCGATGGGATAGCCGGCCACAGGACATTTGAGTTGGAGAACCTCCCCTGAAACTGCCGTTACCTTCGGGATAAGTCGTATGTATGGCATTCCTGTGAAAAAAATATTTCAGTACCTATGATTCATTTTCAATATTTTTTTAACACAACAAATTTTTGTTTGCTTTACGATAATATATTAATTCGATGATCTACATGTTAAATTTTAGTTTCTCCCATGACAAAAATAAGGGAAACATTTTTTTTTCCGGTTAAACTTTGCTTTTGTAGAAATTAAAGCAATTTTTCGATTTTTCGGCAGAAATTGCTGATTTTTATATTTTTTCTACAATTTCACTATAGATTATAATTAGAAAACTTTTTTTTAGATACAAGAGTCGTTTTATTCAAGATGTGTGATAAACAATAATATATAGATGTAAAATAACAAGAAATTACTGTCTAAAAGTGAATATTTTTTGTATTTCTTTTATGCTCATATGAGCTCTCTCGTACTGCCCTTGATATCGACGTTCAAAGTCCATCACATCTTGGTGAAAACGTTCTCCTTGCTCCTCGGAGTAGGCCCCCATGTTGTGTTTAAATTCTTCCAGATGAGAATGTAGCATATGAAGTTTATGAGACATTCTACAGCCCATAATTTTGAAGCTTTTAAGCATTTTTTCAACCAATTCTGCATAGTTACTAGCTCGATGATTCCCCAGAAAACCACCAACTACTGCTTTAAAACTTTCCCAGGCTCGTTTTTCACGAGCATTGAGAAGCTTCGCAAAGTTTCAAATTTGTTGATAAAGCAAATTTTTTACTTCTAACTTTAATAAATTCACCTCAAATAAAACAGAATGAATCAACATCATTTTGACACTGACTTGATGCCATTTTTCAACTGAGTAATACACTAATATTGTTGTTACAGCTGTAATAAACAGGTAAACATTCACTACTGTGCCTCTTACAAATAATAATACAGTTTACTTTCGGGTTAATCAAAGTGCTGCCATATTTGGTTTATGAAATAAATTAAAATATACCCATCAACGTAGATCAGCCCAAAGCAAACTTGAAGAACTAAAAATTAATATTTAAGTGTTTTTCAATGTCTAGAATCAGATTTCAAGCATGAGAACAGAAACCCTAAAAAAAATATTTTTTTTGTTGACCGGTGATTATTCGCAAACTTCCTTAGCAGCTGACCAATACTGTCTCAACAAAGAATTCTTTGTAAAAGATTTAATTTAGTGGAATTTCTAATAATTTCTTGAGTAGTGACAGTATATGAATAAACAAGGTGAGTCTTTGAGTTGAACTCTAATTTTAACCATAGATTCCTCTATTCAAATGAATCACCTTTTTCATTTACCATTTTTGCACGCATGTTCTAGGGAACGGCGTGCAATCATTTTGCGCAAACGCCGGCCGGCCGTTGCCACGATTACTTGAGGACATAAAGAGATAGCGACTTGAATTTTCAGGTTTTTCAGGGTAGGTTGTGCATGCAAATGTTACGGACAAGCTCGTTAATGGGTGTAATCGGCCAAACGGTTTCCGAGTACAAAGTTTGTTTTTGAACAATACAAAACCGTTCGAATTGAAACTTGGTAGTTAGTTGTAGAATGCCAACACGAATATTTGTGCAAAGTTTCATGCAGATCGTAATTCTAGAAAATTTTCAAAAAATTATAGAATATGTGTGTAAAAATATTATGTATCTCAGAAACTATCCGTCTGATATTGTTGAAATTTAGCAACAGCCTTCAAATCCTTAATTCCAAAATTCTTAAGCCAAGTTTCAAATTTGAACACGATCTAATTTATATTGTAGGATTCACAGAAGAAATACTGGAAACCAAGAATCGTTGGACGAGTTACGTTTATAACAAAGGAAGTTTAGAATTTGACTTAGGGAAAATTTGTGTAAATGAGGAGGAGATTTTGAGGTAATGGGGTCAAAGGGTATGATTGAAACTACCGATAAGGCTTTAGTGGCGATCTTTGAAAACATTTCTTATAATTTAATAAAAATTGCGAATGTGACGTATTTTTCCTAAGTAAATCGGGAATTTATTTTAAAATTCAAGGGTCGTTTCGAGGCCGGTCAAAGCACGCGACCGAAACTTTGGAACGGTAGGAAGCGAAAGCTACGGACAAAATTTCAATATATATTACCATTTCCGAAAGAAATTTTGTTCCTGTCTGGACCTCAAATCGCGACAAAATAGATAGTCGAAAAGTAGAGTGATATGGATGCACGCTCCAAAGTAGGACTTCATGTCGAGAGATCGATCCGCTCAATAAAATATTTGGCGTTTTCCTTTTTAAAGCTTTTATATTCGAAATCGACGTAAGGAAAGCTAGTATTTTTCGGAAGAATTTCAATTTCTTTCGACCAATCAAAAAATTCGACATCTGTCAGGTTGTATTAGAATGGGTGAGGTTTTAAATTTTTCACGCAAAATATGCCGATGCGGGCTGTTTTCGACCAGAGAACTAGGCAAAACGTGAAGATTAGGGATATAAACCGTCGAATAATATGTAACATGATGATATTTTCCAGCAATTAGAATGCTGAAAAAAGGGTAAAAGTAATCAAATTCATTCATACACCCTTTTCATCGTAGATTCTACATACAGCTATTGTAGCGCATGGGTTAATATGTTTGACTAATATATATAATAAGCTAATATATACTGATAAGCTGAAGGCACCGGGTTCACTTTCCGTAGCCGTAACTTTTCTTTTCATTTTTTTGCGCGCATGTTCTGGGAAACAGCGTGAAATTATTTTGCCCAGATGTCTGTAACGTACAAAAATGGTCTCAAACGATTAGGTTCGACTCTATGATGAAGAATTCGAGGTCAAATTTGATTCTCTCCAGTCGGCCGTTGCCACGATAACTTAAGAACGGAAAGAGATAGCGACTTGAAATTTTCAGGGTAGATGGCGCGTACAAATACCACGGAAAAGTTCGTCAATGGGTATAATGGGCCTAACGGTTTCCGACTACTAATTTTGTCTTCAACCAATACAGATCCGATCGAATTAAAACCTGGTACATAGTTGTAGAATACCACTATAAAGATGTATATGAAATTTTGTGAGGATTGCATCACTAAAAAATTGAAAAAAAATTATTAAAAAATATTATTTATCTCACGATAACTTGCGAACGGAAAGAGATAGCGACTTGCAATTTTTAGGGCAATTTGCGATCGGACTTTGTTGAGAGGCATAATCGGCTGATAGATTTAGGAGTTATAATTATCTAAAATTTTGTTCTTATTTACTCAATTACTCAAAAATTACTAAACGGATCCTAATAGAACATGGTAATCAGTTGAAGAATGCTGACGCACAAAATCCTGCGAAATGCCGTGAAGATGGTATCACTAGAAAATTTTGAAAGAATCATTGAAATTCATTGAAAAAAGTTTATATGTGCGCTCTCTTTATCTGTTGGATACTGGAATTATTATTTTATAATAATTATTTAAAAGCTTTATCATCTGATTGAATTGAATTTAAGGAAATTATTTAGGAAAAATTTACTTACTCAAGACTGGAAATGGTTTCTGGCGTGTTATTCTATCAATTCGTGCAAATGTCTGTAATTTTCGAATTGTTGACCGATAATGGTCTCAAACAGTTAGTTTCGACTCACTGAAGAATCTGAGGTCAAAATTGATTATGTGCGGCCGGCCGTCAGTACGATTATGTACGCTCGAACGCAGCGAGTTAAAGTTTTGAAATTCTCAGAGTAGGTTTGCAGTCCAAATGCACAGGCTAAGTTCGTTAATGGGCAAAATCCACAGAGTGGTTTCAGAATTATAGCCATCTTGAATTTTGTTTTCTCAATAACTCGAAAATACGGATCTGTCAAATTAAAGCGCGTTAGTTAAGTGAAAAATGCCGACATGAAGACTGAAGTAAAATTATGTGAGGATCACACAACTGGAAAATTGAAAAAACTATATTTAAAAAATTATGTATCTTGGAAACTATCAGATATCGCTGAAATTCAAAACCTTATTTTACAGTAAAGTGCTAGATTTGAACTCGATCCGATCTATATTGGTGAACACTATAAAAGTAATTACACTCTTATCCAATAAAGTTTTTTGTCGTCTGACATATGTTGCGGAAACAAAGTTTCCATCTTCAAAGACGAAGCGTTACTAAAGCATGCAATCAATTTCTACATTCAAGTACGGGTTGACATTATACCCTAAGGCCCAGTTCCATAATCGAACTACTACTTTTTCGACAAAGTCTCCTTTTACTAAGTAAAATGAGAGTAAAAGGAGACTTTGTCGAAGAAGTAGACTTTATGTTCGATTATGGAACTGGGACTTAGTCATAAACCAATTAGAGAGAATAATGGGTTGTTAATAGGAGTTAGGTCATTATTGAGTAAAATGTCGTTTCTCTTATACATTTCGATTCCTTCAATTGTTCCTAGGTACGCTTTATTGGAATTTTTCAACTATTTGAAGGAATTTTCTGAAATTGAGTGGCCAGTTGTTAAAACGTGATTTGCAACCGCAGATTTTTCGACGTTGTTGTTCCGATTGTGTCCCGTATGCTCTTTATACCGTGTGAGAATGTTTCTGGTTGTTTGCCCGACGTAACACTTGTTGCAATCTAGACATTTAATTTCATATATACCCTATTTTAACATGTCCGGAGTTTTACCGAATGTATTTCCGAGAAGTTGTTTAATTTTCGTGGAAGTTTTGAAAGCCAGTTTTATATTATCCTTTTTGAAAATATTCTGGAGTTTGTTGTTTGTTTTCGGATGGAATGTGAACGCGTGGATACCTATTACCGTTTTTATTTCTTTCGTTAGGGTTATGTTACTGAAAAGATTTTTATGTTTATGTTTGTTGATAATTTTCTGAACTGATTGATGAGTATACCCGTTTCTTTCGGCAATTTGGAAAATCATTTTTCTTTCTTCCTTGAAATTTAAATTGCTTGGCAGAATATTGAATAACCGGTTGACGGTGAAATGTAAACTGGTTGTTTTATGTGACCAGGGAGCTACCGAATCAGACGAAATGTAAATATCAGAATCAGTAGGTTTTCTAAAAATGTCAAAACTAATTGAATTTGAGTTATCTCTGGATACATTTAAATCTAAGAATGGTAAGTAGCCGTCCTTTTCCATTTCGAAGGTGAACTTAATAGATGGGTATTTACTGTTTAAGGCCATAGTAAATTCGTTAATATCAAAATTTTCGTCAACAATTGCAAATATGTCATCTACGTATCTATCCCAAAATTTTGGAAAATATTTGTGTTCTTTTTGCGCGCGTGTTCCGCAAGGAACAAGGTGCTATCATTTCGTCACAATGTCTGTATTTTTCGAATTTTTTTTCGAAAATGGTCTCAAACGATTGGGTTCGACTCCCTGATGAAGAATTCGAGGTCAAATTCAATTCTGTCCGACAAGTCCGGCCGGCCGGCCGGCCGTTAGCAGCAAAATTTCGTGAAGATCACGTGACATGAAAAAAATCAAAAAATTACTACTATTTTGCGGAATACTTTGCTTAAAATGCCGAAACCTATTTTTTTGAGGTTCATGCTGCTTTTTCCGGGCATTTTTCGTTGTGCGCATGCGCAGATGAGAAGTCATTTAACTGCTGTAGTTTTCTTCAGAGAGGATTGGGGTTTTGGTGTGGTGGATGCTATTCCTCCATAGAATCCAGATCCCTGATGAGGGTCTGCGCATGCGTAGATTAAAGATGCGATATCTCCCGAACCACAAGTGTTGGAGAATCGGAGTTTTTTGTAGGGTGTGTCATTTTTTTTCAGGCATTTTTCGTTATGCGCATGAGCAGACCATCAGTGATTTAACTGGTGGTGGTTCCGTCAGAGAGGATTTGGGTTTTGGGGTGACGGATGCTATTCCTCCATAGAATTCCCTGTTGAGGGTCTGCGCATGCGTGGATTAAAGATGTGATATCTCCTGAACCACTAGTGTTGGAGAATCGGAGTTTTTTGTGAGGTGTGTGATTTCGAAAGGACTTCTAGCCGCAAGTAGATTGCGCATGCGCAGAAGAGAAGTGTCTGTTTTTGGGTTGTATGGGTTATGTTGGGAGTGCTGAGCCGATATTGTGAGGTTTCAAAAGAACATTCATGGCAATTCAGTGCAAGGACAAGTCAGTTTGGGGGATGTAGCGGTGTTTCCCAGTTAAAGTGTCCGTACCGTGGCCCTGGGGCTAATTTCGAAATTGATGTTACCCCTTACGGGCATTTTTCGTTATGCGCATGAGCAGGCCATCAGTGATTTAACTGCTGGTGCTTTCGTCAGAGAGGATTGGGATTTTGGGGTGGCGGATGCTATTCCTCTATAGAATCCCCTGGTGAGGGTCTGCGCATGCGTGGATTCAAGAAGCGATATCTCCTGAACCACTAGTGTTGGAGAATCGGAGTTTTTTGTGAGGTGTGTAATTTTGAGAGGACTTGCAGCCACGAGTATATTGCGCATACACAGACGAGAAGTGAATGGTTTTGGGTTGTTTGGGTTATGTTGGGAGTAATGAGCCGATCTTGTGAGGTTTTAAAAGAATATTCATGTCAATTCAGTGCACGGACACAAGTCAGTTTGGGGGAAATAGCGTTGTTTCTGAGTTGAAATGTCTGTATGGTAGCCCTGAGGCGAATTTATGAGTGACTATATTCGGTAGATCTATATTAAAATACGTTCGGATTTGGAGAAGAGGCAATTGCTTTCCTAACGGAGGTTCCACAACCGCAATTTTTTTTGTTCTACGGTAAAGCTAACAGCCAAACTGTATTGATAGCTATATTTGTTAAAGGATCTTGAAAAAAAAAAAAAGCACTGACGTGAAGTCAGTACTCTTTGGCGCGCGTGTTCACGGTGGCTAATTTGAATTGAATGATGAGTACTTCAAGCTCAGTGGATAGAGCGAGCCGAAGATCTACCCAAAGGACAGTGGACACCATTCACTGTCGGTTCAAAATTTAACAGTGCTGTATCTAAGCTGCCATCAGGAAAGAGTAACAAAGTTGGAAAAGAACACAACTGACCCTCCTTAGTCGCACAAGCTCCTAGAAGATTTGGGAGGGTCAGTATAATCCTAATCATGTTTATAGCACGCGCGCAAAAGCAGAGTGACTTAACAATGAAAGAAAAAGTTTAATAAGTCAATCTGCTTTGGCGCGCGTGCTATAAACATGATTAGGATTATACTGACCCTCCCAAATCTTCTAGAAGCTTGTGCGACTAAGGAGGGTCAGTTGTGTTCTTTTCCAACTTTGTTACTCTTTCCTGATGGCAGCTTAGATACAGCACTGTTAAATTTTGAACCGACAGTGAATGGTGTCCACTATCCTTTGGGTAGATCTTCGGCTCGCTCTATCCACTGAGCTTGAAGTACTCATCATTCAATTCAAATTAGCCACCGTGAACACGCGCATTTTTTTTTTTTTATTCCAAGTTCTAATTTACTGAGGAACAAATTGGCTAGAAAGGAGGTTACCCTGGGCCGTACCGAAAGTTTGTTTCTAATATTTATTGTTTTAAAGGAAAAGATATTTTGCTCCATGCAAAGCGAGGTTAACATCAAGTACCTCGCTTTGCATGGTGCAAAATATTTTTTCTTTTAACAATAAATTTTACAAACAAACTTTCGGTATAGCCATGGGTAACCCCTTCTCCCTCTTCTTTGCTAATTTGTTCCTCAGTAAATTAGAACTTGAAATTAAAAAGTTGGTTCAAGCTCTGTGGACAGGAGCTTTCTGGCGCTCTTGTTCAAACAGACAATTATATCTCCGAAAGTATTGTTTTTTCAGAGTTGCGAATTATATCAAATTATTCTTATGATGGAACTGCATCATAAAGGAAATTCAATTCAAATAATAGTTTATTTATCAAGATTAAATGAGCAATCTGAAAATGAGAACTGCACAATGGAAGAAATCAAATTAAAATACCTGGAACGAATTTGACTCTCTCTTATAGAACAGGATGACATATACAAGTATGAACACAGATCATATAATAAATCATAGATAGAATAATTATAGCATTCTGTGAAAACATAAAAGTACGATTCATTATTGAAATTTCGAAAAAACATATCTCCGAAAGTATTATCTTGTTGGAGTTGAAAATGATATCAATGGACTTTTAAGGTGAAACTGCATCTCAAAAAAATTTATTTCGAAATTTGTAAGTAAAAAAAAAAAATTTTTTTTCGTTACTCCGAAACCATTTCGCCTATTTTGGCCAAAAGCAAACTTGACCGACATATTTATCTCCTTAACGTACTCTGAAAATTTCAACTGCCTAGCTCATTCCGTTGGAGAGTTATTGTAGAAACAAAATTTAAAAATTTTCATTTTTTTTTGACGCTTTACGGTTACCCGATCAATACAAAACTTCACATGCGTCTAAGGGTCATGATTATACAATTTGACGCTAAATTTCAGATAGATCGAGTGATCGGTTTCGGAAATTCATTCATAAAAAACGATTTTAGTAAAAACGGCCATAACTCTGAAACCGCTTGATGGATTTCGCCCATTAACGAACTCGTCCGAGATATTTACGCTCCAAACCCAGCCTGCAAATTTAAATCCTCTAGCTCCTTTCGTTCGAAAGTTATCGTGTTAACGAACGGCCGGACAGAATCGATTTCGACCACGGATTCTTAATACTGATTAAGAATCCTCACTGGAGTCGAACCAAATCCTTTGATACCAGTTTCAGCCAAAAATTCGAAAATTACAGATATTTTAGCAAACTGATTAGCGCTGTGTTCCGAGGAACAAGAGCACCAAAAAGAACACAAATATTTTCCGAAATTTTGGGCTAGATACGTAGATGACATATTTGCAATTGTTGACGAATATTTTGACATTAACGAATTTACTATGGTCTTAAAAAGTAAATACCCATCTATTAAGTTCACCTTCAAAATAGAAAAGGACGGCTACTTACCATTCTAATGGCGATTTCCATTGACACGCTCGGATCACTCGGAGCTGTCACACTGACATATTTGACAGATTTTTTCGGTTCAATTGGACAGATGCATGACAGATGAGATCGATTTCGAGTGCTCCGAGCGTGTCAATGGAAATCGCCCTTAGATTTAAAAGTATCCAGAGATAACTCAAATTTAATTAGTTTCGACATTTTTAGAAAACCTACTAATTCTGATATTTACATTTCGTCTGATTCGGTAGCTCCCTGGTCACATAAAACAGCCAGCTTACATTTCCTCGTCAATCGGTTATTTAATATTCCGCTAAGCAATGTGGCTTTCAAGTAAGAAAGAAAAATGATTTTCCAAATTGCCGAAAGAAACGGGTATAGTCATCAATTAGTTCAGAAAATTATCAACAACCATAAACATAAAAATCTTTTCAGTAACATAACCCTAAAGAAAGAAATAAAACCGGTAAAAGGTTTCCACGCGTTCCATCCGAAAACGAACAAAAAACTCCAGAATATTTTCAAAAAGGTTAATATAAAACTGGCTTTCAAAACTTCTACGAAAATTAAACAACTTCTCGGAAATACATTCGATAAAACTCCAGACATGTTAAAATCGGGAATATATGAAATTAAATGTCTAGATTGCAGCAAGTGTTACGTCGGGCAAACAACCAGAAACATTCTCACACGGTATAAAGAGCATTCGGGACACACTCGGAACAACAACGTCGATAAATCTGCGGTTGCAAATCATGTTTTAACAACTGGCCACTCAATTTCAGAAAATTCCGTCAAATTGTTGAAAAATTGCAATAAAGCGTGCCTAGGAACAATTGGAGGAATCGAAATGTATAAGAGAAAGGACATTTTACTCAATAATGACCTAACTCCTATTAACAACCCATTATTCTCACTAATTGGTTTATGACTTAGGGTATAATGTCAACACATGCCGAAATGTTGAAATTGATTGCATGCTTTAGTAACGCTTCGTCTCTGAAGATGGAAACTTTGTTTCCGAAACATATGTCAGACGACAAAAAACTGTAGTGGATAAGAGTGTAGTTACTTTTATAGTGATCATAATAAGTCCACAGTGAACTCGAAAAAGAATATATATTGGTGAAGATAAATAGGACAATATCCCAACGATCGAGATGTACTGGTCAACTGTAGTGCACTCGACGAAGTAATTCTTCAACAGATTTTGTTTTTTGGGACGGCCCTAAATTATTTCATAATTATATTTTGTGCTCTCCATTGACCGTATATCTGTCTTTCATGAATTTCATGTTCCTCTATGATCTTTACCTAAACATATGATGACATAAGCCATTTTTCCTCGAACTTAACCATACAAACCAGGTTAGAAATAAGTTAACCACCCAATATTCCTCGAAGTGTATTCCAAACTATGACGTAAGAGTTAACCAACCACATAAACCAACTCACGGAGGTAGTTTGGCCGGGTTATCTTTTTGGAGGTTATATTTTCTTTGTATCATGGGAGGAAAATGAAGAAATTAGAGGTACAATACAATGGATTCGTACGAAGTTTACGTGAATGAAGTAAAATAGCAGATTGTTGATGAAAAAGATGTAATCGACTTGCCGAAAATAGGTAAGTGGCTAATTCATATAATTTTCTCGTATCTGAAGTATAACTTTTCTGTTACAGATGAAGAGTACCTAATTGAATATAATTTTTACAAGATGAAACATGATACTGGTCCGACAGTGGACCCTGCCGATAAAGAGGACCGTATTCACATTAGGAGACCACCAGAAATAGAAGATAAATTGAGAGACATTTCAGATACCATATCTAGAACCCCAAAACCAACAGTAATGGTTGATGTAGGTGCGATTTGATGCTCCCATATATGAGACAGCAACAACAGGTATACCAAATTCATCTGGTCTTGAGAAAAAAGGACGGAGGTATAAAGAAAAACTAATATTATAAATAAAATTACAGAATGTAATGAAAAAATAACGCTATTCAGCAAGGAACTACTAATAACATTTGTGCAGCTATTCATGAGCAAACTTATTTTATGGAAAAACAACTGGAACAAAAAAAAGACTATTGAAGATCTTGAAAGAATAAAATTAAAAAAATTTCTAGATCTAGGAAACGAAAAAGACCTATTTCATCAGAATCTGACAGACCTCTCATCACGGAGATATTTTAAATACCACATCGTTTTTATATGGAGTTTATTTAAATTTATAATTTTTTGTGCATTTCATAGAATATAACTTTGCGTTGTTTGTTATTATGTAACAATAAAAAACACTGAAAACATAAATGAGTTTATTTCAATTCATAATTTATTTTTTTGTTGTTCCATCAACATCTACATATTCCGCATGTTGGAAATCATCAAAAGTGCTCAGGTCTTGGAATTGTTCTTCAGTCACATCATTATTGTCCAAACAAAAATTGAACAATAAGCAAGTACAATATCCACTACTCTTTTGATGGTATACATCAATCATCATCTACAATGGGCATTCTGAAATGCTCATCATCTACCAGAATTTGCAATCGAGATGTTGAAAAAATTTATTCGCTTTGAATTGATGGCCACTAAAGAAGATTGTGGTACATTCTGAATATCCTCCATACATTCGAGAACCATTAAATTTGTCACATCCGTTCACACTGTATGTTCAACAAATTGGGAAATAGTTAAGAAGATAATAAGCGCGATATTCAAATGTTTTAAACACCTTAACGAACATCTGTCAACATTCAAAAGTAAACCGAAGTATACCGTGACGTCATAGGAAAGTTAACCTGGTTTGCGTGGTTAAGTTCGAGGAAAAATAACTATATATTGTATTTCATATGTGACAATATTTTATGTTGATCTGGGAAGATCCAATTTCATTACGTTTAAAAAATGATTTAGACCGAAATTTAATGCCTATCGCGGATCGAGAGGATATGGTTCAAATGGATATATTTTAAAGATTAGGGCTTTACTTTGTTTGTATTCCAGTAAAATAACTTGACCCAGAAATATGAAAGTACAGAAATAACATGTGATGAGGTTTTGCAGTTAATAGAAAGGGATTATAAATATATATACTTTTCAGCAGTAGGTAACAAACAAACTCACTTATTAAGGAAAATTATTATAGTGACTTAGTAGAGATAATCAAGAGATTCTCAAGCACCCAATCCAGTAAAAATAATGCCAATAGCATAAATCATATTGATTTTAATAGAAAAGAATTTGGACATACTTCAAATTTTTAAATCATGGAATAAACAGGATGTAAGGAACTACCGTGATATACGTGTCCAGGCTTCCCTATTTAAGCTACTGGATTTTTTGATACCTCATCAGTTGAACTGTTATTCTAAAGCGCGGTTCGTAAATAAACAACATGGATTTTCTCTGAATGAGTGTTACCAACACCCAACGGCCTAGCAAGGTTAAGCAAGAAGTGAAGAACGTAAAATGAGGTAATTATCGATCTATATTTTTGACGATATCACCGATTTATATAATATAATATGCTATATGGCGATATTCTTCAGAAAGGTGAAAAGTACCAGAATCTGAGGTTAATACTGTTTATCCGTGAAGTTCGAAATTTCGCGTACAGCCCCGCTGGCGTATAGGTCAAGAGGCCAGCTTTCTGAATTAAAAAAAAAGCACTGACGTGAAGTCAGTACTCTTTGGCGCGCGTGTTCACGGTGGCTAATTTGAATTGAGTGATGGGTACTCCTTTTTGGGTAGATCTTCGGCTCGCTCTATCCACTGAGCTTGAAGTACTCATCATTCAATTCAAATTAGCCACCGTGAACACGCGCGCGAAAGAGTACTGACTTCACGTCAGTGCTTTTTGCGCGTATGTTCTGGGGAACATCGCGTTATAGTTTTGCCCAAATGTCTGTAACTTTCGAATTTTTTGACGAAAATGGTCTCAAACGATTAGATTCGACTCCCCAATGAAGAATTCGATGTCAAATTTGATTCCGTCCGGCCGTTGCCACGATAACTTGAGAACGAAAAGAGCTAGCGACTTGAAATTTTCAGGGTGGGTGGCGCATCCCAATACGACGGACAAGTTCGTTAATGGGCATAATCGGCCCAGTGGTTTCCGAGTAATAATTTTGTTTTCAACCAATATGAATCTGATCGAATTGAAACTTGGTGAGTAGTTGTAGAATATGAACCTAAGCGCGTTTGTGAAATTTTGTGCGAATCGTATGGCTACAAAATTATTAAAAGATTATTAAAAAATATTTTTGTTGTCACGATAACTTGAGAACTAAGAGAGATAGCGGCCTCAAGTTTTCAGGTTAGGATGTACACCACAACGCGACATTTCAGTTTGATTATGAGCCTAATCGGCCAAACGGTTTTAGAGTTATAGCCATCTGAAATTTTATGAAATTTTGTGGTTTTTGTTCCTCATTAACTCGAAAAATACTGAACCGATTGAATTCAAACATGGTAATTAGTTGTAGAATGCCAATGCGGAAACGTTTGCAAAATTTGGTGAGGATAGCATTTGTAGAAAATTTTAAATAAATCTTTGAAAATAAAAAAAAAAAGTTCTATATATCAGTAACTAATCGTTCGAAATTGCTGAAATTTTGCAAGAACCTTCATAACCTAACTTAACTGACAATTTTCAAGTTTTAATACGATCGGTTAAATATTGTTGGAGATTCGAGCATTCTTGTGTGAGTTCAGTAGATGGGTGACCGTTGCCTCGATAACTTTCGAACGAAAGGAGATAGGGACTTGCAATTTTCAGGGAAGGTTGCGTATCCGAAAGGGAGAGTTGAGTTCAATTTTAGGCATAATCGGTCTAACGGTTTCCGAGTTATACCCATCTGGAATATTATTTCCTTGATAACTCAAAAAATAAATATTCAATCGAATTGAAGTTTGGTAACTAGTAGTAGAAAATCAACATAAAGACGTGTTTAAAATTTTGTGAGAACCGTACCCCTAGAAAATTTGAAAAAAATGACGAGAAAAAAAATTTTAAGAACCGTACCCCTAGAAAATTTCAAAAAAATCACGAAAAAAAAAATTGGTTCTAGCACTGACGTGAAGTCAGAAGCTTTTGCGCGTATGTTCTATTGTCCATTCTTCTGTATTGGACACCCTTAATCGAATTTACCATGGTGCTTGAACCAATTTTTTGCATTTTCTTAAAGCATAATATCTCAGAAATATTCTCTGAAAATTTGAAGTAAATCCGACAAATACTCAAGAACTCAACCCTCCAGAAGGTAGAATGGTAGGTAGACAACATCAAATAGTTATTTTGGAGGCTGCCACAACGGCTGAAGAACTATTATATGTCTCAGGAATAGATGACTCTGTAAGTAATTGAATAATACGTAAATTGAGTGTAAAACTTCAAATGCGTTTTTCTCAAAACTACGTTCTTTGAACTGGCGACCACTGGAGCTCGAAAACCGATTCTATTGAAATTTATACAGCTTTTCGAAAACATGATGGGCTCTTGCCTGATCGAAGGATTTTCTTTTTGCGCGTATGTTCTGGGGAACATCACGTTATAGTTTTGCCCAAATGTGAAATTTAATTCTGTGGTGCCGTCCGGCCGTCCGTTGCCACGATAACTTGAGAACGGAAAAAGCTAGCGACTTGAAATTTTCAGGGTAGGTGGCGCATCCCAATACGACGGACAAGTTCGTTAATGGGTATAATCGGCCCAATGGTTTCCGAGTAATAATTTTGTTTTCGACCAAAATAAATCCGATCGAATTTAAACTTGGTGAATAGTTGTAGAATATAGACCTGAGACGTTTCTGAAATTTTGTGAGAATTGTATCGCTAGAAAATTATTAAAAAATTATTAAAAAATACTTTTGTTGTCACGATAACCTGAGAATGGAAAGAGATAGCGGCTTGAAAATTTCAGGTTAGGTTGTGCACCTGAATGCGAAATTTGAGTTTGTTTATGAGCATAATCGTCCAAACTGTTTTAGAGTTATAGCCATCTGAAATTTTCTGAAATTTGGTTGTTTTTTGTTCCTCATTAACTCGAAGAATACAAAACCGATTGAATTCAAACATGGTTATTAGTTGTAGAATGCCAACGCAAAAATTCTCGCAGAATTTCGTGAGGATGGTATAACTAGAAAATTAAAAAAAAAATAATTAAAAATTATTGAAAAAATATCTATATATCATAAACTATTCGTCCGGCATGGCTGAAATTTTGGAAGAGCCTTCAGAACCTAACTCTACTGCAGAATTCCAAGTTTGAACACGATCGGATCTAAGTTTTTGGAGAACCGCGCAGCCTTTTGTGAGTTCGGTAGCGAAGCGGTAGCGCCGGTAGCGGATGCAAATCGTCGTATGATATGTTGTCTATGGTCGTATTTTTGCGAGAACCTTCAAATATAAAAATATGAATGTCATGATGACATATCTTTTACGCGTATGTTATGGGAAAATCGTGTTATTTCATCACAAATCTATGGGAGATGATAGCCCTACATTAGTGGTCAGACCTGGTTTTGAAAGAGATCCTCCTTAGGAGGAGGCAACTAAATATTGAAGGGATTTCTATGAACAAGAGTGAATATCTTTGAGATATAGAGAAGACGATTCTTCTTCAAGAGATCCATGTGCCTTCAGAGGAGTATATTTGTGAGAGGGGACTTTTGAAAGGTTATGTATTATTTTTAATATGATATCGCTGAAATTTTGTTGAAGGCTTCTGATCTTGTAAGGTGAGAGGCTCATTTGTGGATATTAAATCTCGTGATGGGTAGAGAGGAATTTTAGGCCAGTTTTTCTATCACTAATGAGAATATATCTTTATATTTCACCTCATCACCTTTAGATCTATCAATGGACATTTATTGGTTAAGAATAAGTAATTGAATTTTACTTTGAATTGAATTTCATTCAATATGTTAGTAACTGAACTTATAATTTTCTTTACTTTGATTATTTAAATATCACATTAATTCCAGTAATATTTTTCAAGAATAATTATGTATTCTTCTCCTAAAGAAGAATTGAAGGCAGACAATAATGTGTTAATTTTTTCATCATTGCTTTCTATCCTGACTTCACGAAAAAAAAATTGGTTCAAGCACTGACGTGAAGTCAGGAGCTTTTGTGCGTATGTTCTATTGTCCATTCTCCTGTATTGGACACTCTTTATCGAATTCACTATGGTAAATTCGATTAAGAGTGTTCAATACAGGAGAATGGACAAATGAACATACGCGCAAAAGCTCCTGACTTCACGTCAGTGCTTGAACCAATTTTTTTTATTTGAAACTAAACTCAGTATGTATGAATTCAAAATAACAAGCTCTGTCAAAATCAGGTCTGCTCATGCGCATAACGAAAAATACCTGTAACATCAATTTCTAAAATTAGCCCCAGGGCCACGGTACGGACACTTGAACTCGGAAACCTCACAATATTGGCACAGCACTCCCAACATAACCCATACAACCCAAAAACAGTCACTTCTCTACTGCGCATGCGCAATCTACTTGCAGCTGAAAGTCCTCCCAAAATCACACACCTTACAAAAAACTCCGATTCTCCAACACTAGTGGTTCAGGAGATATCGCATCTTGAATTCACGCATGCACAGACCCTCACCAGGGGATTCCATAGAGGAATAGCATCCGCCACACCAAATCCCCAATCCTCTCTGAAGAAAACTTCAGCAGTTAAATCAGTGATGGTCTGCTCATGCGCATAACGAAAAATGCCCGTAATGGGTAACATCATTTTCAAAATTGGCCCCAGGGCCACGGTATGCACACTTCAACTCGGAAACAACGCTATTTCCCTCAAACTGACTAGTGTCCGTGCACTGAATTGACATGAATATTCTTTTAAAACCTCACAATATCACAACATAACCCATACAACCCAAAAACAGTGTTTTCTCTTCTGCGCATGCGCAATCAACTTGCGGCTGCAAGTCCTCCCAAAATCACACACCTTACAAAAAACTCTGATTCTCCAACACTAGTGGTTCGGGAGATATCGCATCTTTAATCCACGCATGCGCAGACCCTTACCAGGGGATTCTATGGAGGAATAACATCCGCCACCCCAAAACCCCAATTCTCTCTGACGAAAATACCCGCAGTTAAATCACTGATGGTCTGCTCATTCGCATAGCGAAAAATGCTCGTAAGAGGTAACATCAATTTCAAAATTAGCCCCAGGGCCACGGTACAGACACTTCAACTCGGAAACAACGCCACATCCCTCAAACTGACTTGTCCTTGCACTGAATTGCCATGAATATTCTTTTGAAACCTCACAGTATCGGCTCAGCACTCCCAACATAACCCATACAACCCAAAAACAGTCACTTCTCTTCTGCGCATGCGCAATCTACTTGCGGCTAAAAGTCCTCCCAAAATCACACACCTCACGAAAAACTCCGATTCTCCAACACTAGTGGTTCAGGAGATATCGCTTCTTGGATCCACGCATGCGCAGACCCTCACCAGGGGATTCTATAGCGGAATAGCATCCGCCACCCCAAAACCCCAATCCTCTCTGACGAAAAGCACCAGCAGTTAAATCACTGATGGTCTGCTCATGCGCATAACGAAAAATGCCCGTAAGGAGTAACATCAATTTCGAAATTAGCCCCAGGGCCACGGTACGGACACTCGGACACTCGGAAACTCGGAAACAACGCTACATCCCCCAAACTGACTTGTCCTTGCACTGAATTGCTATGAATATTCTTTTAACCTTCCGTCGGTCGCATGGGTATCAAAATGATACAAGCTCGCCAATTTTTAATGCCATTATTGAACCCCAGAGTGGGGAGATCCTGCCTTCATAGTACCTTCCTATGTCACTTTTGTTTACCGCTCAACAGTGTTGCCAATCTGTTACAATTGTAACAGATCTGTTACTATCGGAAGTAATCTGTTACCCTGTTACCCTGAGCAGAAATCTGTTACCATTTGAAGCAAATCGGATTTTCCTTCAGCCGAAATGTAATTTGTAAGTGTTTATTTTTGAATGTTCAGAATTATTTCCACGGGACACTAATCAACGCTATTATAATATATTATTTCAAATTTCAATCAATGAAGTTTCAATAGCACAAGTCAAATTCATTAATTTTTAGGTTAATGATAATTCTGTTACGTTTTTCTTGGATCTGTTACTATTTTCGATGATCATCTGTTACTCTAGTTTGAAATACTCTGGCAGCACTGCCGCTCAATCGTATTTGAAGCGTTGTAGTGATTGAGTGTCTTTAGTTAGGAGGCTATTGATCATATTGATACATTGCGACATAACGTGTACGGGCAGGAGAATACGCGGCGTCGACTTTTTCTTCGGAAACTGGGCCATGAATTAGCCTTACCACAACTACAGAAAAGAAGTCTTCTGACACAAGGCATGCCACGTTCTCTTTCTGAAGGTCTCAGGAGATTCAGACCGACGGAAGAACCCGATGAAGGAGCTGGATCAGTGGTTGCAGAGGATATAGTAGCTTCAACAAAGCGTCGTCGCTGTGCTTTGTGTTACACATCACGAGGGACCAGATTGACCAAACCAATTTGCAAGAATTGTAAGCAATATATTTGTGGCGAGCATACAACCTCAGTATGTTCACCATGTCTCTCAAGCTTACAAGAACAAGAAGACTCTTCAAGTGAAAACTGAGTGAGACATTGCCACATGCAATGAAGAGAAATAAACATTTTTTTTTATTTGATATGTTTTTAAGAAAATATATATTATTTTATGTTACGTAGGAAGACAATATTTTATTTTCGTTACCAATCTATAATGTATGAAATAAAATCATTTTATACGAGTATTTAGGTTATTTTTTTATGTAAGTTACTATTTTTTGATAGTATATGAATGTTTCAAATCGTACTAAAAAATAAATGATAAAAATAATAAAAAACACAACTAAAATCACTACATATCTGACTTTGTATTAGTCAATTTTATAATCATGTATCAAACAGATACATTGCGACCGTTGCTGTCGATAAATTTTCATCCGTAAGTCACGTCTTCGGGGAATTACATAAATAGTTTTTCTTGTGGTCACAATGTATTTACACAAACAAACAAGCAGCAAAATAATGAATGATTAAGTGTAATCTTCAACTAAGCTTGACACAAGAACTATTACTTTTACTGAAATTTTAAGTCAAAGTTAGATGTATCATTTCGATACATTGCGACAGCTTTTCTACAAGAGTAAGGTTGCGACCGACGAAAGGTTAAAACCTCACAATATCGACTCAGCACTCCCAACATAACCCATCCAACCTAAAAACAGTCACTTCTCTTCTGCGCATGCGCAAACTACTCGCGGCTAAAAGTCCTTTCAAAATAACACACCTTACAAAAAACTCCGATTCTCCAACACTAGTGGTTCGGAAGATATCGCATCTTTAATCTACGCATGCGCAGACCCTCATCAGGGATCTGGATTCTATGGAGGAATAGCATCCGCCACCCCAAAACCCCAATCCTCTCTGACGAAAACTACAGCAGTTAAATGACTTCTCATCTGCGCATGCGCACAACGAAAAATGCCCGGAAAGGGCAGCATGAACCTCAAAAAAATAGATTTCGGCATTTTAAGCAAAGTATTCCGCAAAATAGTAGTAACTTTTTTATTTTTTTCATGTCACGTGATCTTCACGAAATTTTGCAAAAGTGTTTGCATTGGTCTTTTGCATGTAACTACTGAGTTTCAATTTAATCAGATCAGTATTTTTCGAGTTATCCTGAAAACAAAATTTTTAAATTTTTGAAATTTTTTTTTGCCACTTTAGGGCCGTCCGATCAAAACAAAACTCCGCAGGCATATAAAGGTCATAATTCTACAATTTGATGCTAAATTTCAGAAAGATCGAGTGATCGGTTCCGGAAATATTCATAAAAAACGTTTTTATTAAAAACGGCCTTAACTCCGAAACCGCTCGGTGGATTTCGCCCGTTAACGAACTTGTCCGAGATATTTACGCTACAAAACTACCCTGCAAATTTCAACGCTCTAAGTCATTCCGTTCGAGAGTTATCGTGCTAACGGCCGGACCGGCCGGTTGGCCGGACCGGACGGACAGAATTGAATTTGACCTCGAATTCTTCATCAAGAAGTCGAACCTAATCGTTTGAGACCATTTTCGAAAAAAAATTCGAAAAATACAGACATTGTGACGAAATGATAGCACGCTGTTCCTTGCGGAACACGCGCGCAAAAACGTGGGGTCGAATCCCGGAACGGACATAACTTATTTTTCAATTTTTTTCGTTTGATCTACAGTCTACACTGCGAAAATATTGATCTATAGCTAGGTAGATCTGCTGTTTCAATACTACATAATACTCACGTGAAGAATTGGAGTCATCGAAGAGGACTAAGGGAAACATTTTGAAAATGTCGTTATAAACGTGTGTTTTTTCGGATGTTAGGAGGGGGATTTCGCGGGAATCTTGAGGGGTATTTTTCGAAGAATGTCAACACTGAAACGGCATGAACGATTGTGATGGAACTTTGTGTGTGAGTTTCGGTATATCTCGAAGATGTTAATATTCACAATTGGGCCCGGTAGGTGGCGCTACAATCGATTTACAGGAACTCTAGAAACGGCTATACCGATTTTCATTAAGTGTTTAAGTGGCCTGAGGTTCACGAGACGATCCGGTAGGTGGCACTAAAATCGATCTATTGAAACTCAAAAACGAATGGACCGACTTTAATAAAACTTTGTGAATGAGATTTACTGGGTTTGAGGTTCACGATAGGATGCAGTAGGTGGCGCTGTAATCGATTTGTAGGAAGGCAAAAACGGCTGGACCAATGTTGATGAAACTTTGTGTATGTGGTTCGGTGGGTCTCTGGTTCAAAATAGCATCAAGAAGGGGGCGACCAATCAATTTATAGGAACTCTATAACGACATGCGACTGTTCCCAAGTCGCAGTGGTTAAGATCGGAGCTACTAGAACTCGGGGATCCGCGGTCTAGCTCCAGTGGAGATGGGAGTGGGTTTCTAAAAAGGGAACCTAGTAAATGGGCGCCAGGTAAATTTAAGTCTCCCAGATACCCCAGCGTAATGTAATAATTCCTAAATTCACCAAAAGAATATGCACGCTAAAAACAAACAATTTATTCCAGTAGCTTACAACCCAGGTCTTTAGCTTCAATAAAGTAAAACTACTGTGAAACCCTGAATAAGGGTGGCGGAAATTGTACGTAGATAATATTATTATTTGATTCAAATACGCGTCGCTTGAGCTCAGGCGCATCCACGTTTCTTATCTATGATCATACATGACTACCACAAATCTTTCCCCAATTTCCGCTTTACAACAACAATAATAATTTATATAATTGGTGATAATAAGTTCACGTTATGTATATATATAGCAGGTATAAGATATGTTTCGAGATATGTTTCTTATAACTTGCGTGCTGATTAACCTTATTCCTGAACGTAGTACTGCGTTGATGGTTTCGCAATACTGTCCTCTTTCTCTCTGTGCTCGTAGTCTGCAACCCCTCAATTTAATGTCCCACAGCGTTGCTTACTGACCACCTTGTATATACTCGGGATCTGCAACCCTGCGTTGGCTGTCTCACAGCGTTACTTATGGACCACCTTGTACATACTCGAATGCCTCAGTGCTACTCCTCTTGACGTAAAAATCCCTCTCTTCCTGACACGAAAAAAATCGTGCTGGCACAAATATTCGGGCTGCCACAAAAACTCGTGCTGCCACAAAAACCCTGATGACAGAAAAGAAACCATCAGTGACTTCTCTTGGATAAGAAACAAATGAATTTTCCCAACACATAATAATTTCGGTTATCAGAATATTAATCAGAACACTTATTCGTTGTTATGCAATAGTTATAGAATTCGTACATACCCTGATGTTCGGGGTTGTCTCGCACACGTTTGCTTCGAATACCAAATCTGGCCGTGCCTCCACCAAATAATTCTTCAGGCACACAGCGATGTTCTGGATATAGAAATATAATTACGACCTGAATTGTTTCCACTAGAAATGACGAGAATAAAACATCCAACACATACCTGACCAAGCCGCCAAGATCGTTCACGTGCTTAACTCGGATCTGCAAAAGGCTTTTATATCCTCTTTCGAGACAAGTGATGGTTATCTGTTATCCTTCCCAATCAAACCAATATAACTCTCACTCTTAACCCGATTTTCGAAACTATATCCAATTAAGAAGATTCCAATAATTCTACTAGAGTTCCGAAAATACGTTTTAACCTATGCTGTCTTCGTTGACTGTTCCCAAAATGGACGACTTCCCCTGACCGACGCACTCACTAAATGTCCGACTGTCATAATGCAACAATTTTGCCAACAGTCATTCGGCCCTTCAAATAAAATAATTATTTAGCCTCGATTGGTACCACTGAGACCCAACCTCAAATTCAATATCAACACGAACGATAACCTCATCGCCCGCCGAAGGTAAACAAACGAACGTTACAAAGTCCCCCCTTGCCTAAAAAAATTTACCTAGTAAATTTTACTTATGGATTTAAAATACTTAGCAAAAAAAAGAAAACCAAAGAGTTCGGGTCATCGAGCGTGGACAGGTACCAAGAGCAACCATAAAAAAAAACTACACCTCTTCCATTCCAATTCCAGCCATTACAATTTCAGTTCATACTCCATCATACACATCAACACTCATTCCTTTCATTCATCGATTCTCACCAGTTAGCCCCACGACTGGCAACATCCGGTCCCAAGGGCCTAACCCTTGTGGAGGGACTCGCCGGCCCTGAGCCACACCACAGCCAGAAGCTGCCCAGACAAGGCAAGATACGACGAGGTCACCACAGACGAGCAGGAACCCCCCACACGAGCGGCAAGGTTAGCCGGTCACCATCCCAAGCCTGGCAAGTGGTTCCCCCAAAGAACGAGTGCCGTACCGTCGTATCCCTGTCATCGAAGACAGCCAAGCCAGACCCCCCTAGCTCCCGGTATAGTCCAGGACGCCTGTGCTAACCCGGATGTGCATCAGGTCTATAGGTGGTGAGTTTCGGGTTTCAGCCTCCATCAACCATAGCCTATAGCCTTCATTCGCCCACACGCAAGCAACCCGGTACCACCCCAAAACCTATTCAGGGATGACCGCCAGCAATGATCCGCGAATGTAGAAATCAACATGGGACCGGCCACACAAAAAAAAATATAATTTAAGGCCAGAAAATGGTAAGAAAATGGTCGCTTACCAGTTGAACAGTGCGTGGGGCTAGATGTTCAGCTCCCACCTCGTCTGCTCAACACTAAGAAATTTTGAATATAAAAAAAAATTAAAGTCGATCCCAGCCTGAAAACTCACTCGGGATCACGCAGACGACCGCCCACAAAATAGTCAAGGTAGCCCCCAAGCGCTCGCTCTTTCACTCGCGATCAATCGGCAATCAAAAACAAAAACAAAACTAGCAACCAATCAAAAATAATCACCCGATTCACAAATATATCCGATTCACTAAATGCCAATCATTCTCCAAAAATTTCCTACTTCAAAATAAACATATCCTATTTATCCTTCCGGCAATTCATAGGCCTTCAGATCTTTGATATGCCATACTCCCCTCATATTATCTTTGTCATCTTTAAGTTCGTACATCCAAGGCGAGATTCTACGATTAACCCTAAATGGCCCTATATAACGAGGAGTAAGTTTCCCCACCAGATTTTTCGAGGCATCCGACAATACAAAGTTTTTACGCCATACTAATTCATTCGGTAGAAATTCCACATACCGACGCCTTAAATTATAGTCATGAACCGCCTTATTGTTGGCCTTTTCTAACCTTTTCTTGATATCATCCCAAACTCGTTGAAAGGCAATATTTCGAGTTTTGAAATCTATAGGTTCCGAGCTATCTCTTAAATCATGGTCATAATCCTCTCCAGAACCTTTGAAAGATCTCCCGAAATTAGCGAAAAATGGGGTTACCTTCATCGTTTCATGTTTCGCGGTTCGTATTGCACAAGAAATTTCGGTTAGATGTTTATCCCAATCCTTATGATTGTCCGACACATACATTCTAATCATAGTTTTCAAGGAACGATTTATACGTTCGGTTGGGTTCGACCTGGGATGATAAAGGGCACAGAATTTTTTCTTCACCCTATATTCCTCAAGAAACTGTCTGAATTTATTTCCCGAAAATTGTACGCCATTGTCGGCTATAATTATTCTCGGAACCCCAAACATTAGGAAAACTGAATTCTCCAAAACCTTAATTACATTCCCGGCCGTCGCCTTTCTCAACGGAACAATTATTGGGAATTTAGTCAAATAATCGGTGATCACTAATATAAACGTGAAGCCATTCTTCGATCTAGGATATGGTCCCATAAGATCTATAGAAATCATTTCCCATGGTAAGTTTGGTTTAGGGTGAGATGCCATTTTATCAGCCGGTGTCTGGTTTGGAACTTTATGAGCACCACATATAGCGCATTTCCTCACATACTTAGCGATGTCCTGTTTCATTTTAGGCCAGTAATACTTCTCCCGAACACGATAATACGTCTTGTATACACCGGGGTGACCAGCTAATGGTGGGTCATGAGAACTAGAAATCACCCTTCTACGTTCCGATTTGGGTAATACTATTTTCCATTCGTCAGATCCCGAAGCTAAATCCGAATAATCGTGCTTTACGTATTTAAACAAAGTCCCACCATCCACTGAAATCCTCCACTGGGGATATTTCGCAGGTTTACTTGAAACTTTACTGAACATTTCTTTATACCACCTATCAGTTACCTCGATTTCATTATCCACCTGTATCGTATCTATCATAGGAACGGCTCTAGATAACATATCCGGTACAACATGTTCCTTTCCCTTTCTATGCACAATCTTAAAATCATATTGTTGGAGTTTAACGCTCCATCTCGCCAATCTACCCGCAGGATCCTTCAGATTGTGAAGCCAAATCAACGAATGATGATCCGTAATTACCGTGAATGGGATACCCTCGATATACGGCCTAAGCTTTTCAATTGCCCATACTACTGCCAAGCATTCCCTTTCCGTAGTAGAGTAGTTTCGTTCGGGTTTCGTCAAAGACTTACTCATATATGCTATAACCTTTTCTCCCCCATCGGGTTGAGGTTGTGATAATACCGCGGCTATTCCAAAGCCGGAAGCGTCAGTTTGAATTTGGAACGGTTGCTCGTAACTCGGACAACTCAACACCGGAGCAGAAACCAAACACTGCTTTATTTTCCGAAAGGCCTCCTCGCATTCGGTATTCCATTTAAACTTTACATTCTTCTGGAGCAAAAAGGTAAGAGGTGAAATAAGGTCACTAAAATTTGGGACAAAACGTCTATACCAAGATAGAGTACCCACGACTCTGCGAATTTCTCTGACATTGGTAGGTGTTGGTAATGAAAGCATAGCATTAATTTTTTCGGGGTCTACATGTAATCCGTACCTATCAATCACATATCCCAGATATTTAAGTTGTGGCTTGCAAAATTCGCACTTCTCCCTACTTAAAGTGAACCCTGCTTTCCTAACACGACGAAATATTTCCCCTAATATTTCCAAGTGATGTTGGAAAGTTTCTGAAATGATCACTATATCGTCTAAGTATACGAATACGTAAGGTTCAAGATCAGCTCCGATCACTCCATCCATGATGCGTTGGAATTTTGACCCACTAGTCACTAATCCGAATGGCAGTCTAGTAAACTGGAACAAACCACGATTTGGGACAGTGAAGGCGGTGTATTGTTTCGATGACTCTGAAAGGGGTACCTGCCAATATGCGCTCTTGATATCTATTGTCGAACAATATTTCGCATTTCTTAATTTATCTAATGTATCGGATACCATCGGGAGAGGGTAACTATCCTTCCTCGTCACAGAATTTACTTTCCTGAAATCAACGCAAAACCTGTATCCCGCCTTTTTCCTGACCAATACAATCGGTGATGCCCATGGACTTTCCGACTTTTCAACTACTCCCAATTTCAACATTTCTTCCAATTCCCGGTCTATATGTTGTTGCATTACCGGAGATACCCTATAGTACCGCTGCTTTATCGGTTCACAATCCGGATCGATCTTAATATCCACACAACCGAACTGATAACATCCTAATCCTTCCCCCATAGACCTAAAATTTTCCTCAACTATCGATTCTAGGATTTCTCTCTGTTTTTGATCCCAAATTTCCTCACCTTGTACTACATCCACACAATTAACGTCCACATCATTCTTACAGAATTGCCACTCATTAAACGACGGAATCAGCCCTATCAAATTCCAGTAATCCCAACCCAAAATCAAAGTCTGTGGGAGTTCTGGTATTACTAACATTTCTACGAGTACCACTTTATTTTTAAACTTTACCGGTAGGTCACAACTTCCCAGGACGGTACATAAATTTCCATTCGCCACTCTACAGTACTTGGTATTAGAGGTTCGGATAGATATTCCCATATTCTTAATAATATTCCATCCCGGTTTTCCCATTATTGATCTGCAAGAACCAGAGTCCAGTAAACCCAAGAAACATTTTCCCAAAATTTCCACCTTAAGATGGGGTCTATTATCCCCTTTCGCCTGGCTTGCTAAATAACTCAATACTGGTATGAATGACGGTTGAGTATTTTCCTCTTTATAGCTATCAACGGTGTTACATGAAGAATATGGGTCGCCAAAAGCATCGTCACTGTTGCGACAGGTCAGTGACGATTCCCCCCGTTTCCCGAAGGATTGCGTCCACGACCAGAATTACAAGATGGGCAAGTTTTAGTAGTGAACCCTTCCCTTGAACAACGGTAACATTTTAAAATTCTCGGCTTGGGACAACCCCTAATTTTATGGCCTGCCATGCCACAGTTATAACATTTTATGTTTGCGAATCCACCATATGTGGTTGGCTCTGTCCGTACGATAGGGTCGGTGCCATCGTTGGTGGACGTGGAAGGCAATGTATCAATATAGGCTAAATCCGGTTCTAAACAACCCTTTCTGGAAGGTACTGAATATGACTCTACCAATCGCTTCTGATCTTCAATCTGCCGACAAGCTGATTTTAATTCAGACCATGTATTGATTTTACTTAGGTTGACCCGATCTAAATAATAAGGATGCAAATTTTTCCTAACGATTTTTAATTTGTCTTTTTCTTTGACAGTATGAGACAACCGATCAAACATAGATGACATTATTGACATAAAACTTATAATATCCTCATTAGGACCTTGTTTTCTATTTTTGATTTCATCCCATAATTTATCATCATAATCTGATGGTTGCCAATCTTCTCTTAACTTAGTAATCAGATCATCCCATGTAGCCGTAGATTTCCTAACTTCCCTGAACCAATGCAATGCTACCCCCGTGAAAAGATCTATTCCACTACCAAGTAATTGCGATTTTGAAATACCTCGGGCTAATCTCAATTCTTCAACCCTCTCTAAAAATGCGCTTACTGATAGACTCTTTTTATCGCCAGAAAACTTTAAATTCCATTTTTCGACTGGAATTGACTTCATTACCGATGTAATAACCGTAGAATTTCCCCTTGGAGGAGACGAATGTCGCATGAAGGGAGAAAAATGTATATCTCTGTTAGGCTCGTCACTATCATCATCAGTCGCATTATCACTACTCTCATCTAACGTATCGGGTGCTGATGCTTTAAGTTTCAAAAATTTAGTTATATATGCTGTCTTTAAATTGTCTGCTTTCCTGCAGAATTCATTCTTACAACTAACTTCATCCTCCTTAACAGGGACACTTCTATCTATTCTACCCATTACATGTACCAAATCAGTGGTGAATTTATTCGCTATATTTGGTGAATTTAAATCTAAGGTTTCAAATTCGTTTACTAAGCGTTCTAACAGGTTGGAAATTGCAACTTTATCATCCTGAAATGAAAAAGGATGCTCTGGGTATATGAAACTAACTTTCTTCTTCTCCTGCTTAATTAACAAAGCCAAGTTACTGCGCATATGCTCAACTGTACCAGCTGACATACCCCGAATAACCAATTCATATATCAACTGATTTTTATCCAACCTATTGACAATCAATTTAAATTCTCCCATTTTGCGAATCAAATAACCACCTTTCAACTAACCTGTACAATTATTCGATACAATCAAATCTATATAAAAAATTACGTCAATTTTGCACAATGTAAAGCACGATACAGCAAGTTCTCAAAAAAACATCTAGAATACCACTATTTACCTCAACTTTGGTGTCAATTTGTCTAATACAGCTACTCAAATTCAAAAATCACGTTGGGCGCCAATTTATAACGACATGCGACTGTTCACAAGTCGCAGTGGTTAAGATCGGAGCTACTAGAACTCGGGGATCCGCGGTCTAGCTCCAGTGGAGATGGGAGTGGGTTTCTAAAAAGGGAACCTAGTAAATGGGCGCCAGGTAAATTTAAGTCTCCCAGATACCCCAGCGTAATGTAATAATTCCTAAATTCACCAAAAGAATATGCACGCTAAAAACAAACAATTTATTCCAGTAGCTTACAACCCAGGTCTTTAGCTTCAATAAAGTAAAACTACTGTGAAACCCTGAATAAGGGTGGCGGAAATTGTACGTAGATAATATTATTATTTGATTCAAATACGCGTCGCTTGAGCTCAGGCGCATCCACGTTTCTTATCTATGATCATATATGACTACCACAAATCTTTCCCCAATTTCCGCTTTACAACAACAATAATAATTTATATAATTGGTGATAATAAGTTCACGTTATGTATATATATAGCAGGTATAAGATATGTTTCGAGATATGTTTCTTATAACTTGCGTGCTGATTAACCTTATTCCTGAACGTAGTACTGCGTTGATGGTTTCGCAATACTGTCCTCTTTCTCTCTGTGCTCGTAGTCTGCAACCCCTCAATTTAATGTCCCACAGCGTTGCTTACTGACCACCTTGTATATACTCGGGATCTGCAACCCTGCGTTGGCTGTCTCACAGCGTTACTTATGGACCACCTTGTACATACTCGAATGCCTCAGTGCTACTCCTCTTGACGTAAAAATCCCTCTCTTCCTGACACGAAAAAAATCGTGCTGGCACAAATATTCGGGCTGCCACAAAAACTCGTGCTGCCACAAAAACCCTGATGACAGAAAAGAAACCATCAGTGACTTCTCTTGGATAAGAAACAAATGAATTTTCCCAACACATAATAATTTCGGTTATCAGAATATTAATCAGAACATTTATTCGTTGTTATGCAATAGTTATAGAATTCGTACATACCCTGATGTTCGGGGTTGTCTCGCACACGTTTGCTTCGAATACCAAATCTGGCCGTGCCTCCACCAAATAATTCTTCAGGCACACAGCGATGTTCTGGATATAGAAATATAATTACGACCTGAATTGTTTCCACTAGAAATGACGAGAATAAAACATCCAACACATACCTGACCAAGCCGCCAAGATCGTTCACGTGCTCAACTCGGATCTGCAAAAGGCTTTTATATCCTCTTTCGAGACAAGTGATGGTTATCTGTTATCCTTCCCAATCAAACCAATATAACTCTCACTCTTAACCCGATTTTCGAAACTATATCCAATTAAGAAGATTCCAATAATTCTACTAGAGTTCCGAAAATACGTTTTAACCTATGCTGTCTTCGTTGACTGTTCCCAAAATGGACGACTTCCCCTGACCGACGCACTCACTAAATGTCCGACTGTCATAATGCAACAATATTGCCAACAGTCATTCGGCCCTTCAAATAAAATAATTATTTAGCGTCGATTGGTACCACTGAGACCCAACCTCAAATTCAATATCAACACGAACGATAACCTCATCGCCCGCCGAAGGTAAACAAACGAACGTTACAACTCAAAAACGGCTCAACCGTGTTCACTGAATTTTTGTGTCTGTGTAGGTCTCAGGTCCACAATATGCGGTCAACAGGAACTGAGAAATAGCTGGACCGATTTTGATGAAACGTTGTGTTTTTGATTCGGCACTTCTCTGATTATCAATAGCATACTGTAGGGGGCACCCCAATCAATTTAGAGTAACTCAAAAACGGCTCGACCGATTTCGATAAAACTTTGTGTGCGTACTTGAGTGAGTCTCAGAGTCACAATAGTAACCCGGTAGATGGCACTGTATTCGGTTTATAGAAACTTAGGAACGACCGGACCGATTTCGATGAAACTTTCTGTGTGTGTCTGAGGAGGTCTCAGATCAACGATATATTCCCCGTAGGTGGCGCTACGATCGGTTCACAGGAAATCGAAAATGGATGTACTCATTTTCATGAAACTTTGCGATCGTCTTCGGAAGGCCTTAGGTTCACTATACGATCTGGTAGGTGGCACTATATTCGTTTTATAGGAACACAAAAACGCCTCGACATTTTTCGATAGGACTTTCACACAAATGGACCCGTTAGATGGCGTTGAACTACCGCTTCGATTGATCAACCGATTATATTAATCTACTACAAAAATGTAGATCTACCGGAAAAATGTAGATCTAATCGAAAATGCAGATCTACCAGAAAAAATCCACTGATCTACTGAAAAATGTAGATCTACTGGCTAGGTAGATCTGCGGGCCAACTAGTTACATTATATTACTAACGCAAAGATCTCGGGATCACAGAGAGAAGTCAAAAAAAAATTTTTCCTCGAGGAGGTCGTTATTTTCGATTTTTTCGTCGGTTATCCGAGGGGCGACGCGGATTTGAGGTGTAAACGGGAACGAGAAAAGACGGAATTTTATCCGGGTATCCGTTTGTGACGAGAGAAAACGTGGGGAGTATTTTTTAAAAAATCGTAAATTCGGGCGAAAACGCCGTTTTCGGCTAAAGGTGCAAATCGGTATGGAAGAGATCTGGCGAGGATGCGACGCTCGGAAAGGTATTTCGTCGGGGGCCGGAAGACGAGATTCGTAGGTAGTTTGTAACGGAGCCCGATTTTTGATAAAACCTTCTCAATTTCCGTGAAAAGATCGCAAACTTTGACATATTTTGAAAACCTCGGAGAAATGTGACATTTGGACCAGTTCGGCTTCGCTCGACCGACTTCGGGTCCACTATAAAGGCAAAACGTGGATGCTTTATTTCGGCCACAGATGATAGAAACTTCTGTCAGTTTGAATTAACGACGTTTTCTTTCCGAATAAGCGGCGTTAAATGTCAAATAGAATTCGAATTTCGAACGGAATTTGTCGAAAATCATGGATTTTTGCAGATAAATGTCTAGAAATATGAACGAGTCGCCGATTTCGAGCGATCGCATGACAGGATTTGTGATATTTGAGAAATAATGTGTTCTATCAAATTCTAAGTTGAAATGACTGTGTAGGTACCTATCTTCGAGGAAATATTCTTGATGAAACGGGCCGGAAGAAGTGAAGAACGTAAAATAAGGTAATTATCGATCTATATTTCCGTCGATATTACTGATTTTCACTTGCAGGCATTTATACACGAATTCGAAATTCTATCGAACGTATCCTAAGGAAGAATTTTTCAGTTGTTGACAGGTGCATGACGTTGAAGTATGTTCGGATATCGAGAGAATTTAGTCTTTCCGTCGATTTTCCAAATTTTAAACAAAACGTGAGTATTTTCGAATGATATCGTTGTAGAAATAGTATCGTATTTTCAATACATAATACTAAAGTGAAAATGTTAGTCATCGAACGGGATCAAAGGAAACTTTTTGAAAATGTGGCTGTAGACGTCATGCATTTTCGGATATTAGGAAGGTATTTAGCGAGGGAAAAGTCAGTAATATTGTAAAGTTCCACGCAGCCTTTTTTTCGACCCTTTTTTTCGGTTTCCCGGAAGAACGTTACGAAAATTTCGATCGATCGCTTGGCAGGATGGACGATATTCTGAAAATCGAAAGACGGAAATCATCCCAGTACTATAAGATCTTTATAGGCAAATAATCGAAATTGACTCACGTAGCCGGTGTAGCCCAGTTAGCTGAGGTAAGGTTTTGGGAGTTGGAAGCGGCGGAATCGAATCTCGAAGAGGCTAAGATAGTTCATTTTACCCAATGAAAAACTTTGAAGGAGCGTTACTCCAGTAAACGTATCTTGGGATTTGGATCTTTTAGTTAAGCTACGAAATCTACAATGAATATCCGCTCTATCGGACGGATTTTTGCATTAAAATTACTCAAAATATTCAAACATTAAGCGGAAAATTAACGGTCGAAAATGAAAACCCACTACTATACAGGGTGTTTTAAGTAAAATATCACCCCTAGAGATCTATCGTGAAGAGAGAATTCTCAACATTGTTAAACCGTTAAGAAAAGATAAGTGCCATTATACAGGGTGTTTAAAAAAAAATGTCAACTCCGAAACGACTTGACCGATTTTGATGAAACTTTGTTTGTGTGTTTCGGTGGGTCATTGCTTTACAATAGCATCCAGTAGGTGGCGCTGATAATGCCCTATAGAAACTCAGAAATGGCTCGACCGAAGTGTGTCTCAGGGTCACAATAGGTAAGCGGTAGGTGGCGCTGTATTCGGCTTATAGAACCTCAAGAACGGCTGGACCGATTTCGATGAAACTTTGTGTTTGTATCTGAGTATATGTCAGGCCCACAATATACCCCGGTAGGTGGCGCTGCAATCGGTCTATAGAAACTCAGAAATGGCTCGACCGATTTTGATGAAACATTGTGTGCGTGTTTGAGTGGCTCTCAAGGTCACAATAGGAACCCAAAAATGGCTATATATATTTTGATGAATCTTTGTGATTGTCTTTCGGAAGGCGTTAAGTTCACAATACGATTCGGTAGGTGGCGCTATATTCGGTTTTTAGTAAATCAAAAACTCCTAACATATTTCGATGGGACTTTCGTGTGTCTATGATTCACAGAAACACAACAGGACCCGTAAGATGGCATTGAACTACCGGTTCAATTGATCTATATAACGATTCAATTCATCTACCGATTGTATATTGATCTAATAAAAAAGTGTAGATCTACTGGATAAATGCAGATCTACCGGAAAAATGTAGATCTACCGGAAAATTGTAGATCCACCGGAAAAATATAGATCTACTGGAAAAATGTAGATCTACTGGAAAAATGTAGATCTACTGGCAAGGTAGATCTGCTGGCCACTAGTCCCAATACTAAAATTAAGATGTGTTTTATAGAAAAGGAACAAAAAAAACTTTTTGAAAATGTTACTATAAACGTGACGTTTTTTTGGAATATAGGAGGGGGGTAAGGGGGAAATTTCGAGGGGGTTTATCAAGGAAAAAGACGGAAGCTTCGTAGAGTCTCGCGTTTTCGGAGAGAAAAGAAGGGGGTGTATTTAAAAAAAATCGCAAAAACACCGATTTTGCCAAAAGGTGCAAAATTGTGTAGAGGCATCCGGAGAAACGGTGGCGTTCGGAACGACGGTATTTGCGGGAACGCGAAGACGAGATTCGAAATTAGTCCGTAACACGGCCCTTTTTTCGATCCTCTCTTTCGTTTTCCCGGAAGAACGATAGGAAAATGTGACTTTTCGCGAAAATCGACACAATTCTGACGTTTCACGTATTTTTGTGGCAAATTTTAACGCGGCTCCTTCAAGGTCGACGTATTCGTTCTGAACGAGCGACGAGAAAGTCAAATCGAATTTGAATTTCGGACGGAATTACTCGAAAATCTTCGAATCGTCTAGCAAAACCGCGAGAAATATGAACGAGTAACCGATTTCGATCGATCGCTTGACAGGATTGACGATATTCTGATAATCGAAAGACGGAAATCGTCCCAGTACTATAAAATCTTTATGTGCCAGATAATCGAAACTGAATCACGACGGTATTATGGCCGACTGGACTAAGGCGTTGGTTTATGGAATTATAGCTACGGAGCGGCGGGATCGAATCCCGGAGCGTCCGAAATAGCTTTTTCTTAGTTTTTTTTTTCATTTTTACCCAATGAAAAACTTAAAGGAGCGTACTCCATTAAACGTATCTTGGGATTTGGATCTTTTCGTTAAGTTACGAAATCTATAACGAATATCCGTTCGATCGGACGGATTTTTGCATTAAAATTACTCAAAATATTCAAACATTAAGCAGAAAATTAACTATACAGGGTGTTTCAAGTGAAATGTCTCCCCTAGAGATCTATCGTAAAGATAATTCTCAGTGTCCTTGCTTCACAATAGCATCCGGTAGGTGGCGCTGATAATGCTCTATAGAAACTCAGAAACGGCTCGACCGATTTTGATAGAACATTCTGGGCGTGTTTGAGTGTGTCTCAGGGTCACAATTAGTAACCGGTTGGTGGCGCTGTATTCGGTTTATAGAAACTCAAGAACGGCTGAACCGATTTCGATGAAACTTTGTGTGTGTATCTGAGTATGTGTCAGGTCCGCAATATACCTCGATAGGTGGCGCTGCTATCGGTCTGTAGAAACTCAGAAATGCCTCGACCGATTAGGTCCCGTTAGATGGCTTTGAACTACCGGTTCAATTGATCTACCGATTCAATAGATATACCGATTCAATTTGTCTACCGATTATATTGATCTACCAAAAAAATGTAGATCTACTGGAAAAATGCAGATCCACCGGAAAAATGTAGATCTACCGGAAAAATGTAGATCTACCGAAAAATTTTGATCTACCGGAAAAATGTAGATTTACCGGAAAAATGTAGATCTACTGAAAAAATGAAGATCTACCGGAAAAATGTTGATCTACTGGAATAATGAAATAATGACAATTAATTCCAAATTTGAAAAGAATGTGGTTACGAGCATGCCGGCTTCTCATTGGTTGAACTCGAGCGGCACAGTGCATATTACTGTATGCTCACAACAGTAGTGACAGTACATTCCATTATGGTTCTAAGGGGTGTCCGCTTGTTGAAGTATATGTCATTTTAGGATATAATTACAATGATGCTCTATGATTCCGTCAATTTTGTATTCTCGGAATGTTTATTACTCTGTTTTCGAAATTTAAACTGATTAGAAAGGAAATATACTTCTTAATGAAACAAAGCTTTATAAACAATAGTTTCTTTATGAATATAATTTTAACAATTGCATATCTATTAAATATTCCATTGTAGAATAAATCAAGTAAATGATTTGATCTCATATCTTTTCGAATGTAAATATGCTTTAGGTAGCATTTAACAAATACGTACAATTATATATAATCCAATGGAACATACAAAATTTTGACCAACTACAGGTCTTAGATTTTTGGAATTTGGTTTGAGTTATTTGAAGTTCTTGGGGGTATAACTACCAAAATCCCGAACAATTATCCACATTGTTTCACGTCTTTTCATGAGCACCCCTCTTCGAATATCCCTGGTGTTTATAATTATGAAGGTTGGGATGCTTCTCCACCTCCTCAACGAATATTGAATGGAAACCTAGAAATTGATATTCATAAAAATTGTAGAAGAATTTATAGGTATTTTATAGATTATTTATCAGTATCTTACATCTTTCAAATAATACGTATGTATCTGAAAGGTAGTGGGAAAACGTAAGCGAGAATCTTGATTAAATTCCTTTTTTTTATAATTTGTCTATAACTGAGCGAATTTTTTTCCCTAGACTCTTCAGAGGTACCTACTTATAATTCAAAATAGAATCAATATAAATATAAATTAGAACCACACTCACTTACCTCCATGGCGTCAGCGACGCGCGATATGTCAGTGTACTTCCTGCACTCCGATCGCGTGAATCGTTCGTTCCAAATCGTACGCTCCAAATCGCAAACGAGTATGACGTCTAGTTTTAAAAAATGAATTCGTTTGTTATATGCAAGATGCATAGAATGTTATTCTATGCGTCTATGATATATGCATAGATATGATATACTATACTGGTTATATGTAATAATTCGAGTGAAGATACCGCCCTTAATCATTATTTTCTAACCAGGAAGATCACAGAATATAGTAGTGGATATGGTAGATGGTAGATATCATAACTTAATTCAATTTTTCCATCGCAAATTGTTGGTGAGTGATAGAGCTTTTTCTATTCATCATTTTGCATTGATTTCGTTCTTGTATTAAATATTTTTATTGTATGCTGGTTAGTAAGGTTATGTGGAATAAAATATTATGCGCTTCGATGAATTTCTGGCTTGAATGAATTTCATTTTGTGATCATAAGACTGAACGATAAAGCAACGCCCTGAATGACAGATCGATAAATTGCCGATGCGATTCCGATCGCGTCAAACATATACCGGTCGACCCGTGTGCGGCGGCTCTAAGCGTCCACATGTCGACTCGACTCGTTGGCACTGTCGGCAACATCGGCAATGCTGACGCCGTTGCTCGACGTAGTTGCGTCGGGAAATCGGTACGCCGATACAGTACACGTATTGCGAAAAATTAATCCGTTTGATGCGATGCGCGTCCGATATTTACGATGCTGACATGTAGATGCTCACCTTAAATTTAAGCGCCCACACATTCGCATCGTACGTATCGGACGCATCGTATCAAACGGATTAATTTTTCACAATGCGTCCACTGTATCGGCAGCGTACGGATTTACCGACGCAACTAAGTCGTAGCTATGGCAACAAAGGCGTCGGCATTACTGACATTGCCGACGAGCCGATTTCAGCGATCCGTACAAGTGGACGCACTTGTGTGAATTTATATAGAAAAAAAACTTCGATCCGTTTAATGCGATTCGTCCGATACGTACGATGCAGATATGTGGACGCTTACCTCAAACTTCCATGACTAGCGACATTTGAACCACTCGTTCCTTCTACTTCCATTGCAGTCGCGTGATTCGTGTAGCCGGGCAATGGTGAAATTAGATTTCTAGTAATCGATGTGCTTAATTCCCATGGAAACCGAGTTTAAGATGGCTCTGGAGATTGGAATGGTTTCGATTAGTTCGATTCAGTATACCCGTGTGCGTCAGCTCTTAGGGTTTCGATCGAGGTCGCTTTTCGTGATTTCGCGACTTTTCTGTTTTTTTTTTCAATACTTGCGGCTTTCCGATCTTGACCAAAATTGCCTAAGGCTATGCGTCCATGCTCGCCCTTTCCGTCGCAATATTCACTGTACTTCCTATATGACTTAAGACCTAAATGGAGTGCAACGAGCGGCTGAATGACCATGCAATCGATGCGGATGTGGGACGGAAAAAAAACAGATTGAACAATACAAAATATTGTAACAAAAGTGCCTCATTCTAAATCGAGAAAATAAAAACAGCAGGGAATATCTGAAAACATCATGTCCAAGAGTGAGAAAAAGAATATTTTGAGAAACACTGAACAAGAATAGGGACAAAGTAGATGTGAATGCTACCAATACAGGGTTTCCCAGCGGGAGTGCCTACTAGATCTTTATTGAGAATGTTAGGCAAGTGAACCCCTTTTTTTTGAATATTTTAAACGATTTTTTGTATTATATCCTACGTTAATGCTATGTACAATTTCCTGCAGCTATCTTGAGTATTTCTCGACAGCACAATGCACTGTTTCATGAAATTTCTTACCGTTAAGTTATTCAAAGTTATTTTACTTATAACATTAGGTTATGTTATGCAGGAGGTTGTGATAGACTTTCAAGTTTGAATTTCAGAAAAAAAGGCAATAAGTTGAAATTTTCAAATAGAAATAGTATATTTCATCTCCACATTTCAATTTAGAACAACTTAGAACCCAAATATTGCACCATTCTTAACCCAGTGTATATATCATACACAAAACACGTCCCTTTCGATGGTATGTTGATATTGTTTTTCGTCACGTGTAACACCTGGCTGTATAAGATGAGAAAAAGGTTTATACTCGTGTAATACATATTACGATATCAGTTTATCTGCTGTAACTTGAGTGTAAAATCATTTTTGAGTTGAAGCTGTGGTAGTATCCTAGGAAATGTAAGTTTGAGGTTACAAAACTTCGTCCAAATCTCCAAAAATAGAAACGAATATAGAGTAATTATTTTTTGGAATATATTCTCTTTTGTTCAATTACGTTTTGCTTAAAAAATTGTTTTACTGCACAGAAAAATGATTTTAAATGTTACGTATTATACATCATACGTTGGGATGATGGATGTATGCAATTATATAATTTTTTGTAGCAAACAATTCTACGGTCCGGAATCTGATGATTCATGTTATGGTCAGATTATGGAAGCTCAACCCCTGCAAGATATGTTAGTTCCACTAAATGATGGAAGAGAGAGTGACCAAGCGATAATGAGATTGCTACAAGTATGAGACACCTTGGAAAAGAATTGCTCTACAGACTGTTGAAATATTCAGTCAATAAACTAAAGAAAAAACCCAATCATAATACACACCAACTCCCGACTTGATGATGATATGAGTGACGACAGCTATAATGAAACATCAGCAAGTATTCAGAAAAGATTGGAAAAATGAAACCAAATAAGAAGATAAAAAAAAGATTAATTGTATGGAAATAGATTTATCGGCACGAGGGGAAAAATTGAACTATTAAAAAATGTTGCTCCAATTATCATTACCGAAATAGTAAAATTTAGCACCAATTGATTTATTCAAAATGTTTTTCGACGAAAATTTTATTTTATTAACCACATTTGTCTTGAAACTAAGAACTATGCCGATCAAATGTGGAAAATGTACTACATTTATTTGTCTGAAATGCGATGTCGGACTGCATCCTGCAGCATATTTGAGCCAATATCATAAAAAAAATATTGTCTTATTTTAATTTGATATATTAGTAGAATTTATTTCCCTATTGCCCAGCTTATGATTCCTCATACACGAAAAAAAAATACTTAAGCATTTTTTTTTTTCAAAGATTGATTTTCATTGAATGAATATGTTGAAATTAAGATCATATGAAAAAATCAGGAAGAAATTAAAAAAAAAATTCTGGGTACTAAAGGGTTAAGATATTGTGATAAATGTCAGAGCAAATTAGTTGTTAGCTACATATGTTCGTCACTTCATAATATGAAATATCCCCATATTCAAGAGATATCATATTAGCTATTGAATAGATCCGAACAAAATGTTCCCTTGTTGGAATGGAAGAATTTTTGAAATCCTATTTGGAATTTTAATGTTCGAATGCAGGTAAGAAAACAATACAAAAGGACAGAAAACACTGAATAACTGTAAGATAACTCCCAGCTTGGCGGAATTTGTGAGAATTCTAACAATGAATTCACATCAAATGTTTGATTATTATCAAGGCGTTTATATATTCTTTTTCGTTTCTTGTCAAATATATTTTTACAATCTGTGGGCCAATATTTTAGCGAAAACAATGTTTATTAATGATTGGACGTCCTCAATATTATCGTAGTGTCTATTATCATTTTTCAGATACGCAAAAAATCTAAATTTCAGGCGAGTCAAGTCTGGAGAGCGTATTAGAAAGGAAGGCTGGAGTCCTCGACTTATTATACGGTTGTCGTGGAACTCCTGCAAATAGCATAGATTTGCAGAAGTACTGCGGTACAGTTGCCGCATCTTGTTGAAAATATCCCAACTGTATTTATTATTCATCTAGTTGGTTTATGAATGGCTCCAGCACTATTCTTTTGTACCTTTCGCCATTAATGGTATCATGAGAGAAAACAGGGACATATATTCTACGAAGAGAAACTGCTATTCATACACTAACTTTTTGCGAATGTAATGGAGTCCTAATAAAAATGTGGGGATTCTCAGATGTCCAAAATCTGTAGTCTTGAGAATTCACATAACCCGACAAGAGAAACCAAGCCTCATCACTAAATAAAGCTAAGTCTGTCGACATTAAGATTATTTAGAAACCAATGGCAATACTATAGGCGACGCGGAATATCTATTGGTAGGAGTTGCTGCACCATCGTAATTTGTAAGAGTACAAACATTCAGTTTTATTATCAATACTTTGTGGCAAGTCATTGCAGATTTAAATAATTTGGAAGTTTCACGAATTTTAAAAAGAATCAAGAATTGACATTAACTCAATATTGGCTGTCAGTGTAGAAATTCTATGGTATAAATTGCAACGTATTGCACGCCTATGCTATTCCTCTCCTTTTGAAACGTCACTGGTTTCATAGAATACACATTGACGGACTGTCACCTATGTCAGGTTACTTCTCTTCTATGATCTTAGTGTCTGCGTGTGGTAACGAAGCTGATTGACGACATTGACGTTCTTTTCGGTCTTTCTCTGAAGGAGAAATCATCTTTCGTATATCGTTGAGAATTTCTTATCTGAACTCATCCAGTGTTACCGCTGAAATTTCTAAGTTTTAGTTTGCGAGATAAATAATCTTTATTCTCGCAAATTATACATTATTATTATATATTATATATATTATATTTATTTTGGTGTAACTGATCGTACATTTTAGGTATTGTCAGATTTTTGGATCTGAAGATTCAAGTTTTTTTTTCTGTGCTCTGGTGCAAAATCCTATTTCCTAGTCTTTCCTTCGATTTTCCCTTTACCTTATCCTTATCCTTGCAAGTTTGACACTTTTGCTTCTCTATCACTTCTTGGAGAGGGAAACACCTCTATCTTGTTATCGGGTTCTATGGTATTTATAAAGTCATATTACCAAAATTTTCCTTTGCCGAAATCTAACGATTTCCTTTTTTTTTACCGAATTTGACTTTATAGTTACCAGTTGATTGTGACGTTGTTTTGTTTGTTACCGGATTTGACATCGTCCTGTGCGAATAGCACAGAGTGGTAGAGTCATTTTTGAAAATTTTGGACTTAAACTAAAAACCTTCCATGCCTCCCACTTTCTGTTCAACTTCGTCCCGGGTGCCAGGAAGGATTTCTTGATTAAAGTGCGACGGCACATAGCTAGTCATTTATTTTTTTTTGTTGAGACGGATTTTTATTTTCTCATTTCTATCGTAGCAGCACTGGCTATTGTAGTAGCAGTGTCTACTACTTATATTGATTGATTTATGATGTAGTTCTTCCGGCATGACCTCCCAGACTCGGTAGGATGACGGTGTATTATAGCCTGATGGTATGAAACATCCTCATCCCTCTTTCGCTTTTTAGAGAAAGGCCTTCAGCGACCGGTGTCTGTTTCACTTTTTCACCCTTTTCTTATTTTGGGTTTTATGTCGGTGCATGCCCACCTTCACTTGCATGGTCTTATATCTCTTTCGTCGGTAGCCTTCAGTGTTCCCCACCTTTAGGTCGTTTCAGCGCCATTCATTTCCTTTACCTTACCACTTATCAAATATTCGAACACTTATCACTTATCATGCATCATGTCATCATGCTCATGCATTTTCCATCTTTTAGTTTGCCTTCAGCGTATTACAAAGAGAAAAAAAATTTTGCAAATTTTTTTTTTCCCTGGTGAGAGGTGTGTGCAACGTATTGCAGGCCTATGCTATTCCTCTCCTTTTGAAACGCCACTGGTTTCATAGAATGCACGTTGACGGACTGTCACCTATGTCAGGTTACTTCTCTTCTATGATCTTAGTGTCTGCGTGTGGTAACGAAGCTGATTGACGACATTGACGTTCTTTTCGGTCTTTCTCTGAAGGAGAAATCATCTTTCGTATATCGTTGAGAATTTCTTATCTGAACTCATCCAGTGTTACCGCTGAATACCGCGAGATAAATAATCTTTATTCTCGCTCGTTGGTTGGGACCATACTCACGACAATCCTTGGTTGGGACCATATTTGTTATACTCCTTGGTTGGGACCACACGACTTAGATTACACTCCTTGGTTGGGTCCACGTTGTTGCACTCGAAATAGAATCATTTGTTGAAGCTTGGCCTGCACCGAGACACAATCATAGGCTGAAGCTTGACTCGAACTGGAGTACAATCAGGAGCTGGAAGCTGTAGTAATTTATGGCTGTTATGTTTGCCTGTACCTACATTTGCTTGGAAGTTAATTTATGGTGGAGGAGCTGGAAGCATACCTGTAGTACAATACGAAGCTGACTTGAGGGCATATTCCCTTACCGAGAACATCTGACAGACGCAGAGACACATTGCATTGAAAGTGGAGCCACGATTTGAACGTTTCTTTTAAGATAAGTAGTTATAAGTTTGTGTAATTTGAGAGATCGTACTGGAACTGTAAATTGAGAATTGTACACCTTGTTCTTTCTACAATATATTGTTAAAAACCTGACTAGGAATCTTGTTGCTGGGGTAATCAAACCTCCCTTGAGAAATTAGTATTAGAATATCATGCTCGAATACCCGAATTTATGAAACCCTGTTTATTATTATTGTGGTTTGGAGTTTCAATGCACCGGTGAAGTTATTCAGTTGGCGAAAATCACGGTTAAGAATGTTTGTTGACAACACTGAGAGGCGCTTCTCGAAACAATAATAATAGTGTCTTTATTAGCATACCAGAACAAAAATACACTTGGGGCGAAGTCTAGCATCAGCTACTCCACTCTTCCCCTGACAAAATAAAATAAGAAAAAACAAATAAAAATTAAAAACCATATGAAGAAGAGAAAATATCAACACAAATATACAAAATTAATGAAACATACAGTGAATTGAACTGAATATATATACCAAAAAAAAATAAATAAATAAAAAATATCAAATCCAAAACTACGCCTGATTCACAAACAGCCTCATTTTCAATTCCTTCCTCAAAGAATCAAGAGAAGTTCCTTTGCACGCAATTAAAAATTCATTATGAAGTTTCACCGCATTAAAGGTGAAAGAGCGCTGAAACATAGCTGAACCAAATCGAGGAAGCATAAGTCTCCCCCCATGCCTCACAGCCACATCGTGGACATCCCGTCTGAAAACCAGCTTCACTCTCAAATAGGGAGGAATACCTGTACCCAAAATTCGATGTACCACAATCGCCATATGAAGCCGAAAAATATTATCGACCCTGAGCCACTCCAACCTATTTATTCCACTAGTTATCCCCCTGTCATACTTTCTCAAACCCAGAACGTAGCGACAGCACGAATTCTGCATTTTCTGCAACCTATATTTTTCGACAGAATCAAGACATGGATACAAAACTCTCAACCCGTAACTCAGCTTAGACAACACTAAGGATTCGCAGAGATACTTCCGTGATCTAAACTCTAAAAAATGTCTTTGTTGATACAAATAACGAAGTGCCAGAAAAGAACTCCTCAACAGAAATGACACATGCTGCCTGAATCTCAACCGACAATCGAAAAAGATCCCAAGGTTTCTGCAGCAGGTGGAGGATGGAATATCATCACCTAGTTTAATGTCAAACTCCGCACTGAGCATTCTTGGAAAGAAAGGTTTATAAAAACATTTTTTTACGTTTATTTTCAAGTTATTTTTCCTGCAATAGTGCATTATTCTGGACAAGTCTTCATTTAACCGTTCGACAGCTGCAGAAACCGAAGATGGAAGGAAAGACAGGCGAACCTGAGTGTCATCACAATAAAAATAGATGTCAGCAAACCTAACTACTCTATACATATCAGCTATATATATTAAGAATAGCAGAGGACCAAGAATGGAACCCTGAGGCACACCTGAAGTTATCGGGCAGTACTCCGAAAACACACCGCGCAACTTAACGCATTGATATCTACCGAAAAGATAAGACCTAAAAAATCTCAAAGCAGATTCATCAAAACCAAAATAACCTAACTTAGCACAGAGCAACTCATGGTCCAGGGTATCGAACGCTTTGTACTTGCACCTGTCCTGTTTAATCTATATATTTCCGACACCCCACAGACATCGTCAAGAAAGTTCGGATATGCCGATGACCTGGCCCTTGCATCCCAAAGTAAAACCATTGAAGAGGCTAGTAACGTACTGACAGAAGACCTGAACATGCTGGGAAAATACTTCGCCGACTGGAGGCTAATCCCAAATATGAATAAGACTGAAGCGATGTGCTTCCACCTAAACAATAAACAAGCACGAGTGGAGCCCCAAGTGTATTTCAATAATAATCTACTACGCTATAATCCTTGCCCAAAATATCTAGGGGTAACCATGGACCGAACACTCTCATACAAAACACATTTAAAGAACACCGCAGCTAAAATAAATACCAGAAACAACATAATCCGCAAACTCTGCGGCACTACTTGGGGCGCGAACGCATCCACTCTTAAAACCTCAGCGCTCAGCCTTGTCTACTCAGTAGCTGAGTACTGCGCCCCAGTCTGGATAAACAGCTGCCACGTAAAGAACATCGACACCAAACTCAACGAGACAATGAGGCTAATTAGTGGCTGTCTAAAAAGCACACCTCTGCCCTGGCTCCCTGTTCTAAGACACATTGCACCTCCCTCCATCCGCAGACAAGAGAGCCTAGTTAGGGAATACAATAAAATAATAACAAATCCCCTACTTCCAATACATAGCGACCTTTCCGATGCCGGCCTGCAGAGACTGAGGTCTAGATCTCCCCCAATATTGCTAGCAGAAAAACTTGTGAGAGATAATTTCGATCTGACCAATAAATGGAGAGAATACTGGGGAGCCTCGAAACCAGTCCAGGCTGTACATATAACTGATCCTGCGGTGTCCTTACCGGGTATGGAGCTGCCTCGCCACGAATGGAAAACACTTAACAGGATAAGAACGTCTCACGGTACCTGCCGTGACTCATTCTATAAGTGGGGACTCACCGAAACACCAACCTGTGACTGCGGAGAGCCTCGCCAGACTGTCCACCACATTGCAATGGAGTGCCCCCTTACTGCATACGGAGGAGAAATGAGCGACTTCTATGAGGCCACTGACTCTGTGCTGGACTGGATTAATTGTCTCGATTTTAAAATTTAACTTCAAATCGGGCTATATTTATATTTGTGTTTATATTTTTGTTTATACTTTATTTCTACTTTTTTACTTTTAGATGTGCACTTATATGTTTATATTTATTACCTAATTGTAGCTGAATCCATGCATGCCATACGCTAAAAAAAAAAATCGAACGCTTTTGCAAAATCTAACAGGGCAAGAATTGAAGCCTGACCCCCATCCAGAGATCTCAGAATGTCATCCGTTATATTTAAAAGAAGAGTGGTAGTGCTGTAACCCCTTCTGAAACCCGACTGCTGGTCAGTAAGAATTCCGCTCTGGGAGGCGTAGTCATAAATCTGAGCAAACAATACTTTTTCGAGAACCTTAGAAATAGCTGGTAACACACTTATTGGGCGAAAATCGGAGAAATCTTTAGGATCAGAAATCTTGGGCATAGGATTCACAATAGAGCACTTCCAAACATCCGGACAATACCCAGACTCAATGCAAACATTGATGATATGAGTGATGAAGGGCAAAATAATACTGAGCGACAATTGAAGCATTCTGGCAGATATACCATCAATCCTCAATGCGCTCGAACTAAGATTGAGAACAATAGATCGAATCTCCTCCATAGTTGCAAGTCTGAACGAAAATTTCGCATTTGCAGCGAACCTACCAGAACTATAATAGCTAGTTGTATCAGGACAAACATTCGGAGGGCTGAAAACTGAGCGAAAATAATCATTGAACAATCAGTTCTTGAAATGAGACAAAAGGAACCTGCAAAACTAGGTAATAATTATCATAATTCTTACTTTTGTCTAATGATATTCCTCATGATTTATCTCAATACTACACTATTACGTGATCTTTGTTCAATTTCTATGATGAGTCGAATTTTTCTCATGTGATATTTCGGAGAAATTCGGACGAAATTTGTATAAAATATGTGACACCTAGGTTTGTTTTAGCATGAAATTCGAACAGTGCGGAACGGGACGACGCATGTTCAGTTGAATATTTGTGATCCTTGACTGAGTATGCGTCGTCCATAAATGCGATATAGGATATTACGGCAGTCTGATCTACGGAAACGACGTTCGTCTGGATTTTTCCGTCGGAAGAAAGAAAAACAAATTTAAAGAAGCTTCTACCGCTTCGGAAATGGAACCCGGTACCTTCTGACCATGAAGCCAGTTAGTCCGGGCAAAACTGAACTTACCGTATACGTTTAGTCTAGCAGAATGGGAACTTGTGCCAGCTCTGTTTCTCGCCGTACAGGTATACTCTCCACCATCTTCAACCATGACATGGCTAATATTAACGTGACTGATGACATCTCCATGTACAGTTACATACTGGCCAATAACAAATCTGAAAATAAGTGGGAATTACTCCAAACTGTATGATTATTTAATAATCAGATAGTAGAATAAGAAGCAATATTTTACGAATGGAATTACGGAAATGAGGAAGAGATTGATACAATAATTACGAATCAATAGTCTGAAGAAAGAGCAGTAAATACACTTGTATATTCTTTTGGATGTATTTTCAACAGTTTTGCATTTATTAATGATATATTTGATCCAGAACCACAAATTCCTTTAATAATACATTTAAAGTATCGTTTAAAAGTAACTCGACTTTTATTAATGGTGGCACATCTAGTTTTTTGGATTCTTCTCGTTCAGTTGTATTTCCAATTCAGAGTTATTCAAAGCTTTTTCAACTGTTTTCTGATTTTTTTCTTTCAACGAGCACTTTTCCTCAGGATGATAACGTATCCCTTTTTTCTTGATAACACAAATTGAGCATGGTTCATTTTCTTTTTTCATGAGAATAAATAATTATTTTGTTCGTTCTTATTCATTTTCTTTTTTCATGAGAATAAATAATTCTTTTGTTCGTTCTTATTCTTCCTAACAAGATGTTCAAATTTTCCTACTTCATGGTGAAGATCTTCCGTTCCTCTTAAAGTTTTTCTGTCGATTTTATCAGTCACATCATTTGGTAAGCGGGTAAGCCAAATGCTATTAGATCTATAAAGTGTCCCTGTATCAATTGTTTTTCTTACTTCCAGTAACAATTTGTGTTTTTGGCGCTCTTTTTCCTCGGAACAGACTGCTTATCAATTTGCCAAATGTCAGTAATTTTCGAATTTTTGGCTGAAAATGGTCTCAAACGATTTGGTTCGACTCACCGATCAAGAATCCGTGGTTGAAATCGATTCTGCCAGGCCGGCCAGCCGTAGGCACGATAACTCTCGAACAAAAGGAGTTAGAGGATTGAAATTTGCAGAGTAGGTTTGTAGCGTAAATATCTCGGACGAGTTCGTTAACGGGCGAAGCCCACCAAGTGGTTTCGGAGTTATGGCCGTTTTTAGTAAAAACATTTAGTATGAATATTTCCGAGACTGATCGATCTATCTGAAATTTAGCATCAAATTGTAGAATAATGACCTTTATACGCATGCGAAGTTTTGTATTGCCCCATAAAAATCCATTGATATAATTTTCAACTCTAACAAGCTAATACTGAATCGTGCTTATATGTTTTTTTTTTAAATGATAACTTTTGAAGCTTTTTTTTTTAACGACACTTTTTTTAAATTTAATTTCTTTCATGATGCATTAAGAATCCATTGATATAATTCCCAACTCTGAGAAATCAATACTTTCGGAGATATAATTTGTCTGTTTGAACAAGAGCGCCAAAAAGCTCCTGTCCACTGGGCTTGAACCAATTTTTTTATAGCATACTCAAGCAATGAACCTGCATGATATTCAAAGGCGAGAGCATATCTAACGTGTGATCATCCTTTATTTGCGAAATTATTACAAAAATGTTCCTCTCATGTGTCTCAATCCGATTCAACAGTATGTTTCATTAGCATGCAGCTGTACCACTCTACACTGGAGTATTACAGTTTCAAAATTTCAATGTTCTTTTTGTCTTCGTTGATTTGGAACCGTTTACATTCCTTATTCAAATCCTCGATCCACTGGTTAGCATTCGAGTTTCTGCCAGAGAATTTCTCAATCATGAAGTCCTTTGCGATTTTCCCTAAAATTTGAGTTTCTGATTTTTGTTGTTAAGAATACATTTGTATCATTTCCAACTCGGAGAAACCAATATTTTTGGAGTTATGATTTGTCAAAGTTTGAACAAGAGCGTCAAAGCTCCTGTCCACAGGGCTTTCCCCCTTTTTGCGCGTATGTTCTGGGGAACATCGCGTTATAGTTTTGCCCAAATGTGAAATTTAATTATGTGGTGCCGTACGGCCGTCCGGCCGTCCGGCCGTTGCCACGATAACTTGAGAACGGTAAGAGCTAGCGACTTGAAATTTTCAGGGTAGGTGGCGCATCCCAATACGACGGACAAGTTCGTTAATGGGTATAATCGGCCCAATGGTTTCCGAATAATAATTTTGTTTTCGACCAAAATAAATCCGATCGAATTTAAACTTGGTGAATAGTTGTAGAATATAGACCTGAGCACGTTCGTGAAATTTTGTGAGTATCGTATCGCTAGAAAATTATTAAAAAATACTTTTGTTGTCACGATAACCTGAGAATGGAAAGAGATAGCGGCTTGAAAATTTCAGGTTAGGTTGTGCACCTGAATGTGACATTTGAGTTTGTTTATGAGCAGAATCGTCCAAACGGTTTTAGAGTTATAGCCATCTGAAATTTTCTGAATTTTGGTTGTGTTTTGTTCCTCATTAACTCGAAGAATACAAAACCGATTGAATTCAAACATGGTTATTACTTGTAGAATGCCAACGCGAAAATTCTTGCAGAATTTCGTGAGGATGGTATAACTAGAAAATTAAAAAAAAATAATTAAAAATTATTGAAAAAAAATCTATATATCATAAACTATTCGTCCGGCATGGCTGAAATTTTGGAAGAGCCTTCAGAACCTAACTCTACTGCAGAATTCCAAGTTTGAACACGATCGGATCTGTATTGTTGGAGAACCGCGCAGCCTTTTGTGAGTTCGGTAGCGGCGCTACCGCTTCGCGTAGCGCCGGTAGCGGATGCGAATCGTCGTATGATATGTTGTCTATGGTCGTATTTTTGCGAGAACCTTCAAAAATAAAAATATGAATGTCATGATGACATATCTTTTACGCGTATGTTATGGGAAAATCGTGTTATTTCATCACAAATCTATGGGAGATGATAGCCCTACATTAGTGGTCAGACCTGGTTTTGAAAGAGATCCTCCTTAGGAGGAGGCAACTAAATATTGAAGGGATTTCTATGAACAAGAGTGAATATCTCTGAGAAATAGAGACGATGATTCTTCTTCAAGAGATCCATGTGCCTTCAGAGGAGTATATTTGTGAGAGGGGACTTTTGAAAGGTTATGTATTATTTTTAATATGATATCGCTGAAATTTTGTTGAAGGCTTCTGATCTTGTAAGGTGAGAGGCTCATTTGTGGATATTAAATCTCGTGATGGGTAGAGAGGAATTTTAGGCCAGTTTTTCTATCACTAATGAGAATATATCTTTATATTTCACCTCATCACCTTTAGATCTATCAATGGACATTTATTGGTTAAGAATAAGTAATTGAATTTTACTTTGAATTGAATTTCATTCAATATGTTAGTAACTGAACTTATAATTTTCTTTACTTTGATTATTTAAATATCACATTAATTCCAGTAATATTTTTCAAGAATAATTATGTATTCTTCTCCTAAAGAAGAATTGAAGGCAGACAATAATGTGTTAATTTTTTCATCATTGCTTTCTATCCTGACTTCACGAAAAAAAAATTGGTTCAAGCACTGACGTGAAGTCAGGAGCTTTTGCGCGTATGTTCTATTGTCCATTCTCCTGTATTGGACACGCTTAATCGAATTCACCATGGTGAATTCGATTAAGAGTGTTCAATACAGGAGAATGGACAATTGAACATACGCGCAAAAGCTCCTGAATTCACGAAAAAAAATTGGTTCAAGCACTGTCATGAAGTCAGGAGCTTTTGCGCGTATGTTCAATTGTCCATTCTCCTGTATTGAACACTCTTAATCGAATTTACCATAGTCAATTCGATTAAGAGTGTCCAATACAGGAGAATGGACATTAGAACATACGCGCAAAAGCTCCTGACTTCACGTCAGTGCTTGAACCAATTTTTCAATTTGGCTTCTGTGCGTCAATTCTCAAGAATTTTCGTAATTAAATTCAAAACGTAGGTCTATGACTCATCTCATGTTGGATTTATATACATCAGGAAATTATAATTAGAGTATTCTATGGAATCATATAGAATTGAGAATAATTATTGAAATTTTGAAAAATCATATCTCCGAAAGTATTAGTTTGTTAGAGTTGAAAATGTCATCAATTGATTCTTATTATTAAACTGTATCTTAAACAAAATACATTTTGAAATTTGTAATGTAAAATAAAATGTTTTTTGTTACTCCGAAACAATCTTGCCGATTTTGCCCAATAACGAACTTAGCCGAGATATTCATCTCCTAAACCTACTCTGAAAATTACAACTGTCTAGCTCATTCCGTTCGAGAGTTATCGTGTTAACGACCGAACGGACGGCCGGCTGGACAGAATCAATTTTGACCATGGATTCTTGATCAGTGAGTCGAACCAAATCGTTTTATACCATTTTCAGCCAAAAATTCCAAAATCACAGACATTTGGGCAAATGATAAGAGCAAGAGCGCCAAAAATATGAGCATGACTAATTATCAGAATAGTGAGAGGGACACTGTTACAAATGAAGATGTGAGAAATATGTTGGCCTATAAATCCATACAAAGCTTCTTGAAATGTCCTCGAAAGTCGATAATGGATCTTAAACTGCTGATCGCTGAAATGCTGTATAGTAATTTCTTGAAAATGCTCCGTTTTGACCAATTCAGTTAGAGTCTTCATCACTTCCGATCAAAGTCATTATGGCTGCGGTAATACTAACAAATGCTACCATTGCTGCTTATATATATATATAATATATCATACACTGCATTCACTTTTATAAAGTCTTCCGGTTGGCCATGAAATATTGACACATTTCACCATGTATATGTATGTGTATGTATATGTATATATAGCCTTAGCCCTTGCAGCTAAATCAGATAAATCTAAACATACGCTTTTCAAAATTCGTTTCGGTGAAATCGATGTTCTCAGGGAAGATTTCCATAAACAGCGTAACAATATAATAACCGGATTATTAGCTGACGATAATTCAGACATGACAGCTGAGGAAATGATACGATCTCAGTTTCAAAACGATTTCTTTCTTGTAAAAACTATTTTTTCCGAACTGTTTGACCCAGATGAAATGGGGTTCAATACTAGTTCTAGAAAGCCAAGCCTATTTCCTCAGACGCATTCACCAAATATGAGATTACCTGAAATTAAGATTGGAAAATTTAATGGTGATTTCACAACGTTTCCTACATTTTTGGATTTGTTCGACGCTCTTGTTCATAATAATCAGAGTCTGTCGGAAATTGAAAAATTTAATTATTTAATTTCATCTCTTGACTGTCAGCCCCTTTCGTTAGTACGTACATTACCAATGGTTCGTGACAACTACACGATTACTTATGATTCGCTCGTATAACGTTATTCTAATAAACGTTTGAGGGCTCAAGCTCACTGGGAGGCGTTAGAAAGTTTGGCCAAAATTAATGCTAATAATGCGAGCTCTTTACGTCATTTAATCGATGCCTTTACTGAGCATTTGGCTGCTTTGAAACACATGAAATTTCCGGTGGAAGAATGGGATTTCATCTTGGTTCAGATGTTGTTTAAACGCATGGATAATTCGTTGATAACGCGGTTTGAACTTGAGCATGGTTCTTCTGATATCCCGCAATATTCAGTTTTAATGGAATTTTTAAATAAATATTGTTACGCCATAGAGTCTTTGAAAACTTCTATCCCTTCCGATAGCAATAGAGGGCTAACTTCTCAAACTCACAACACATAATAAAAAGATAAATTCTCATTTTTCGAACGTGAGGAATGGTGCAGTTATCACTTGTTGTCTGTGTAAGGAGTCGCACCAGCTTTTAGCATGCCCAAATTTTTTGAAAAAATCCCCGAAAGAGCGCCACACTTTCTGTAAAAATACTCGACTCTGTTTTAATTGCTTAAGTTCGGTTCATAGTTTGCGCAACTGTAAATCACTTAATACTTGTCGGGAGTGCAAATTAAGGCATCATACGCTTTTACATCTGGGGTCGAACAATTCATTAAATCAGCCTTCTACTAGTTCAGAAAATATTACGCCTAATACGGTAATTTCTGCCACAGGTGTTGTCAGAGAAACCGCCGTGGTCTTGTTGGCTACCGCATTAGTTGAGGTATGTGATAGTCACTGGAATTTCCATGATATGCGTGCGTTAATTTATAGCGGCGCCATGATGTCATTCATACCAAAAAGGGCTTCAAATATATTAGGTCTACCGAAACAACGTATAGAGGTAAAGATTCAGAGTTTGAATTCTTTGGAAACAAGTTCAAATTATGGTTATATTACTTTTTCATTGCGACCTGTTAATCAATGTGAGCCTGTTTTGATTTCTGACGCCGTCGTTTTAGATAAAATTTGCGACAAATTGCCTCGAACTAAAGTTTGTTCGACAGCTTTTCGCCATTTACTACATTTGAAATTGGCTGACACGCATTTTCACGAACCTGGAAATATTGATCTATTGCTGGGCGCTGATGTTTTCTCTAAGATTGCTCAAGGGGAAGTAATTCACGGGGAAACTGGCACACTCGACGCGATAAATACCAAATTTGGTTATATTGTTATGGGTAAAATCGCTCCTCATCTCAACTCATCAAAATTTTCATTTTTTGTATCTAGTCCTGAGCAGACTTTAAATCAGGATCTTCAAAAGCTTTGGGAATTTGAAGGTTTACCATCAGACCCTGAGAGTTCATGCCACGACGACGAAGTGTGCGAGAGTTTATACAGGTTGACCCAAAAACGCGATGATACTGGGAGGTATATTGTATCTCTGCCTTTTCGAGACACCTTGCCAACATTTCCGGGAAATCGGGATCTAGCTCTTTCCCGTTTTTTGAGTCTTGAGAGGCGCTTATTGAGGCAACCTCAACTTCATACTCTCTATCGAGATTTCATGCGTGACTATTTGGAAGCAGGTCATATGGAACCCATTAAGAGCTCTATAGTTCCTCCTCATTCCTACTACTTGCCACACCATGGCGTCCTTGAGGGCGAGGGAACTTCCACAAAGATAAGGGTTGTTTTTAATGCTTCTAGCAAATGTCCTTCGCAGTTATCGTTGAATGATCACTTGCTAACAGGACGAAAACTTCAAAGTGACATCTTGTCCATACTTTTACGTTTCAGAGTACATGAATTCGATATCTGTGTGGATATCAAACATATGTATCGGATGATCCAGGTGAGCCCTGAACACCAGGATTATCAGCGCATTATTTGGAGGTTTTCCCCTGACGAAATCATTCGAGATTTCAGACTGCGCACTGTTACTTATGGTATATCAAGTGCTCCTTTTTTGGCCCTTCGTACATTAAAACAGTTAAAAATGGATGAAGGAGCTAATTTTCCTCTCGCCGTTCAAGCTCTTGATAGAGATACGTATATTGATGACGTCGTAAGCGGTTGTAAAACCATTGAAGACGCACGCGAATTAAAATCGCAGTTGATTAATTTGTTGTTATTGGGTGGATTCGAGTTGAGAAAGTTTTCTTCGAATAATCTTTCTATTTTGGATGATCCTACAGAATCGCATCTTTCTTTCAATGAGAAATTTTTTGAATCAGCTGAAGAGGATGCTTCACTACGCATTTTAGGAATGCAATGGCACCCCTCTGCTGACGCATTTCGGTTTTTTGTTTGTTTTATCGATCGAAGACGCACAAAACGTCATTTGCTGTCGGAATTGTCTAGAATATATGATCCCATTGGGTTTCTGGGACCTGTTACATTTTTTCTGAAAGTATTGATTCAACGCATTTGGGCCGCAGGAATAGGCTGGGATGATGACCCCCCTGTCGAAATATTTCGTCTATGGGACAGATATAAGACGGAAGTCTCGCAATTGTCAGACCTTCAGATTTTCAGAAAGTTGTTCGTAGGAGAGTCTGATGCTAAATATGAGTTGCATGGCTTTAGTGATGCGTCGGAGAAGGGTTACTGTGCAATCGTTTATATTCGTGTTGTTTGTGACCGCCAAATATATTGCAAATTCTTGTGTTCCAAAACAAAAGTTGCTCCATTTAAGAAATTTACTATACCCCGATTAGAATTGTGCGCCGCCGCTCTATTATCAAATCTTTTATCATATGTTGAAAATACCTTACAGTGTCAGATTTCATTCACCAATACAGTTGCATGGTCAGACTGCAAAATAGTTTTGAGTTGGATTCATGGTCAACAGCATAAATGGCCCATTTTTGTGGCCAATCGAGTTTCCGTAATCAAGTCGAAGATCCCTTACGCAAAGTGGTGCGTAACGTCCGTTTCTTAATCGAATTCACCATGGTAAATTCGATTAAGAGTGTTCAATACAGGAGAATGGACAATTGAGCATACGCGCAAAAGCTCCTGAATTCACGAAAAAAATTGGTTCAAGCACTGTCGTGAAGTCAGGAGCTTTTGCGCGTATGTTCAATTGTCCATTCTCCTGTATTGAACACTCTTAATCGAATTTACCATGGTGAATTCGATTAAGAGTGTCCAATACAGGAGAATGGACAATAGAACATACGCGCAAAAGCTCCTGACTTCACGTCAGTGCTTGAACCAATTTTTTAAACTTGTTCGCACAACTGGTTTCATTTTGCGTTTCAAACACAATTTGAGCCATTCCAAGTCTCAACGAAGACTTGGTTGGTTATCCTCATCAGAACTTAATGATGCACTGTTGACACTCGTGAAAAGCACCCAAAGCTTCCAGTTTTTCAAGGAGTTTCGATCAAAGATTTTTTCGAGACCTCTTCGCCGCCTCAATACTTTCGTTGATGATTTCGGAGTTTTAAGGGTTGGAGGTAGGCTAACGCATTCCTCACTAAATTATGAGGCAAAGCATCCATTACTTCTACCCTGTAAAAGTCCTCTAACTACATTGATAGTCCGCTTTTATCATGAGAAATATCTGCATGCTGGTCGACGAACATTAAATTTTATATTGGCTCAACGTTTTTGGATAATATCTGCAAAGAGAGCTATTTTTTCTTGTATCTCAAAGTGTACGCGTTGCTTTAGGTCTAATCCTCGGACGTTTCAGCCGCCGATGGCAGATCTGCCTCGATTTAGAATCACTCAGTTGAAAGCGTTTTCCCATGTAGGTGTCGACTACGCTGGTCCTTACCCCATCTCCATGACTCTCTCAGGTCCAACCTGTCACCTCCTAGTGGTGAGAGTCAGTAACGTCCCTTTCGGGGGGCGGCTAAGAACAGGCAATGGCAACCATGGGGGGAGTGAAGTGCCAACCCAGCGCGCCTCCAGGTGGCGGATAGGAGGGGGCCTCCAACGATGATTTTTTTTATGAGGAGGAGGTCTGCGTGGGAATACTGGGGGCTCGTTGTGCGTAAAAACTCAATTGGCAGCCCTCAAATACCATGCCGCGGACCAACTTCACCTGTCCCGGCTGTAGTGTCGTGGCTAAGGGATTGCACACAAGGTTACGATGCCAAGTGGTATCTCGAGTCAACCTCGGGACCATCTTGTTATACCAACGCACCCTGGCTGTCTGTGGTCATGTCTCACGGGTCAGTGGAGTGGGGGGAGTTCTTGGCTTAATCGCCCGGACCGAGAGGAAATAACCTCATTAAAAATTCTAAATCCAAGGTGGGAACCCAGGCCGAGGGATGCGTGGCTAGATAGAAGACTAGTCTTAACTGGATTCGACCTTGGAGCACCGGGGGGAACTCCATTGTATTCAACCCCTTACCTCTGCAAGCGGGGCTCTGCAGAGGTGGACCGTTAGGACCCTAGCTTTTCGTGGGAACAACATGGAAAAAGAAAAAGAAAAAAATGCTACCACTGGAAAGGGAGTGGAGAAACCCTCCACCTCCTCATCCGGGCACCCAGCAGAGGGGAATAAGGTCAAGGGACCGAGGAAACACCGTCTGCCGTTCGACCTGCCCAAACTGGGTCAACCGGGCGGCAGAGATGATCCACTGAGGAAAAGACTCAGTGGAGCAGGGGTGCGGAAGTACCTGCGACTCCTCCATCAAGGTCTTGCACCTGAGGAGGCTAGGAAGCAGGCTCTTCAGCGCCTAGCCCCGACGGAGACTCCTTCGGGGAAAGCACACGGTAAGAGAGGCCCGGAGCTTATAACACCTCCTCAGCGGCCTCCGCCGAAGAAACAAAGAACAGCTGCAGCAAAAACCGGGCAAGCCACTGGCTATGCAGCAGCTGTTTAAACAGGAAAGGTGACCAGGGTGGGAATTGTGCCCAAGGATTACCCTAGGGCCACCCTGGAAGCCGGGCAGCTCTCCGCCCTAGAGGATACTCTGGTGGAGGAGATATGCCAGAGCAAAGAAAGGGGGATCCACTTCACAGGAGTTCATTTCCGCTGTGGAATGATGCTTGTGGATTGTGGGTCCCAAGGATCGGCGGACTGGCTAATGAAGTCAGTGCCGAAACTTAATTCTTGGGAGGGACCCGAATTGGTAGCGCTGAGTGGAGATGACATCCCTAAGCCTACCAATATAACGGTCTTCTTCCCAAGAAGCCTCGACATGGAGACGGAGAAAATCCTCCGACTTGTCGAGGTCCAGAATTCCAACCTCAACACTGGGGCTTGGATAATTCTGATCTCCAGGAAGGAGGGAAAAGGCACAGTCCTCACGATTGGGATTGATCAGCAATCCGAGGAAGCTCTGAAGGCAGAGGGGGGTCGTCTGAACTTTCGCTTTGGACGTATCCCCGTCTCAGGGCTAGGAAAGAAGGACAGCTCTGCTGAGGATCAGGGAGACGTGGAGATGCCCTCCACATCCCGAGAACCCGAAGAGCAAGGTTCGCGTGAAGGGGCGGGCCCGAGTCAGTCCGAAACCCACTCCGGCTCTGCTAGGTCGCCTCGAGAAGCGGAGACCTCCTCTGCGACCCGGGGGACTGGGCAGAGCTGCTCGGTGGCTGCGTGTCTGACCGCAGGCCAAGAGACCCCCTCGAATTCTGGAGAGAATAACTCTCCCATGGAATTAGAGGAGGGACAGGGGAAGTTGAAGGAGGGGGACATTTAGAAGCTGGATAACCAGCTTCTATCACCTCAAACAATTAGCCTTCATCTTCACGAGGGTGGCGCAAGTTAACCTGCATCATGCGAAGGGAGCTTCAGCAGTGATTGTGAGGTTATTTGCAAGGTTGCAATTGGGCATTGTTCTGATCCAGGAACCCTGGATCAACAAAGAAGGCCAAATCAAGGGTTTGGCTTGTAAGGACTCAAGTCTGATCTATGACCATAGGCAGGTATCTCCACGTGCCTGTGTGCTCATAAGAAACAACATTAAATATATTTGTGTTTCAGATTATATGTCTCGGGACCTGATTCCCATCATGGTACACCTCAATCTAGGGGGCATTGAAAGAGACATTGTCATTGCATCCGCATACTTGGCTGGAGACGGGACAATAACACCGCCAGAGAAGGTGCAGGAGTTAGTACAATACTGCAACAGCAAAGGGCTGCCAATTATAATTGGTTGTGACGCCAATGCACACAATACTGTTTGGGGAAGCACAAACAATAACGCTAGAGGTGAGTGTCTACTTGAATATCTTTTAGCTAACAACCTCGAGACTCTAAATGTAGGGACAACACCCACTTTTGTCACGAGAGCAAGAGAAGAGGTCCTGGACGTAACAATCGCTAATGTTGCTGCCAAGAAAAACATCACTTCCTGGAGAGTTATGAACGAACCATCACTCTCTGATCATAGGATCATCGAGTTCAGGGTAGAGGGAGATAGCACCTCGGTGTCCTCAATCCGAAATCCCAGGAAGACGGACTGGTTTCTTTACAGGACCCGTCTGAAGGAAAACCTAGAACAAATCGGGACAACTGGGGCAAAGCACCTTTATGACCTGGAAAAAACAGTCGAGCAGGTCAGTGAGGCAATAATGGGGGCTTTTCACTCCAGCTGCGCATTGACCAAAGCTCGACTAAGTAAGGAAGCTCCTTGGTGGAATAAGAACCTGTCAATCCTCATTAAGGAGGTGCGTCGGCTCTTTAATAGGGCTAAACGAGACGATAATTGGCAGGGGTACACTGAGAAACTCACTGAGTACAACAAAGAGATAAGGAGGGCCAAGAGGCTTAATTTTCAAGCATTTTGTGAAAATATCACTAACACTCACACAGCAGCCAGACTGCAGAAAGTCATGGCAAGAGGGGGAACTAACCCAACAATGTCGCTCAAGAAGCCAGGTGGGTCATACACTGAAGGAGAAGAGGAGCGATCGACTCTTCTTCTCAAAACACACTTTCCAGGTAGCGAACCCGTACCTAAGTAGTACTGAAGCAGCAATGGAGCATACCAAGAACGCCCGCAAGGATGATTGGGATATTGCTAAGGAACTATTTACAAAGCAACGTCTTGAATGGGCAATAAGTACCTTTCAGCCGTACAAATCCCCAAGAGTGGATGGAATTTTTCCGGTACTCCTGCAGAAAGGGATGGAAGAAATTCTACCCCATCTGCTGAAGATTACTAGAAGCAGCTTAGCATTGGGCCACACACCTAGAAAATGGAGAAGGGCTAGAGTAACCTTCATTTCAAAAATAGGGAAAAAAGACGGGACTGACCCTCGATCATTTAGGCCCATTTGCTTAACATCATTTTTACTTAAAATGATGGAGAAAGTAGTGGATAACTACATAAGAACGGAGAGTCTGGAGAATAAACCACTTCACAAATGTCAGCATGCCTACAGGGCGGGTCGATCAACAGAGACTGCCTTGTATCAACTGACCGAAGTCATCCAGAGAACTCTGAATAGTAAAGAAATCGCAATGTGTGCATTCCTGGACATATCTGGGGCCTTTGACAACACAACACACGTGTCTGTCAGAGAAGCACTTAAAAGGCGGGGTGTCAACAATACCATAATAAAATGGATGTATGACGTGCTGACAACGAGGACAGCTGAGACATTGGGGGGAAATCAACCCATCTCTGTCAAAGCCACTCGCGGGACACCTCAAGGGGGGGTATTATCTCCCCTCCTATGGAGCCTGGTAGTAGATGAACTACTACACAGGCTAACGGAGCTTGGCTTCGAATGCGTAGGCTATGCTGACGACATAGTTCTAATAGTGAGAGGCAAATTCGAGGGCATCTTATGTGACTTACTACAGGAGGGCCTCAGAATTATTGAGCAGTGGTGCCAGTCGGTGGGGCTGAGTATTAACCCAACCAAGACCACAGTAATTCCATTCACCCGGAAAATAAACCTTCCAGCCATAAAATCCCTCTCATTAAATGGAGAAGTGATTGACTGGAAGACTGAAGTTAAATATCTGGGAATAACTCTGGATAGAAAGCTTCTGTGGAACAAGCATGTGGATATCACTGCAAGTAAAGCAATAAGAGCTCTGATGGCGTGCAGAAATCTATCCGGTAAGACTTGGGGCTGTAGCCCTAAAATACTGCAATGGATGTACGTCATGATTGTGAGACCAATAATTACCTATGGGGCAGTAGTCTGGCATGCCAAAGCAGATCAGACAACTACTAGGAAAGCGCTTGACTAAGTGCAAAGGCTAGCTTGTGTGTGCATCACGGGAGCTATGAGAACGTGTCCAACCAGGGCACTTGAGATCATCACAGATCTCTCACCTCTGCATCTAGTGATTGAGAGGTTAGCCCATGAGGCCACCCTCAGAATATCTAAGGAAGGTACAGGAACTGAGAGGATTAAATGTCAGAGAGCCTGGACCTCTTTGACTAATTACATCCCATCAGTGAACCTTCCTAGTGATGCAATGGTCAAAAAAGTAAGCATTGAGAAGAACTTCACCACGATGATAAGTAGAAAGGAAGAATGGGAAAGGGAGTTCACCACCCAGACTTTCAAAGAAAATACCATAAAATGGTACACAGATGGCTCAAAAACCACGACGGGAGCTGGCGCTGGGGTATATGGGACAGGCACCAAGTGCGCACTGTCGGTAGGCTCCCGTTTGAGTATCTTCCAGGCAGAATTACTCGCAATCGAAGGATGTGCAGATATTAACCTAGAAAGAAAATATCAGAAATACGACATAGCAATCCATTCGGATAGTCAATCTGCTATCAAAGCACTGAGCTCCCATGCCATCGATTCAAAGTTGATATGGGAGTGCCGAAGAAAACTAAATGAAATTGGCAAGAATAATAAGGTCTTTTTAGTCTGGGTCCCCGGTCACTCGGGAGTCAAGGGGAACGAAGAGGCCGATACACTTGCCAGAAAGGCAGCACGGCACCTTACACGGCACTCTTAATTCGAATTTACCATGGTAAATTCGAATTAAGTGTCCAATACAGGAGAATGGACAACATAATTTACCATGGTAAATTCGATTAAGGGTGTCCAATACAGAAGAATGGACAATAGAACATACGCGCAAAAGCTTCTGACTTCACGTCAGTGCTTGAACCAATTTTTTTTGTCATTTTCTCGCGCGCGGAGGATGTTGTGTCAGCAACACACAGTGCAGATCTTCATATTGTGGGTTGCTGAATTATAAATGTCCAAGTTTGTTTGGAAATACGCGCATATGTAATTAACGTTTTTCGTGGTAGAGTAATTGACTTGGGAGCGGAAGCCCCAAGTTCAATTCCGAAGCTAGGAAAGAAATTTTCTAGTCACGGTAATCGCCACCATTCGCTGTTGGGTCAAAAATTAACAGTGCTGTGCCTAAGGTGGCGTAAGGGCACAGTAACAAAGCCTACACAGAACACAACTGGTTCTCCTAACTCAGGGCAAGCTCTTAGAGCTTATGAGGGGTCTCCTTGTGGAAGACCCAGGAGGACCAGTATAATAATAATAATAATAATAATAACAGTCGTCTTGAGAAACTGAGAAATCCGTATCACGTTTTCGTCGTTTTCCGCTTTTTGTTGAATATCGATCGTAAATTTGTTTGAATAACGATTAGTGATATTTTCGCTGGTTTGTCTCGCAATTTTTTGGAACCGATTATGTAAAGTGCATTAACTGGTAGAGACAGTGATTTAATAATAATAATAATAATTTATTAATCCTTTAAGACACAATAGGTTATATATAGGACAGGTCAAAATGGAAGAAATCAGTAATTTACGAGCTTATCGCTGAAATACTCACTAACTGTATAGAAACATTTTTTTAACAATATTTCCTTAACTACTATCGTAAATCTAATTACATTCATTGATTGTATGCACTGCGGTAAATGATTAAAAAGTTTGATGCCTTGATATAATGGAGACGATTCATACTTTGATGTCCTATGTACAGGAAAATACAAGGTTAGTTTATTTCTAGTGTTGTGGGAATGAAAGCTAGACAGTTTTACAAAAAGGCCCTCATTCTCCTTCACATACTCAAGGCATCTCAATATGAAAATAGAGGCAACAGTAAGAATCCTATTTTCCAAAAAAACAGGTCTGCAAGAGGATCGTGGGGCGCAGTCGAACATCAACCGGATTATTCGCTTCTGAATTATGAAAACTCTGTATATGTCAGAGGAATTACCCCATAGTGGGATGTTGTACGCCAAGTGACTGAATACCAAACTATAATACACATTAATAAGAGATATTAATGGCAATGAATTTTTAATCCTACTCAAAGCATAGTAGGAGCTATTGAGTTTTTTACAGACATAGTCAATGTGTGAATCCCACTTAAGTCGTCGATCGATATAGATACCTAGGAACTTCGTAGTGGGTTCACATGGAATAAATGTATCCAAATGCCGAATAGTCAATGTATTATTTTCATCGTCTGACAAAGAAAAGTGAACGCACACCGTTTTCTCGATGTTAACTATAATTATATTTAATTTGCACCATTCTTTAAAGCTTTGCACAAGCAATTCACACAACCTCTGTAACTCCTCCAAGGTCTCTGCAGCGATTCCTATAGAGGCGTCATCAGCAAACAAGACAAATCTGAGTAATTTGACCAATAGGTTGTTATAATTTGACATTTTAACGAATAATTTTCTCAGATTGGTGGGAAGGTCGTTAATGAATAACAAAAAAAGAAGTGGCCCCAAAACAGAGCCCTGGGGCACACCTAACTTGAGGTCTTGTTCACTGGAAAATGAACCGTTAACTTTAACAGTCGCGACCCTACCTTCGAGATAACTCCAGATCCAGTTCAAGAATACTCCTCTGAATCCCAAATTATACAGCTTGTCTATTGTGAATTGATGCGCAAGACTATCGAATGCTCTTGATAGGTCAAAGAATAATCCCGCAACATGTGAGCCATTGTCTAGACTTTCATAGATAAACTCAACAAAATGTATAGCCCCGGTTTGAGTTGAGCGGCCGAATCTGAAACCGTGTTGTGCGGTATCAAGAATTTGAAATTTGTCGAGGTATTCCATCATTCTACTCTGCACTATTTTCTCGAAAACTTTAGAAAAGACACTTAGGATGGAAATTGGTCGGTAATTCGAAATATCACTCATACTATTTTTTTTGTGGACCGGAATAACTACCGCCTTTTTGAGAATTTGAGGAAACACACCCGAGCTAATTGACAGATTAATGACATGCGCAAAATGGCCAATTATTTCCCCATTTATTGATTTCAAAATCTTCGCAGAGATGAAATCAACTCCTGAACTCTTTTTATTTTTAAGAGATCTTATAACATCGATCACCTCATGCTGCAGAACTGGATGAAAGAAAAAAGTGTTACCTAACATAGAAGAGGTGGTACATGAAGTGGATAATGAACACTTCATTTCGTCACAATGTCTGTATTTTTCGAATTTTTGTTCGAAAATGGTCTCAAACGATTGGGTTCGACTCCCTGATGAAGAATTCGAGGTCAAATTCAATTCTGTCCGTCCGGTCCGGCCGGCCGGTCCGGCCGTTAGCACGATAACTCTCGAACGGAACGACTTAGAGCGTTGAAATTTGCAGGGTAGTTTCGTAGCGTAAATATCTCGGACAAGTTCGTTAACGGGCGAAATCGACCGAGTGGTTTCGGAGTTAAGGCCGTTTTTAATAAAAACGTTTTTTATGAATCTTTCCAGAACCGATCACTCGATCTTTTTGAAATTTGGCACCAGATTGTAGAATCATGACCTTTATATGCCTGCGAAGTTTTGTGTTGAACGGACGGCCCTAAAGTGGCAAAAAAAAATTTTGAAAATTTGAAAATTTTGTTTTCACGATAACTCGAAAAATACTGATCTGATTAAATTGAAACTCAGTAGTTAGATGCAAAAGACCAAAGCAAACACTTTTGCAAAATTTCGTGAAGATCACGTGACATGAAAAAAATAAAAAAATTACTACTATTTTGCGGAATACTTTGCTTTTAATGCCGAAACATATGTTTTTGAGGTTCATGCTGCCCTTTCCGGAAATTTTCCGTATTGCGCATGCGCAGATGAGAAGTCCTTTAACTGCTGTAGTTTTCGTCAGAGAGGATTGGGGTTTTGGGGTGGCGGATGCTATTCCTCCATAGAATTCAGATCCCTGATGAGGGTCTGCGCATGCGTAGATTAAAGATGCGATATCTTCCGAACCACTAGTGTTGGAGAATCGGAGTTTTTTGTAAGGTGTGTTATTTTGAGAGGACTTTTAGCCGCCAGTAGATTGCGCATGCGCAGAGGAGAAGTGACTATTTTTGGGTTGGATGGGTTATGTTGGGAGTGCTGAGTCGATATTATGAGGTTTTGAAAGAATATTCATAGCAATTCAGTGCAAGGACAAGTCAGTTTGGGGGATGTAGCGTTGTTTCCGAGTTAAAGTGTCCGTACCGTGGCCCTGGGGCTAATTTTGAAATTGATGTTACCCCTTACAGGCATTTTTCGTTATGCGCATGAGCAGACCATCAGTGATTTAACTGGTGGTGTTTTCATCAGAGAGGATTAGGGTTTTGGGGTGGCGGATGCTATTCCTCTATAGAATCCCTCGTTGAGGGTCTGCGCATGCGTGGATTAAAGATGTGATATCTCCTGAACCACTAGTGTTGGAGAATCGGAGTTTTTTGTAAGGTGTGTTATTTTGAGAGGACTTTTAGCCGCGAGTAGATTGCGCATGCGCAGAAGAGAAGTGACTGTTTTTGGGTTGGATGGGTTATGTTGGGAGGGCTGAGTCGATATTATGAGGTTTTAAAAGAATATTCATAGCAATTCAGTGCAAGGACAAGTCAGTTTGGGGGATGTAGCGTTGTTTCCGAGTTAAAGTGTCCGTACCGTGGCCCTGGGGCTAATTTTGAAATTGATGTTACCGCTTACAGGCATTCTTCGTTATGCGCATGAGCAGATCATCAGTGATTTAACTGGTGGTGTTTTCGTCTGAGAGGATTAGGGTTTTGGGGTGGCGGATGCTATTCCTCCATAGAATCCCCTGTTGAGGGTCTGCGCATGCGTGGATTAAAGATGTGATATCTCCTGAACCACTAGTGTTGGAGAATCGGAGTTTTTTGTAAGGTGTGTTATTTTGAGAGGACTTTTAGCCGCAAGTAGATTGCGCATGCGCAGAAGAGAAGTGACTGTTTTTGGGTTGGATGGGTTATGTTGGGAGTGCTGAGTCGATATTATGAGGTTTTAAAAGAATATTCATAGCAATTCAGTGCAAGGACAAGTCAGTTTGGGGGATGTAGCGTTGTTTCCGAGTTAAAGTGTCCGTACCGTGGCCCTGGGGCTAATTTTGAAATTGATGTTACCCCCTACAGGCATTTTTCGTTATGCGCATGAGCAGACCATCAGTAATTTAACTGGTGGTGTTTTCGTCAGAGAGGATTAGGGTTTTGGGGTGGCGGATGCTATTCGTCTATAGAATCCCCTGTTGATTATCTGCGCATGCGTGGATTAAAGTTGTGATATCTCCTGAACCACTAGTGTTGGAGAATCGGAGTTTTTTGTAAGGTGTGTTATTTTGAGAGGACTTTTAGCCGCGAGTATATTGCGCATGCGCAGAAGAGAAGTGACTGTTTTTGGGTTGGATGGGTTATGTTGGGAGTGCTGAGACGATATTATGAGGTTTTAAAAGAATATCCTAGCAATTCAGTGCAAGGACAAGTCAGTTTGGGGGCTGTAGCGTTGTTTCAGAGTTAAAGTGTCCGTACCGTGGCCCTGGGGCTAATTTCGATATGGATGTAACCCCTTACGGGCATTTTTCGTTATGCGCATGAGCAGACCATCAGTGATTTAACTGGTGGTGCTTTCGTCAGAGAGGATTGGGGTTTTGGGGTGGCGGGTGCTTTTCCGCTATAGAATCCCCTGGTGAGGGTCTGCGCATGCGTGGATTCAAGAAGCGATATCTCCTGAACCACTAGTGTTGGAGAATCGGAGTTTGGTGATTGAGGGGACTACCGTCTCGGCGACCTTTGCACTGGAAACTCCGGTCCCAATCGAGCGGTCAACGACCGCATTAGCAGCATCCCTTGTATCAGTAACCACGCACGCATTTGCGCGACCGGGACCGACAGTTGTATTCTTATTCACCACATCTATATTTCTTTGTGTCACATATGTAGCAGTTTTATCAACTTTCTTGTTGGCGTTTATGTTGAGTTCTTTTTGGCGCTCTAGTTCCTCGGAACTGAGTGCTTATCAATTTGCCCAAATGTCTGTAATTTTCGAATATTTCGATGAAAATGGCCTTAAACGATTTGGTTCGACTCACTGATCAAGAATCCGTGGTCGAAATTCATTCTGTCCGGCCGGCCGGTCCGGCCGGCCGGTCCGGCCGGCCGTCCGGCCGTAGGCACGATAACTCTCGAACGGAATGAGCTAGAAAGTTGAAATTTTCAGAGTAGGTTTGGGGGATGAATATCTCGGCTAAGTTCGTTACTGGGTAAAATCGGACAGAAGGTTTCGGAGTAATAAAAAAAAAAATTTTTTTTTACAGAACAAATTCCAAATTAAATTTTTTTTAATAAGCAGTTTTATCATAAGAATCCATTCATATCATTTTTAACTCTGACAAGCTAATACTTTCGGAGATATGATTCTTCAAAATTTCAATGTAAATCGTATTTCACAGGTTGATATAATTATTCTATGTATATTCTATGTATGAATTGCCATAAAGTCAACTTGACAGAAGGGAATATAGTAACTTCAAGAATATTGGGGTTGAAATACTCGTATTTTAGCGATGCAACGGGGATCTCACCCGAAAATGATTGAAAATATTACGTAAATTTGAAAGCATAATTCCAAAGTTCGAGAGAGGAGAACATTTTGTGAACGTAGATCAGGAAATTTTTGATCGATTACAAGGTAATTTATTATTTTATACATGTTTTATGGAATACCTACTATTTGTAGGTACTTTACACCTGTTTTGGGCAATTGTCATACGAAACTTGTTTTTTTGGCGCTCTAGTTCCTCGGAACAGAATGCTTATCAATTTGCCCAAGTGTCTGTAATTTTGGAATTTTTGGCTGAAAATGGTCTCAAATGATTTGGTTCGACTCACTGATCAAGAATCCAAGTGCGAAATCGATTCTGTCCGGCCGGCCGACCGGCCGTAGGCACGATAACTCTCGAACGAAAGGAGTTAGCGGATTGAAAATTGCAAGGTGGTTTTGGAGAGTAAATATCTCGGACAAGTTCGTTAATGGGCGTTAACCATCAAGGGGTTTCGGAGTTATGGCCGATTTTAGTAAAAATATTTTTTATGAATATTTCCGAAACCGATCACTCGATCTATCTGAAATTTAGCACCAGACTGTAGGAGACAGTAGAATCATGACCTTTATACGCATGTGAAGTTTTGTATTGACCAGATTACCGCAAAGTGTCAAAAAAAGAAATTTGAAAATGTGGTGCAGTTCTCATTCTCATGATTGCTCATTTAATCTTCATAAATAAACTATTATTTGAATTGAATTTCCTTTTTGATGCAGTTCTATCATATTAATACATTGATATAATTCCCAACTCTGAGAAACCAATACCAGATATAATTTGTCTGTTTGAACTAGAGCGCCAGAAAGCTCCTGTCCACAGGGCTTGAACCCATTTTTTCTTGGAAAGTTTATCAATAACAGAATTTTTATTCACGATTTCCGATTCGAGAGCGGAAATCTTGAATTTCAACAATGAATTATTCTCAATGAGAATAGTATTTTTCGCCTCCAGTTCGGAAATGATCTTCAGGAGAAGTTCCTGTTGAGTGGGCTCACCGCTACCAAATATATTCGGAGATATGTCAGCAGAATATACACCAACGGCAGTGATTTCCTCGTCACAGCACTTCTTTACCTTATTTGCACAACCAGGATGGTAAAATTTCGTGCAAATATCACACTTAATACTGTTTTTGACAATAGTTTTTTTACAGCAACTACATTCCGGGATGACGATCTGTAAAGATTCGATAGTACCGACTTTTTTATTCGACGTCATCTTAAGAAACGGATAACTGGCGCAAGGAAAACTTTTCCAGTGAACCAGCTCGATCAATCCGGCGGGGTTTTATTCCCGGAGTCGGTGGCTGATTACTGTATAACAATATAAGAGAACAGCAGCGATGAAATCAACACGACTGACACGATTTAGAATAAGTTGACTTAGATTGAAGTCGGAAAGAACAATTTTCCACTATATGGAAAGTGACCTGTTTACTTTGAGGGATCCCTCCAGGCCTGCAAGTTCAAGGAAGCCCCCAACATCCATAGCCAGTGGTAAGACATTTTACATTCAGTCTCTTACTGTTCTGAGATCTGTGATTGTGTCTGCTTTCGCAACATCAACGAAAATACCGTCCACACTAGCTCTATGTATTAAATACGATAAAACGCCAACATACAGCACTGTTAATTTTTGAACCGATAGTGAATGGTGTCCACTTTCCTTTGGGTAGATCTCCGGCTCGCTCAATCCACTGAGCTTGAAGTACTCATCACTCAATTCAAATTAGCCACCGTGAACACTCGCGCCAAAGAGTACTGAGTTCACGTCCATGCTTTTTTTTTCAAATATAATTTCCTTCATGATGAAATTCTATCATAAAAATCCATTGATATAATTCCCAACTCTGAGAAACCAATACTTTCGGATATATGATTTGTCTGTTTGAAAAAGAGAGCCAAAAAACTCGTGTCCACAGGGCTTTCCCCCTTTTTTCTTGTGAGTAACCTGCTGTTGTCTACAATTTTTTTTTACAATAATTTTATTCATTTGAACGATTCTAGATCTTTTTCGATTCGAGAATTCAATATTTTCAATGCAATGTTTCCCGGTCTCCTTCCTTTACATTTCAAATCTGACCATCTGGAAAGGAACGGATATAGAGAGAGGATAAGAGGAGATATAGACCGGCTGTATTTCGAGAAGTCAACATAGATTACCCACGTTTTCTTTCATGTTAATTAATGATAACCGATCCAGTGTTCTTAACCGATCCTTGTCAATATTTGAAAGTGGTATATCGACAATATAATGATTCCTGTGCACTAAAGAAAAGGATTCTTCGAAGCTACAAAACGGAAGAAGATTCATTAAGGTCAGTGGTCAGTTTTCCTCATATAGGTACTCACCTATAAACCCTATTATTTGCATTGAAAGACAGAGCTCGATTAACTATAAGCATTTACCAAAAAATAAAGAACTAAACATTCATACATTGGTAGCAGAGCGTGTTTTGAGCTTGTTAGTTGTTCGAGTTTTTTGGCGCTCTTGTTTCTCGGAACAGAGTGCTTATCAATTGGCCCAAATATCTGTAATTTCCGAGTTTTTGGCTGCAAATGGTCGCAAACAATTTGGTTCGACTCACTGATTATGAATCCGTGGTCGGAATCGTTTCGTTCCGGCCGTCCGTCTGGCCTTTAACACGATAACTCTCCAACAAAAGGAGTTAGAGGATTGAAACTTGTAGGATAGGTTTGAAGCGTAAATATATCGAACCCGTTCATTAACGGGCTGAATCCACTAAGTGGTTTCGGAATTATGACCATTTTTAGTAAAAACAGTTTTCATGGATATTTCCGAAACCGATAACTCGATTTATCTGAAATTTAGCATCAAATTGGAAAATAACGACACCTATATGCACGCGAAGTTTTGTATTGATCAAGTTGACGTAAAGTGTAAAAAAAAATTTAATATTTTAAAAATTTTTTCTGCAATAACTCTCGAACTGAATGAGCTAGGCAGTTGAAATTTTCAGAGTAGGTTTGAGAGATAAGTATCTTGGTTGAGTTCATTATTGGACAAAATCGGCCGCATAGTTTCAGAGTAACAAAAAAAAAATAAATTCGAATCAACGATTTACTACTGCCATCCAAAAGGTTAGTGCCTTTAGCTCCATTTATTTCTGAATCCGACCATCTCATGATGGGGGGTCGTTCAAAAAACTCCCAATTGAATATTAGCGTTAAACTTCCCTTTTTAATACCGACGGAAAGTCGCTTGGGAGCCCTTATCTGTGACTATTTCCATATCTATTCAGAACATGGCGGTCCCCGTCTTGTTCAATCTTTAATTCACCGGATGTATTGGATTCCTAATTCGCGGCGTTTACTAAGGAAACGAATTTTACCGTGTTCAACCAAGCAGATGTTTCTCTCACACTGGGTTTGATTTTGCTGGACCCTTTGAAATCAAATTTTCCAATAACGGAAATCAAGGATACCAGAAAGTGTATGTGGCGTTATTTACCTGTATGGTCTCTAGAGCCATCCACTTAGCAGTTTTCGAGGTGCCGCAAGATTTCTGAATTAACCAAATTTTTTGAACAACATAATACCTCTTTAGCCCATTATCAAGATGAACAAAACATTTCTTTGCCGGCATAACCCTCCATATGCTCCAAATATGGGAGGCAGGCCTGAAATCATTTAAATATCATTTAATGCGTATTGTGGGAACTACGGAGCTGTATCATGAACCATTTTTGACAATTATTACTTGAATCGAGGCAATCCTTAATTCCAGACTGTTTTGAAACCAGACTTCGTCTCCAAATTTTGACTCAGACCCACTCACACCAGGCCATTTTTTATTAGGTGGTCCGTTGTTATCACGAGGCGAGGTAGACGTTACGAATGTTCCTTCTAATCGTTTAACACAATGGCAAATGTGTCAAAAATGAACACAGTCATTCTGGAAAAGATGGGCTAACGAATATGTTCACTCATTACATAAACCTTCCCCTTCGATAACTGAGGAAGACATTGTTTTATGGTATTGCACCACCGACACCTTGGCTACTTGTAAAGGTAATTGAGGTTATAAAAAGCTCTGACGCGGTGCGTCTAAAAACCGCCACTTGTGAAACAATACGACCAGTTAACAAAGTTGCACTTTTACCGGTGGCTTAATTATTCGTTGAAATATTATTGAGGAGTTTTTTTTCATTTGTTTTCTTCAGGGTTTTTTTCAAAATTTATAAACATATTTTATTTTTCTTTCCTTTCTTGTCTTACTAAGCAGGGAGCATTTTTTTCCTTTTTTTAATGTAGTTGATTACATTTTTCTTCCTCTTGAAGAAATATAGGTGAGGAGAATATACGATGCTTTATCTTTCTCCATTTGAGACTTCAATAATTTCAATGCAATGTTTCCCGGTCTCCTTCCTTTACATTTCAAAACTGACCACCTGGAAAGGAAGGGATATAGAGAGAGGATTAGAGGGTAAATAGACCGGCCGGATTTCGAGTCAACGTCGATTACCCACGTTTTCTTTCATGCTAATTAATAATAACCGATAGGTACAATGTTTTCAACCGATCACTGTCAATATTTGAAAGTGATTTATATCGACAGTATAAACTTTCCTGTGAACTGAAGAAAAGTTTTCTTCGGAGCTACAAAATGAAAGAACATTCAGTAAGGTCAGTGGTTAGTTTTTCTAATATACTTACCTATAAACCCTATACTATAAGCAATTACCAAAAATGAAAGAATTAAACATTCATACATCATTATCTCTTCATCTAAATGTTTCGTAGAATTTACCTATTCACAGTTTCAACTGTGTATGTATTTTATTAGCTCTATTGTGGTTTTTAACATTTATTTTATATATCACTGTGTTACTCAAGAATCATCCTTCTATGATAGTCACAATTCCAATTGTAGTGCCCTGAGGATGACATTATAAAAGTCGAAACGTCGGCATCAGATCCACAGTGGATTTAGTTAATTTGACCTTTTCCCAACCAACTCCAAGTTATATATATATTTTTTTTTGTGAGGTCACAAACATCACACAGACACATAAAATAGCCTGTATCATATGTTGAGTATTCAGATGCCGAAACTGCAGTATCAAATGTAAACGTTGCATAAAGTTAACACCAAACAATTTATTGCTGGTGAATCATAGTAATTCACAAAATATAGTTTTAATTATTCCTGAATAGCCCGCTAAAAGCGGCCCATTTACGCTCAATATTATTGTGCAATGTTGGTTGCACTATATATTGACGGTGACCTAGACGGTCAATATTATTATACAATATGTTGGTTGGTTCAAAGATTGGAGGAAATGTTGATGGTTGTGCAATATATTGCGCTATTGCGCAACCTTTCAATATCGCCCAAACACGATCAATTATATTGCACAAACAAAAATATTGTACAATAATATTGAACGTGTATGGGCTGCAAAGGGAAGGCCAAAGGATCATTTGAACATGTATTCGTAACTGAATTAGTGATTTGTTTACTAACTATTCATCACCAGTCATGGATACATGAATAGTTCTATGAATTGCAATTAATAGTAGGGGATATTCATGAATACGTGAATAATGCAGACCCAAAATATTCGAATAAATATTTGAATATTCAAATAATTCATTCATGATTCCCAGCCCTAGTTCACACTAACTTATAATAGATTGTTTGAACAAGAGGGTCCTACAGTATGAAATTCACTCTTACCTTCCATGGCTTGGAAGCTGAAAGCCGTCCAAACTCCATGATATTTCAGGTGTTGGATTACCAGATGCGCTACACTTCAGCGAAACTGCTGGGCCAGGCTGTAATGTTTGTTCGATGAATGAGTAGATTAACATTGGTGGGGCATCTGGAAATGATATTTATTTGTTATTTTTTTGGGAGATCGAATATAATTAGTTATGAACGTAAAATGGAAAATGCCAGCAAATTGAACACAAATCATTATTTCCTCAGCTGAATGTCTCTATCTCTATTCTTGATCTATATACATTTATTTCATCTCTCTACGTCCATCTTTTCCTCAACCTAGTGAATATTGTTGCAAACTATTATTTGAGAAAATTAACATTGCTGTTATATATATATATATATATATATATATATATATATATATATATATATATATATAATAAGAAAATAGGATAACGCGGATAAGTTTATTAAAATGGCACAATGCTGAAGGCACAAATTGGTTGCTCGCTCCTGTTGTGGTGTCGCCTGTTATCAGTTATCTTTCCACCTTTTTCTTGGTTTCTTGGTTGCCCTGTCCTGAAGAAGCCAACTAGCAGAAACACGTGTCGGCAGGTACCAGCAGAATGATTATCTCTGCTCTTTTCGCGGAATTACCCGTTATAATTTTCCATTTTAATAAACTTATCCGCGTTATCCTATTTTCTTATTACATATCCTCGGGTTTAGGTGGCATCGCACAGGTATCTTATGCTTCCTTCGTGCCGATGCCATAGTTTACCTCCGAATTGGAGGTCCTAGAGCTGAAGGCACAAATTGGTTGCTCGCTCCTGTTGTGGTGTCGCCTGTTATCAGTTATCTTTCCACCTTTTTCTTGGTTTCTTGGTTGCCCTGTCCTGATGAAGCCAACTAGCAGAAACACGTGTCGGCAGGTACCAGCAGAATGATTATCTCTGCTCTTTTTGCGGAATTACCCGTTATAATTTTCCATTTTTATATATATATATATATATATATATATATATATATATATATATATATAATGTGTAAGATAATATATATATATATATATATTTGTGAATTTCCTAAGGGTAATTGACTCAATTCAGGAGAATAATGGTTTTAACTATTTATTCTTCGCCAAGCTTTCGCATTAGTTTAATGCTTCTTCAGGGCTTCTACAAAATCATGGTTTAATAAAATATACAAACATTTACAAATGTTCACTCACCGAATGTGAGGTTTATATAAAAAACGTTCATCACAGCTGAAAACAGACATTTAATAAAATTGACGTTCAATAAAACTATTGTCATGTTCCTACTGCCAACTCTTATTTTTTGGTTTTTTTATTCATCTAGAGGGCCATCATAGAAATCCTCATTTACACCCATTTCCAATAAATAGCTGTATATTGAGCTTAATTTGTTTGTGTCCTTTTTCTTGTTCATAGCATTTTCACTTTTATTGATCTGAATCATTTCATGGATGAGTCTCTTCCGATAATTTTTTTCTGTTTTTAATATTTTCACATTTTCAAAATCTACACGGTGGTCCATATTGTATGCGTGAGTAGCCAGTGCACATCTTTCATGGTTTTTGGTTATGTCTGATTTGTGCTATGCCATCCTACTCTTGACCCATTGGGATGTTTGTCCAATATAACTTTTATCACAACTTGCACATTCCACCTGGTATACCACATTACTTTTTAAGGGTACAGGGATTGGATCTTTTATTTCGCTGTATAGATTTCCAACAGTTTTTGTATTATATACTGCAATTTTCACGTTTTCCTCTTTGAATATATTTTTTAATTTGTTTGTAAGGCCATTAATATTTGGGTATGATGCAAAAAGTATATTATCTGATGATATATTTTGTCTATTTTCTTTATGTGTATTTGAGGTTTCTTCTGCTGCATAAAGTAGATTGTTTATCATTCCAGTTGGATAGCCGTTTCGTCTTAGAATTTCTATTAAGTTTTTTATACATTCTTGTTTGAAAGAGTCATGGCATATTTTATTTATTCTATTCTTCATTTGTTTAATTATGTTAATTTTTACATTTAGGCTGTGATTTGAATGGAAGTGAATGATCTTATTGGAATGTGTATCTTTCCTATACCACTTTAATTTTACCTTGTTGTTCTGTCTTATTACTTTGGTATACAAGAATGGTACTGCTTGTTCATCATCTTCTACTTCAAGGGTGAACTCGTTATACAGCTATTTATTGGAAATGTCTGGACATGAGGATTTCTATGATGGCTCTCTAGAATAAAAAAAAACCAAAATATAAGAGTTGGCAGTAGGAACATGACAATAGTTTTATTGAACGTCAATTTTATTAAATGTCTGTTTTTAGCTGTGATGAACGTTTTTTATATAAACCTCACATTCAGTGAGTGAACATTTGTAAATGTTGTTATATTTTACCAAAGTGCGGCCCTTCATCAGGATGCTAAAATGAGGAGGTCTCAAGCAGAACCCCACAAGTCGCAAAAAAAAAAAATTGAGTTAGCAGTGGATTCTGGTTCTATAGGATCAAACTCAACGAGTCAGATTACGCGAATCTCTCAAAAGCCCACAAATCGCATTGTATAACAGTGGAGAAAATCGCTGGTTCAAGCAAAACCACACATGTCCCGACAAGATGACTGAGCAGAACCTCACAAGTCCATTCAGCCAATAGGAAGTCGGGATTTACTGTGAATCACAGTACTCTTCCCATAACATATGGTTAAAATGTCAGCCAATTTAGTTTGTCGTGAGCCTGTATTTGTGCAATAATAATAATGCAATGAGTTCTTTGGTGCAATAGAATATTGTTTTAATCACAGTACTCTTCCCATAACATATGGTTAAAATGTCAGCCAATTTAGTTTGTCGTGAGCCTGTATTTGTGCAATAATAATAATGCAATGAGTTCTTTGGTGCAATAGAATATTGTTTTAATGGAATATTATTCGAACGTTACAATGAACGTGGAAGATAATGGGACTGTTTTGGTTAGAGTGGCGAATGAAGGATCTCGAAAAAGGAGTAAAAAGGTTTCTTCTCGGGAGATTGCCAAGAAAGCAAGACACTCGATTCCATCTGGATCCAGCTCGTTTGTACCATGCAATCATAACAACAAGACTTTTCAGTGCAGCAGTATTCGCCCCGTGAATGCCTTGGATTTTCGTAAGAAACTTTATGCTTCTTGTAATAAGGTACTTCAAGACCAAATGGTATGCAGATTAATCCAACTTTCAGCTGTAAAACGCCAACGTTCACGTCAACCCAATGGTTGTATGCCCAAAAAACCTCACAGCATCTCTGTGAAATACTTATTCCCTACTTGTGCAGGTCAATACCAAAAGATAATATGTAAAAAAATTTTTTTACATCTCACTAAGTTCAAACCAGATAGAGTCAGGTCCATTCTAAAAAAATTGAAGGATGGGGTAGATATCGTTGAAAAAAGAGGGGGGGATCGAGTAAGTCACAAGTCACTTGCCAAAAAAAATAGCGTTAGGGAGTTCATAGGAAATTTGCGAGGGGTAGAGAGTCACTACAACCGAAAAAAGTCTAAAAGAATTTACTTACAGAGTGACCTCTCAGTCCGCATGCTTTGTGACATATACAACAATAGTGTGAGTGCCCCCGAGCTCAAAGTGTCAAAACAAATGTTTCGAAAAATATTTTCTAGAGAATTCAATATTGGATTCAAGTCACCTGCCTCTGATGTCTGTGGGTATTGTGCTATGATCGATAACAAGATAAAAACAGCTGGGGTCAATGAAAAAGCAGCTCTTTTTACTGAAAAACGGATACATAGAATTAGAGCCAAAGCTTTTTATGACCTAATCCGTGAAACTCATGAAGATGAAGTAACACTATGCTTTGACATGCAGCAAGTTCAACCGCTTCCACGAACACCAATTCAACAAGCATTTTATAAAAGACAACTCAGCTTTTACAATGTCTGCATTACTGATGTGACGACCAGTAAACCAGTGTTTTTTATCTGGACTGAAGATCAGGCTGGGCGTGGTTCAACGGAAGTAGCATCAGCTCTGCTTTCCCATCTACAAAGCTATGATTTTTCTGGAAAACAACATCTTCGGCTCTTCTGTGATGGATGTGGTGGACAGAACAAGAACAATCATGTACTTCATGCACTAATGTACTTTTTGGTACAGCACAGAGGTGACCTAAAATTAATTTCCATCACGTTCCACAGTTTTTTGCCTCCCGATCGGTGTTTTGGACGAATAGGAAACTCTTGCGCCGAAAACCAACAATCATTTACAAACAAGAATACATTGAAGAGTTTCAAAAAGTTGGAGAAGTGAAACAGTTGGGCAGAGACTGGTCTTTGCTTGATGTGAAGAGTCTATGCGGCAGTTTGCGTAATCAAAACAAAATCAGTGACAAAAAGAGAATTTTCTTAGAGCGAAAGGTATTCCGAAATGGGAAAGTGACGGTTAATGTGAAAGCAAACGAGTTTTTCAGATTTGAAGGCAACCTGGCTCAAAGCCAAGTATTGCTTAGAAGGGGTTGGAATTGGGAAAAAATATTATCTACACCGTTGCCAGTGATACCTTTGGTACACCCCATCAGCAATGAAAAAAAGAAAGACGTGAATGAGCTACTCATTATTCTATTTGGCACTGATTGGATAAATGATGACAGTCTATCCTGGTATCGTAACATTGTAAGCAATGAAGCGTTTCCGACATCTTCAGAAGACGACGAATGTAATCATGAGATCGAGTGCGACTGCTTGGAGAACGATAGTGAAATCCACATCTGAATAATTAGCCCATCAGTATTAATAACTAGTTACCAGGAGAGATTACAATGAGACTTACAAGTTACTCATATTTCTGTTGTTTTAATTAATGAATCTTTTGAATTTGAAAATTTTTTTTTATGTTGAACTTTTTACTAACTATTTGAAATAATTATGAATACACAATTTTTTTCTCACAATGTTTTCAATTATTTCTCGCATTAATCGCTTGCTTTTTTTCAATTGAACTATGCAAAATCCCACTAGTCCAGACTGTGGACCGAACAAAACCCCACAACTTGGTAAAAATCGATCAAAATACCACTTGTCCAAACTTTAACAAGGTATTACAAAGCTATTATAGCCATATGATTTGAATCACTACTGCCACATAGCTCGTAATGACCGATATAAGATAATAAATAAAAAAAAATTCAAATTCCATTTGCAGAACACCAGAAAACAGTTTTTCGTCAATACCCAAAATTCAGTTCTGGCGGACTTGTGGGGTTCTGCTTGGGACCTCCTCAAATCATAAATTAGACAACAGTTCAATAGAACTGAAAGGTAACTCACAAATGACAAGTGGTATAAGACCCAAAAATCACAGCACGCAGAGACATCAATGGGAAATCATTCTTTAAATCCACATTTTACATTAATATTGGAAACACACATTAACAGATAATTGGACATTTATTTCACTTTTACTTTTACGATAATACTAAAAATTGCACCGGTACATTTCACGTCTTAAAAATTGTTTGTTCTTAATTTTCGCCCCTCACTGCCGAGTACCCAAAGAATAAGTTTTAGGAATATATATAGCCAACTACAATTCGGGGAAGTTCGACCAATGATACACCTATTTTTCTACTCTTTATTCATAGACTAGCTTCACAGCCTTTCTTCTTCAGGGCTATCTGTAAGATGTTATCATTTAAACCTAATTAAATCATAAATCAGTGCAGTCACCAATGTGAGGTTCTAAAGTTTTTTGACAATTAACCAGTCAAGCAAGAAACAGCAGTCATCATATATAAGATTTTACACTTGTAGTATTCTTGCTATCATAAAGAGCAAAACAATCAATTCGTTACTAAAATTCAATAATACAATTTCATCTCACGAAGTCACATTTAGTTTGTCAAAAAGAAGCTTCATCAAAAGACAATAGTCGAATTTAAGCGATGGACCGAAAGGTTTTGGTCCAACCTGCGGTTATCGTACTGGTTATAAGACAAATGACAATCTGACGTCACATTTTATAACCAACATCTCTGTCGCTTGAATGCATTGGTTTTAACCGCAATCTTTCAGTGCGAAAACTAACCTATTTTATTTTCTTTTCTCCAGAGACAAGTTCACTCCTTCTATAAATATTATCTTTTCAAGTTCAATTTTGGGAAAAGTAAAACCAATTTCAGAAAAAGTAAAAGTAATTTCGGAATAAGTAAATTCTGGGGAGATCATTCTTGCATATTATTGTATCAGTTGTGGATATGCTTGTATATATTTGGACATATTTGAATATATGCGGATATATATTTTCTGTTGTATATTCATATACGTACATGCTCAATCACTTTTTGAGTTTATTCAAAATAATAGATAACACACAATTGGACTAATACTAGTGAAATACGAGTTTATATTAATGGGGAAGTACCTGAAGAAGGGGAGCTAGCTGATCGGGAACTGTTGTCTAAGGAATTAAATTTGAGTAACAGTTCACATTTAAAAGAGGATGCCAATAATAATCTGAACCAAAATAATTCCGAAAGAAACAAGAATCAGCAGAGTTCAGATCGCACAGAAAGAGTAAAATAGGTATATCAGGCAACATTCTTGACCATACCAATCGAGAAGTCAGTTAAGTCTTGATCTGTATTCAAGTTTTTCAATGCCAATTATGAATTAATTATAAAGGAGTTGTCTTTCATTCCTTGGAAAAACAATTTGAATGATGATGATGTAAGCAAATGTGTAAATGCCTTTTATGTAGTTTTGAATAAAAAATTGGTTCAAGCACTGACGTGAAGTCAGGAGCTTTTGCGCGTATGTTCTATTGTCCATTCTCCTGTATTGGACACTCTTAATCAAATATACCATGGTGAATTCTTTTGTCCGTTCTCCTGTATTGGACACTCTTAATCGAATTTACCATGATAAATTCGATTAAGAGAGTGTCCAATACAGCAGAACGGACAATAGAATTCACCATGGTATATTTGATTAAGAGTGTGCAATACAGGAGAATGGACAATAGAACATACCCGCAAAAGCTCCTGACTTCACGTCAGTGCTTGAACCAATTTTTTATTATTTCAATTTATACGTAGCGAAGCACGTACCGGGCCGCTAGTAGTAATCTTTAAATATTAAATTATATCGATCGTTATATCGACTCAAATAAGAATTCCATACATTTTTCTGAATTTTATGTGTTTTTTTCAAACCAAATCCAAAAGCTCTCAAAAAATCACCCGTTATTACATAAAGATATATTCTCATTAGTGATAGAAAAACTGGCCTAAAATTCCTCTCTACCCATCACGAGATTTAATATCCACAAATGAGCCTCTCACCTTACAAGATCAGAAGCCTTCAGCAAAATTCAAAGGTCCCCTCTCGCAAATATACTCCTCTGAAGGCACATGGATCTCTTAAAGAAGAATCGCCTCTCTATTCCTCAAAGATATTCACTCTTGTTCATAGAAATCCCTTCAATATTTAGTTGCCTCCTCGTAAGGAGGATCTCTTTCAAAACCAGGTCTGACCACTAATGTAGGGCTATCATCTAATCTCCTATAGATTTGTGATGAAATAACACGATTTTCCCATGAATATATATGTATAATAATATGTCATCATGACATTCATATTTTATTTTTGAAGGTTCTCGCAAAAATACGACCATAGACAACATATCATACGACGGTTCGCATCCACCTACCGAACTCACAAAAGGCTGCTCGGTTCTCCAACAATATAGATCCGATCGTGTTCAAACTTGGAATTCTGCAGTAGAGTTAGGTTCTGCAGGCTCTCCCAAAATTTCAGCCATGCCGGACGAATAGTTTATGATATATAGAATTTTTTTCAATTATTTTTAATTATTTTTTTTTTTAATTTTCTAGTTATACCATCCTCACGAAATTCTGCAAAAATTTTCGCGTTGGCATTCTACAACTAATAACCATGTTTGAATCCAATCGGTTTTGTATTCTTCGAGTTAATGAGGAACAAAAAACATCCAAATTTCAGAAAATTTCAGATGGCTATAACTCTAAAACCGTTTGGACGCTTATGCTCATAAACAAACTCAAATGTCGCATTCAGATGCACAACCTAACCTGAAATTTTCAAGCCGCTATCTCTTTCTGTTCTCAGGTTATCGTGACAACAAAAATATTTTTTAATAATTTTCTAGCGATACGATTCTCACAAAATTTCCTAAACGTGCTTAGGTCTATATTCTACAACTATTCACCAAGTTTAAATTCGATCGGATTTATTTTGGTTGAAAACAAAATTATCACTCGGAAACCATTGGGCCGATTATACCCATTAACGAACTTGTCCGTCGTATTGGGATGCGCCACCTACCCTGAAAATTTCAAGTCGCTAGCTCTTTCCGTTCTCAAGTTATCGTGGCAACGGACGGCACCACAGAATAAAATTTCACATTTGGGCAAAACTATAACGCGTATGTTCCCCAGAACATACGCACAAAAAGCAAATTAGCTGTCTCAATATTCTCCACTTGCACATCATGATGCGGTGCCCTCATAATTGATAGAAATACAATAAATTTAATCGTTTTTCGCCATTTCATATTTTCCGCTCATTCGATGGACCGTTCGTAAAACTACTCCAGAGCTGGGTTAAAACCGCAATATTTTGGTTATGCTCGTGATCTGTTCACAACTGATTCATGACGTCTGTGGACCTAAACCGATCGAATAACCGTTTTCGCTTAAATGAATTGGTTAAGACCGAAAGGGATTGGTTTTAACCGCTCTGCTTTGGTTATTCGCTTAAATTCGACTAATGAGCCCACAAATCTGTCACGCCAATCTGTCAACGTCACACAAATCACAAGTTGAGATTTCACCACTCAGTCTCGGCTACCCATCCACAGAACCATCAAAGAATGGTGTGTTTCAATACTCTAGTAAGTAAGTATGAATAAACTGGAATCAGATTTTGTACGTCAGCTCTCTTATTTATCCCATTTTCCTGCGCTTTTAGGTATGTGTATCGTTTCTTAAACACATCGTCTTCAATAATTTTTCTCACTATCCAATATTTTCACACCATCCAAATGTATGCAGTGTCATCGCTCAATAGCATATTGTATTGCAAGGGCACACCTTTGGTTATTCTTTTTTATATCACTTATATGCAGTGTAATTCTGCTCTTCGTCCACCGTGCAGTCTGTCCGATGTATGTGTCGTTGCAGTCTAGTCATTAAAGTTGGTTAACTACATTCGATCTCTCCATGTTTGGTACAGGATCTTTCAATCTTGAATACGAATAAGACACTTTTTTTATAATTCTTTGCTGCAATATTCATATTATTATTATTAGTTAATAATTGTCACATATATAGATTCAAAGATGGTTTTCGGGCTATTCATAATGTTTCTGAATCTTTTTTAGAATGGGTAGCGAGTTTCAAATCTATTTAATGAAATATAGAATATTCCATTTTTAATTTGTTCGTTTTCTCCCGTAGTCTTTTCCTTTTTCAGATCGGGTTTCGGGTACCTTGGAGAATCTTCTCTGCTTGTTGAAGGAAGAAGCGATAATAAAGAAAGAGATGCCCTTCAATATTTAATATTTCAGCATATTTTGTTAACAATTTCAATTTTCATAAATCACAACACTAACGGTGAGATAGGGTTTTTTTACTGAGGTTTTTTTCCCTAAGCTCTAGTATCATATATCAAATTATATGGTACCCCGTTACACTAACCTCTGCTAACACTTTTTTCATACACATTCTTTATTGTTAGATAAAAAACAAATTGTAATGCTCAAGTTCAAAAGAATATATATATATATATATGCTTTTGTTCACCAAAACAGTTTTTAAATTTTGTTCGTTGATCTCTGTACAGGGTGATTCACTTATCTTGGTAACTCTAATTTTCTCGGAAACGGCCGAATATATTTTAATTCTGTAAACGCCGTTTTGTACAAGTCATCGTTAACTTGAGATGCGTGTAGAATTCGGCGAAAAAAATAAGGATGCTGGCGTCACGTCAATTTTTTTTTCCCAGGAACATACCTTTTCTATTATGCCATTATATGTATATGTTATATGTTAATTCTATTCCATTTTTGCGCCTATGTTCTGGGGAACATCGCGCTATCATTTTGCCCAAATGTCTGAAATTGTCGAATTTTTTGCCGTAGATGATCTCAAAGGATTGGGTTTGACTCCCCGATGAAGAATTCGAGGTAAAATTTGATTCTGTATGGCCAGCCGGCCGTTGCCTCGATAACTTGAGAACGGAAAGAGCTAGCTGAAATGTTCAGGGTAGTTGGCACATCCCAATGAGATGGACAAGTTCGTTAATGGGCATAATCGGCCCAATAGTATCCGAGTAATAATTTTGTGTTCTACCAATACAAATCCGATCCAATTGATACTTGGTGATTAGTTGTAGAATACAAACCTAAGGACGTTTGTGAAATTTGCCATCTTTGCAAAAAATTCGAAAATTACAGACATTTGGGCAAAATGATAACGTGATGTTCCGCAGAACATCGCGCAAAAATGGAATAGAATTAACATAAAACGCCCTGTAGACCGCTAACGATTTAATATGGGAAGAAATGGTATTTGGAAATAAAATTTAGAATTGAATCATCTTTCGAATGGAATAATAAAAAAGGTATATCCCTGGAAAAAAAATTAACGAAGCCGCGACGCCAGCCATCTTTATTTTTTACGCCAACTTCCACACGCATCCCAAGTCAACGTTGACTTGTACAAAACGGTGTTTACAGAATTAAAATATATTCAGCCGTTTCGGAGAGATTTGGGGTTACCAAGATAAGTGAATCACCCTATACATTAGGTAGCAAACGAAACACTATTTCATTGTTCGTATTATTTTCACCATTATTCTTGTTAGTTCTGTGTTTTAGACCATTCGTTGTCGATGAGAAGAGTAATTTATTTATCAATCCCCAAGGATATGAGTTTTCTAATAATATGCTTTGTAGCTTTTTGCGCGTATGTTCTGGGGAACATCGCGTTATCATTTTGCCCAAATGTCTGTAATGTTCGAATTTTTTGCCGAAAATGGTCTCAAACGATTGGGTTCGACTCCCTGATCAAGAATTCGAGGTCAAATTTGATTCTGTCCGTCCGTCCGGCCGTTGCCACGATAACTTGAGAACGGAAACAGATAGCGACTTTAAATTTTCAGGGTAGGTGGCGCGTCCCAATTCGATGGACTAGTTCGTTAGTGGGCATAATCGGCCCAACGGTTTCCGAGTGGTAATTTTGTTTTGAACAAATATAAATCCGATCGGATTAAAACTTGGTTAGTGGTTGTAGAATATAAACCTAAGGACGTCCGCAATATTGTGAGAATGGTATCGCTACAAAATTAAAAAAAAAATTATTAAAAAATATTATTTATGTCACGATAACCTGAAAACGGAAAGATATAGCGGCTTAAAATTTTCAGGTTAGGTTGTGCATCTGAATGCGACATTTGAGTTTGTCTATAGGTATAATCGGCCATACGGTTTTCGAGTTGTACCCATCTGAAATTTGGTTGTTATTTCCTCAATAACTCGAAAAATACAAAAACCGATCCAATTCAGACATGGTAATTAGTCGAAGAATGCCAACGCAAAAATTCTTGCGAAATTTCGTGAGGACCACATCACTAGAAAATTTTTAAAAAATCATTGAAAATAATGAAAAAAAATGCTATATATCAGAAACTGTTAGTCTCACATCGCTGAAACTTTGCAAGAGCAGTCAGAAACTAAATATACTGCCAAGTTGCAAGTTTTAATACGATCGGATCCATATTGTTGCAGATCCAATAAACACCCTTGTGTGATTCTAGTAGCTGGATGGGAATAGTAGGAATTTTGCAAGAACCTTCAAAACCATGAGTGTCGTGCTGACATATTATTATTATTTTCTTTTGACCACTTAGATTATGCTAAGGTTTGTTTAATTTGTTTGAGTAGGTATCACCGAGTGCACACCGTGCACCTAGGGTGATACGTTTGTTTTGGTGACATATTCTGCCCTTTTCCGTCATAGTACTTTACGTACTATATGGGCTGTACCCAACAGTACTGCACGTTGCATCTGGAGGAGATTGTGTCTTCCAGGGACTTCTTTAATTTGGTCTGCTGTTGTTTTAGAGATGAGTCCCGTTGCGCCTATGATGATGGGGATAACTTTAGTTCTTAGGTTCCACATTCTCTGCAGTTCAATTTGTAGGTCCTTGTATTTCAGTTGTTTTTCGGCTTCTTTTACTGTTATATTATAGTCGGATGGAATTGACACGTCTATTAGGAGGCATTGTCTTTTCTGTTTGTCTTTCACCACCAGGTCTGGTTTGTTTGCGACAATTTTTCTGTCCGTGTGGATTTGAGTGTCCCACATGATGGTGACTTCAGCTGATTCAACTACAGGATCCGGGTTGTGCTCGTACCATTTATCGCTAACGTCTATATTGTATTGTTTGCAGATGTTCCAATGCAGTTGTTTTGCTACTGTGTTGTGTCTGTCTAGGTATGCTTTTTTGGCCAAGATGGGACAGCCTGATACAATGTGATGGATGGTTTCATTGAATGATCGACAAAGCCTGCATTTCTGGTCAGACCCGGTTTTCATGATTTTTGCTTTCATATAGTTTGTCGCGATGGCTTGGTCTTGACAGGCTGTTATTAGGGCTTCTGTTTCTGTCTTCAGATTTGCGTAGGATAACCACGCCCATGATTGTGTTTTGTTTATTGTTTCTTTCTCTGCCTCTTTTGGTAACTGTCCGTGCAATGGTTTTGACTTCCATTTTGTTATTCGTTCTTCCTTCATTTGCTGTTTCCACTGTTTTTTCATTTCTTTTACTTGTCTTGTTTCAGTTTTGTCAGGGTTGTAGTTTTCTGTACTGTCTTCTTCGTGTTCACTCATTCGGACTTCATCTTCTTTCTTCTGGTTCTGCATGTGTCTAAATACCATTCCTAAGTATTTTTCTTGTTCTTTTAACTTCAGGTAGTTGACGAGCCCTCTTTTCGCTATGTTATAGGTGGATTCAATACTGACCAATCCTCGACCTCCTTCTTTTCTTGGAATGTATAGTCGATCGATGTCGGCTCGGGGATGGAGTGCGCCGTACATTGTCATGAGCTTTCTTGTCTGAGTGTCCAACTTCTTTATCTCAGCTTGTGTCCACTTGATGATTATTATTATTATTATTATTATTATTATTATTATTATTATTATTATTATTTTTCTTCTCTCTTTTCACAGATTTTCATCTGGTGTTCAGCTATCGCACACCGGTGACTTGGCACAAGGTGGCAAGCTTTTATCGACTTTCCGTCTCTCCCAGGGTCCTTCTTATTATGCTGCACGTCCTCAGCAGTACCGCTTTTTGCATTAGTAAGTATGCTTCTTCTTTAATTCCGATCTCGTTCAGATTAGCCTCTAATTTTGTAGGTATTTCTCCTGTGGCACCAACAACAACAGGAACAACTCTCACTTTTTCCATCTTCCACATCTCACGCACCTCATCTGCCAGCGGTAAGTATTTACTAATTTTTTCTGCCTGAGTTTTCACGATGTTTGCAGGTAGAGGTACGGCGATGTCAATGAGATAAGTTATTTTTTCTCTTTTCATTGTTAGTACTATATCCGGTATATTGTTGGGTATTGTTTTATCGGTTACAATCGGTCTATTCCAGTAAAGGCGTACTTCTTCATCTTCACAAATTGACGGTGGATCGTAAGTGTAGTAGGGTGTTTCTGTGTCCAACCCCATATATTTCATTCGGATCTTTTGGTGTATTATCTTCGCCACGTCATTGTGCCTGTCCAGGTAAGCCTTGGGTGCAAGTACTGAGCATCCCGCCATGAAATGGTCGAGCGTTTCTTCCCTCTCTCCACACAGACGACACTTGACATTTTCCACACTCTGTTTGAGTATTCGCTTGCAGTACGAACGAGTTGGGATAACTTGATCCTGAATGGCCACAATAAAGCCTTCTGTTTCAGGGAATAAACTGCCGTATTTCAAAAATTTGAGAGAAGCTGTTTTGTTTATCGCTTCGTTCTCGATGGCCGCAAGGTACTTTCCATGCAGAGGTTTGCCTCTCCAATCAGCTATCACTTCCTCTTGGGTCTTCATATCAGTTGTTTGTGGATGTTGTTTTTCAGCTAATTTCAGTGGGGTGAAGTTTTTATCCGCCCTAACAACTATTTTGTGAAGGACACTGGTTTTAGCCTTATCGTGGAAGTATCTTCGCAGACTTTCTATTTGTTGGTTATGTCTGCTGACTGCACTCGGTATTCCCCTTCCTCCTTGGGTCCTCGGCAGGTGGAACCTCTGAATGGCTGATCTGGGATGGTGTTTTCTGAACTTCCTGAATTCGGACCTAGTTCTGATATCAATTCCGTTCAGTTCTGTAGCTGTGTATTTCAAAATACCAAAGCTATACGTCAAGACTGAACTTGCGTAGGCGTTCACAGCCTGAGCCAAGTTTCTGGCGGACAGTTTCGATTTCAGTAGCACACGTATTCTCCGGAAGTATTCCTCAATAACCACACTTTTTGCCTCTTGCTGATCTATACCTCTTGCTTGTTGGTATCCTAGGTATTTGTACTTCTCCTCGGCATCCATACTCAATACCCTTCCTTGGTTTCCGCTGACCTCATATCCCTCATGTCTCGCCCACTTTCCTTTCTCCATGCAGCTGATCTTGCACTTTTGTAAACCGAGTTTCATCTGTATATCGTCGCTAAACCTTTCAACGCAGGTTAACAGTTCCTCTAGTCCCTTTTTATCACGTGAGAATAATTTCAAATCGTCCATATACCATAAATGATTTATTTCCTTTTCATTTTCGTTGAGCTTGTATCCTTTTTTCTTGCTGTTCAGAAATGTAGTTAGTGGTCGTAGGGCCAAGCAAAACCACAAGGGGCTCAGAGCATCGCCTTGAAATATTCCTCTTCTTATCTGTATGTTTCCTACCTTTAGGGTATCTTCAATGGTGTTGAGGACTAGGGCTGTGCACCATTTAGTCATTGCATGCTTTAGGAATTGCACTATGTGATTGTCTATTTTATATAGATCGAGTATCTCTATTAACCACGAGTGGGGGACACTGTCAAAAGCTTTCTGATAGTCTATGTAGGCGGTGTAGAGTGACCAGTTTTTCTTCTTCGCATGGTTCATTATGATGGAATCTATAACCAGTTGCTCCTTGCATCCTCTAGATCCTTTGTAGCATCCCTTCTGTTCTTCTGTTAAAAGTTTATTGTCTTCAAGATGTTTATAGATCTTATCTGATATTATGGACGTCAGTATTTTGTACAGTGAGGGTAAGCAAGTAATAGGTCTGTATTGTGCCGGGTCTTCGCTATAAGTGTTGGTTTTCGGTATAAGACAAGTTATTCCCTTCGCCATGAAAGGTGGAAGGTTTTCTGGATTCTCTAGTAGGCTGTTGTAACATTTGGCTAGTTGTTTGTGTGCCGATCGGAACTGTTTTATCCAGAAATTCTGTAGTTTGTCCCCTCCTGGAGCTCTCCAATTCAACGTTTTCATTACTGCCTTACTTATTTCTTGTTCACTTATTTCCCAACCTGTCATTGCTCGTGTATTTGCTGTTGCTCTTTTCTCATCAATGAACCATTTGTTGGTGTTATGATTCATCGGCTCACCCCAAATGTCTTCCCAGAAATTCTTGATCGTTTCCGGTTGTGGCAACTTTCCTGTTACTTCGTTCTGTTGCGTTGTTACTGAGATGTTCTTGTAAAAAATCCTTTGATTTGAGTCAAATTCCCGATTTTGTTGTCTTCGCGCATTGCTTTCTTTGTACCGTTTCAATCTTTTCGCCAGTGCTGCCAGTTTCTGTTTTAGGAAATCTAGTATTTCTATGCAGGTTGTGTTGGTCTCACTTTTGTTCGTTTCTATGATTTGCGTTGCGTTGTACTTCACTCTCTCGCTAGCATCTACTTCTCGAGACTTTGTGAGTATTCCAATCTCCTTTCTTAGTTTTCCGATTTTCGAGGTAAGCCTCTTTTCCCACATTGGTAAGTTTTTTTTCTTCTTTTTGTGCTCAGGTTCAATTTTCTGTCCGTTGAGGGTTAATACAGTCACTGCAGACGTATATAGAAGGCAGTGAAGTGTATGGATCTCTGTGTTATGGTTGATCTTTGCCTTCAGTATTTCGTCTACCTTCTTTATTAAATTTTTAGTGTTGGGCTTAAATATTACTTTAGGTAACCGTGGCTTCGATGTGGGATCCATGCCGTCATAAAGAAGGTTGTTGCTGATAAATTCTTCTCTTTCAGTGCTGTTTCCTTCTTCTTCTTCTGGGTGTGATATTTGCTCTTCCTGTACTGAGCTTTCTATCATGCCTAGTTCACGTGCGACTTCGTTTCTTATTATCTCTAATCTTTCTTCCGAAACTCTTCCATTAACGAATATGGAGCGACGTTGGTCCAAGATGTTCTGGAGCGTTTTGTTTGCTAGTTCGGGAAATTTGTGTGTGATCTTCTCATGTAGTATCTTTCCATATGGACCCTTAGAAGTTTCTAATTTTGTTATTTCATAGTAGCATCGAACCACATATTCGTTTATTTCTTCTGTCCAAGTAGTTCTCTGCCTTGGCCTTGTTTGTGTTGTATTATTATTATTATTATTATTATTATTATTATTATTATTATTATTTTTCTTCTCTCTTTTCACAGATTTTCATCTGGTGTTCAGCTATCGCACACCGGTGACTTGGCACAAGGTGGCAAGCTTTTATCGACTTTCCGTCTCTCCCAGGGTCCTTCTTATTATGCTGCACGTCCTCAACAGTACCGCTTTTTGCATTAGTAAGTATGCTTCTTCTTTAATTCCGATCTCGTTCAGATTAGCCTCTAATTTTGTAGGTATTTCTCCTGTGGCACCAACAACAACAGGAACAACTCTCACTTTTTCCATCTTCCACATCTCACGCACCTCATCTGCCAGCGGTAAGTATTTACTAATTTTTTCTGCCTGAGTTTTCACGATGTTTGCAGGTAGAGGTACGGCGATGTCAATGAGATCTCTTTTCATTGTTAGTACTATATATATATATATATATATATATATATATATATATATATATATATATATATATATATATATATATATATATATATATAGTACTAAGAATGAAAAGAGAAAAAATAACTTATATATATATATATATATATATATTTATAGCCCTCCTGTAATTCTGCGTCCATACATTATGTTTTTTACATGTAATTCTGCGTCCACCGCATTGCTGCGTCTGTATACGGACGCAGAAATGCAAGCCAATGCTAAACGCTTTATTATAACGTCCTCGTTCATTTCGTTGTAATACGGCGATGACGTCCCAATGGCGGTATCGTGTACTTTTTTTGTATACCGTAGTTCGTGTTGTCTCCACTCGTGGCGCTGCAGTCAGGAAGTGTATATTCGAATTGTATATTACTATTACACCATCCCGACATTCATGCGTCAATAAAATCGGCAACACTGTTCCCTATATCGATATCCATCAAACCGATATTTCTGCGTCCTTCAATGATTTCCAGATGTGAGTTGTTTACGTTTTTCATGTTGAAGCAGTATTCCAAGCTTCAAGGTCACAAAAATTCGACTTTCTACGATTCAGGTCCCATAGCATTTATAATGGGGCTTGATGATAATTTCAAATTCTCACATAACGTAGATTCAGTACACTTTGAGATCGAATAATTATGTTCAGATTCATCATGTTATGTTCTGAATCATCAAACAACATTAATTATGTTGAGGATTTTTATAAACTAGTTAGCTTAATTGTGAAAAATTCACTGGAATACTCGTTCCAACATGACTGAATAAATTAAAACCAAGCAGAATTGATAATCATGAATTATTACAATGTGAATTAGTCAGTGAGCTGCATAATAGCACTCTAAGTCAGTCAAAACCGTCACAAAAATTACTAATTCAGCAAAAGTGCAAGTAAATCCGAATTTTTGTAATTGGCACTTGAAGAGCAATCACTAAATTTTCTGTGCTTTTTGTGGAATTAACGAAAAAAGTTTTGTACCCCATTCAATATACATAAACAACGGTCATTTGAAAAAACCTGATTCTTTGTGAATTTATCGTTCATTAAATTCGCAACAATTTGGGTGCAAATAAATTTCTATAAGTCCAAATGATAATAACAGAAGGTATTTGCTATTTGGCTGATTTCTTCCAAAAGCTTTAGCTTCTATCGTCGTGATTCACTTTCGAATATCAACGCAATTGGCTCCAATATGAGTACTTATTCAGGCAGAAAGTGCATGAGGTTTCTCAAAAATACCAACTTTATGCAAAACTGCTATTTTTATTTTTAGGAACCAACCCAAACTATTCTCCCATATTTTTCCTTATAAGTTAAGCCTTCTTACGATCATGAGAGAACCAAAAGTACTATCTGCTTAAATTGGTACTCCAAATGAAGGCGAATGAATATGGAACAATAAAAAAAAAAGAACTGACGTGAAGTCAGTACTCTTTGGCGCGTGTGTTCACGGTGGCTAATTTGAATTGAGTGATGAGTACTTCAAGCTCAGTGAATTAAGCGTGCCGGAGATCTACCCAAGGTATAGTGGACACCATTTACTGTCGATTCGAAAATTAGCAGTGCTGTATCTAAGCTTCCGTAAGGATAGAGTAACACTGTTGAAAAAGAACACAAATGACTCTCCTTAGTCGCACAAGCTTCTAGAAGATTCTGAGGCATCTTCTTGGGAAAGACTTAGCAGGGTCAGTCTAATCATAATCATGTATATAGCAGGCGCGCCAAAGCAGATTGACCCCACGTCAATGCTTTATGACACTTTTTCTTTCATAGCTAAGTCAATCTGCATTTGGCGTGTGTGCTATATACATGATTATGATTATACTGACCCTGCTAAGTCTTTCCCAAGGAGATCCCTCGGAATCTTCAAGAAGCTTGTGCGACTAAAGAGAGTCAGTTGTGTTCTTTTTCAACAGTGTTACTCTATCCTTACGGAAGTTTAGATACAGCACTGCTAATTTTCGAATCGACAGTGAATGGTGTCCACTATCCCTTGGGTAGATCTCCGGCACGCTCAATTCACTGAGCTTGAAGTACTCATCACTCAATTCAAATTAGCCACCGTGAACACGCGCGCCAAAGAGTACTGACTTCACGTCAGTACTTTTTTTTTCGAGTTCCTTTAGCATATATAGCTATCAGTACAGTTTGGCTGTTAGCTTTACCGAAGATAAAAAAAAATTGCGGTTATGGGACCTCTTTTAGGAACGCAATTGCCTCTTCTCCAAATCTGAACGAAATTTAATATAGATCTACCGAATATAGTTAATACTAAATTCGCCCCAGGGCCACGTTACATACATTTGCACTGACTTGCCATGAATATTCTTTTAAAACCTCACAATATCGACTCAGCACTCCCAACATAACCCATACAGCGCATGCGCAATCTACTCGCGGCTGCACGTCCTCCCAAATCACACACCTTACAAAAAACTCCGATTCTCCAACACTAGTGGTTCAGGAGATATTGCATCTTGAATCCACGTATGCACAGACCCTCACCAGGGTATTCTATGGAGGAATAGCATCCGCCACCCCAAAATCCCAATCCTCTCTGACGAAAACACCAGCAGTTAAATCACTGATGTTCTGCTCATGCGCATAACGAAAAATGCCCGTAAGAGGTAACATCGATTTTAAAATTAGCCCCAGGGCCACAGTACGAACACTTCAATTAGGCAACAACACTACATACCCCAAACTGACTTGTTCGTGCACTGAATTGCCATGAATATTCTTTTAAAACCTCACAATATTGGCTCAGCACCCCCAAAATAACCTGTACACCCAAAAACAGTCACTTCTCTTCTTCGCATGCGCAATCCACATGCGGCTGAAAGTCCTCCCAAAATCACACACCTCACAAAAAACTCCGATTCTCCAACACTAGTGGTTCAGGAGATATTGCATCTTGAATACACGCATGCGCAGACCCTCAACAGGGGATTCTATAGAGGAAATGCATCAACCACCCCACAACCCCAATCCTCTCTGACGAAAACACCAGCAGTTAAATCACTGATGGTCTGCTCATGCGCATACGAAAAATGCCCGTTAGGGGTAATATCAATTTCAAAATGGGCCGCAGGGCCACGGTATGCACACTTCAACTCGGAAACAATACTTTTCCCCCCAAACTGACTTGTGTCCGTGCACTGAATTGACATGAATATTCTATTAAAACCTCACAATATCGGCTCATTACTCCCGACATAACCCATACAACCCAAAAACAGTCGCTTCTCTTCTGCGCATGCGCAATCCACTCGCGGCTGCAAGTCCTCCCTAAATCACACACCTTACAAAAAACTCCGATTATCCAACACCAGTGGTTCAGGAGATATCGCATCTTTAATCCACGCATGCGCAGACCCTTACCAGGGGAATCTATGGAGGAATAGCATATGCCACCCCAAAACCCCAATCCTCTCTGACGAAAACACCAGCAGTTAAATCACTGATGGTCTGCTCATGCGCATAGCGAAAGATGCCCGTAAGGGGTCACATCAATTTCAAAATTAGCCCCAGAGCCACGGTACGGACATTTCAAGTCGCTACATCCCTCAAACTGACTTCTCCTTGCACTGAAATGCCATGAATATTCTTTTAAAACCTCACAATATCGGCTCAGCACTCCCAACATAACCCATACAACCTAAAAACAGTCACTTCCCTTCTGCGCATGCGCAATCTACTTACGGCTAAAAATGCCTCTGAGAGGTGAAAGTCAATTCGCACGCTGTAGTTATAGATTTTCTCGAAATATTTCCTGCCAATGTACATCGATACAGTCCTATAAGTCTACATGAATCTGTTTAGTTCTTTCGTCTCTTGTTATACTTCGAACCAAAATATCTTTGGCAAATTGAATCAAAGTCTTCGATCCGTTTTACCATGCAATAGAAACTAGCAAGTAGAGCAATCCCATAAGGTCTGACTGATGAGCATTTTTGAGAAAAATGTGTCAAACCCTAGTTTCCATAGAGGCGATCAATTTAATATTCACCTGGATATTGGGCTCGAAGATAAGGTGAAATATGTTGGTTTACATTGCATGCCATATTTTTTATACCAGAAATGAATAGAGCGAAAAATTTAAGTTGATGTTGGGACCTGCAAGGCAACTCCTAGAAAGAGCACCTGGCACTTGTTTTACAAAATTCCTCCATTGCATAAATTACAATTATTCACCTCTTGCAACCATTCCTGATCAGTGTTTGTTCATAAAGAATACACGAATATCCTGTCATTTGTCACCATACTGACTATCTACTCAAGGTATGGTGTGATTTATGAAGGTGAAATATTGCAATTTTTTCTGAGGTTTTTAGTTCAATAAATAATAGGATTTCAGTTCCAAATCTTCTTGCATTGCTCCAAAAATTCGGAAATAATATTACTTCGTAATTCTTGTTATGTATTATCTTGCCATCTACACGCTTTGTAGTTGCAGGATCTTGTTCTTCAAAATTACCAAGGCGGTTTCGGGAAAAATGAAATAACAAGTTCTCAGTTTTAAAATCTTTATCAAATCAGGTTTAAACAAGAAATTTAAAATAGATATAATTTTTATGGAATAATCTTCTGCTGTGTAGAAAGATGGTTAAGCACCTAAACTGTATACGCTTTTGAAGTGTGGAAAGATGATTCGTCTTTCAAAAAATATTTTGCCGGATAGAAGACATCGTGTTTTTGTTGATGATGATAATAATTATAACTTCAGAATTTCGAATAATGAACCCCATCCCACAAGGATCTGTTTTAGCACGCCTTCATTTCATACTCTTATGTGAATAACTCTTAGGTATTCTTCCGTTCCGGTACTTTACTAGAACCTCTTTCAACTCAATACTAACACTCCACTGAATCAGAATTTATATTTCCACTAATATGCAGTGTTTCATACATATATAATATGTTGTTAGAAACGAGGGCATTTTCATAAGTAGCTCGATTCGAACATAAAATAAATATTAGCAATAATGAATTTCATTTCAACGAAATTTAAATTATGGCTATGCATTATAAACACTTTGAAATCAACCGTTTTTTACCTAATTGAAAAAGTTGCATAACTTAGAGTGATGTTTGAAAGTGAAACTAATTGTAAATTCCATTTTTGGCATTCATAAAATATATAACATCTGTTATTGAAATAGTGACCTCAAGTTAAAAAGTTAAAGTCGAATTAAAAGTCATCAACTGCTAAACAGAAAATTTTTTTGCAATCTCATTCAAATAATTAGTCATTCTGCTGATTCGGTCTTTTGCTAGAGAATAATAATATTACGAATAATAAGCAATGCATTATATTATTATTGATTATGGTTATTCATTATCAACTCTCTGCAATCAACTACTTCTCAGAACAGCAGAATCATACATCTAAAATTAGTCCAAGAAAACTAAGTAGTTTAACACAAAGGGAAGACGTTACATTTCATTCTTGTGCTATCACAAGATTATAAAATCATATTAAAATTTGTTCAACCAAATTTTTTTGAGGTCTCATCTTATTCTATCAATTCATCTATTCTATATAATTAAGGCAACGAACACGCAGAAGAAATTCCTATCGAAAATTCCCGTACTCAATATGTTTTCTTCCTTATCAAGAGGGGCGAAAATCCGTTGAATGTAACATCTGTGTAGGTCAGATCTGCGTTCACATCGAATGGAATGTCAAGGCCAATCAGTCTATTCCTTCATAAAAAACCCTCATACATTTGGCAACACAGCCTGTGCAGCAATGTCCGAATGGTTGACGTGTATATAATACGAATGACGCAGAAATGATCGAAATATCGGCAAATAAATATACGGACGCAGAAAGTACGGTATTTTGTAGGGACGCAAGGTTCATTGTACCGTTGACAAGAAAATTTTGTTCCCCAGTTTTCAAGTATATTGAGATCTGAGACTCGCAAAATGATCGTGAGGTGTATACGGAGATAGTCTACCCAGCATACGTCGATATACACTTCGATTTCAAGGGGACGCAAAGATGTCGGTATCATGTAATGACGCTGAAATGATGTCGGGATATATATATATATATATATATATTAGGAATAAGAAGGTTCCGGGTTGGACCGCGTCTGGAGTTTAATGTCGTTCGACGTTTCGGCTCCGATTTTGGAGCCATTATCAAGAACAAGATGTAAAATGTGAATTAACGCCGGGGTCTCAATCTGCCTACTCCCCAGGTTTCATCACCAGTACTCTCGGAGATCACTGTATTTCTACTACTTCGAGAAGACTGATTAACGGAAGATCGAGATGCTGTATTTATACTTGTCGAGGTTGGGGTAGGAGTGGGGATGGTGGGGGTACTGGTAGCGGTTGGGGTGACTATGGGAGGAGGGAGACGAGAAATCAAGGGTTTCCACGTACGAGGTAATCTTTGACTATCGTCGCGTTTGTTAAGGCAATCTGGACGTCTTTCAATTTCAAGGGCTTCACGAATAATACGGCTGGTAAGCATTTGTTCTATTGCAATGGTTCTGCTGCTAGCAAAGTCAATTTTGTGACCTGTATCAGCATGATGTTTGAAGAGAGCTGAGGATGATTCAGCTTTGCGTACTGCTAGTTGGTGTTCGTATACTCTGTTAGTCACGCGTCTGTTAGTTTGACCGATGTATGACCTTGGACATTCGGAGCATGGTATCTCATATACACCGTGGGATTCATTGGGAATGGAATCTTTCGGTGAACGGAGAAAGTTAGAAATTTTATTGTTTGCAGTAAAAATAGTTTTTATTTCCTGTTTCTTAAGGATGCGACCTATTTTGTCGGTAACACCTCGGATAAAAGCTTTCCTTCCTTTTATCCGAGGTGTTACCGACAAAATAGGTCGCATCCTTAAGAAACAGGAAATAAAAACTATTTTTACTGCAAACAATAAAATTTCTAACTTTCTCCGTTCACCGAAAGATTCCATTCCCAATGAATCCCACGGTGTATATGAGATACCATGCTCCGAATGTCCAAGGTCATACATCGGTCAAACTAACAGACGCGTGACTAACAGAGTATACGAACACCAACTAGCAGTACGCAAAGCTGAATCATCCTCAGCTCTCTTCAAACATCATGCTGATACAGGTCACAAAATTGACTTTGCTAGCAGCAGAACCATTGCAATAGAACAAATGCTTACCAGCCGTATTATTCGTGAAGCCCTTGAAATTGAAAGACGTCCAGATTGCCTTAACAAACGCGACGATAGTCAAAGATTACCTCGTACGTGGAAACCCTTGATTTCTCGTCTCCCTCCTCCCATAGTCACCCCAACCGCTACCAGTACCCCCACCATCCCCACTCCTACCCCAACCTCGACAAGTATAAATACAGCATCTCGATCTTCCGTTAATCAGTCTTCTCGAAGTAGTAGAAATACAGTGATCTCCGAGAGTACTGGTGATGAAACCTGGGGAGTAGGCAGATTGAGACCCCGGCGTTAATTCACATTTTACATCTTGTTCTTGATAATGGCTCCAAAATCGGAGCCGAAACGTCGAACGACATTAAACTCCAGACGCGGTCCAACCCGGAACCTTCTTATTCCTAACATTGTTAGCCGCGGAAACCTATCCGAACATATATATATATATATATATATATATATATATAGTACTATATTATTATTATTATTATTATTATTATTATTATTATTATTATTATTATTATTATTATACTGATCCTCCTGGGTCTTCCACAAGGAGACCCCTCATAAGCTCTAAGAGCTTGCCCTGAGTCTATCTATGGGAGATGATAGCCCTACATTAAAGTCCTGTAGCGGTCTTCAAACATCTAAAGTTCTGAATAATCATAGTTTGGCTTGCTCAGACCTGGTTTTGAAAGAGATCCTGCTTAGGAGCTACAACATTTTCCTTTTTGAAATCAAATATTGAAGGGATTTCTATGAACAAGAGTGAAAATCTTTGAATACTAGCGGAGGCGATTCTTCTTCAAGAAATCCATGCGAATACAGAGGAGTATATTTGTGAGAGGGGACTTTTGAAAGGTTGTGTATTATTTTTAATTTGTTCGTTTTCCTCCTACGGTGTTTTCATGTTTGCGAGCCCTGGTGAACATTGCGTTAACATTCTGCCCAAATGTCTGTAATTTTCGAATTTTTCGCCGAAAACGGTCTCTAAAGAGACCAATCATTATAACGATTGGGTTCGACCCCCTGATGAAGAACTCGAGGTCAAATTTGATTCTCAGGCCGGCCGGCCGACCGTTGCCACGATATTTTGAGAACAGAAAGGGAGAGCGACTTGAAATTTTCAGGGAAGGTGGCGCATCCCAATACGACGGACAAGTTCGTTAATGGGCATAATCGGACCAATGGTTTCCGAGTAATAATTTTGCTTTGTACCAATTCGAATCCGATCGAATTGAAACATGGTGATTAGTTGTAGAATACAAACCTAAGGACGTTTGTTAAATTTTGCGAGAATCATATCACTAGAATATAAAAAAAAAATTGGTTCAAGCACTGACGTGAAGTCAGAAGCTTTTGCGCGTATGTTCTATTGTCCATTCTCCTGTATTGGACACTCTTAATCGAATTTACCATGTTGAATTCTATTGCCTGCTCTACTATATCGGACACTCTTAATCGAATTTACCTTGGTATATTCGATTGAGAGTGTACAATACAGGAGAACAGACAATAGAATTCACCGTGGTAAATTCGGTTGAGAGTGTCCAATACAGGAGATTGGAGAATATAATATACGCGCAAAGGCTTCTGACTTCACGAAAAAAAATTGGTTCAAGCATTGACGTACGTGAAGTCACAAGCTTTTGCGCGTATGTTCTATTGTCCAATCTCCTGTATTGGACACTCTTAACCGAATTAACCATGGTGAATTCTATTGTCTGTTCTCCTGTATTGGACATTCTCAATCGAATTTACCAAGGTAAATTCGATCAAGAGTGTCCAATACAGGAGAACAGACAATAGAATTCACCATGGTAAATTCATTAAGAGCGTCCAATATAGGAGAATGGACAATAGAGCATACGCGCAAAAGCTTCTGACTTCACGTCAGTGCTTGAACCAATTTTTAATCTGTTCGTTTTCCACCTACGGTGTTTTCATTTTTGCGAGCCCTGGGGAACATTGCGTTAACATTCTGCCCAAATGTCTGTAATTTTCGAATTTTTCGCCGAAAATGGTCGCTATAGAGACCAATCATTATAACGATTGGGTTTGACCCCCTGATGAAGAATTCGAGGTCAAATTTGATTCTGTTCGGCCGGCCGGCCTACCGTTGCCACGATATTTTGAGAACAGAAAGGGATAGCGACTTGAAATTTTCAGGGTAGGTGGCGCATCCCAATACGACGGACAAGTTCGTTAATGGGCATAATCGGACCAATGGTTTCCGAGTAATAATTTTGCTTTCTACCAATTCGAATCCGATCGAATTGAAACATGGTGATAAGTTGTAGAATACAAACCTAAGGACGTTTGTGAAATTTTGCGAGAATCGTATCACTAAAAATAAAAAAAAATTGGTTCAAACACTGACGTGAAGTCAGAAGCTTTTGCGCGTATGTTCTGTTGTCCATTCTCCTGTATTGGACACTCTCAATCGAATTTACCATGGTGAATTCTATTGTCTGTTCTCCTGTATTGGACATTCTCAATCGAATTTAACAAGGCAAATTCGATTAACAGTGTCCGATATAGGAGAACAGACAATATAATTCACCATGGTAAATTCGATTAAGAGTGTCCAATACAGGAGAGTGGACAATAGAACATACGCGCAAAACCTTCTGACTTCACGTCAGTGCTTGAAGCGATTTTTTTATATTTTTACGCGCGTGTTCCGCAAGGAATTGCGTGCTATCATTTCGTCACAATGTCTGTATTTTTGGAATTGTTTTTCGAAAATGGTCTCAAACGATTGGGTTCGACTCCTTGATGAAGAATTCGAGGTCAAATTCAATTCTGTCCGTCCGGTCCGGCCGTTAGCACAATAACTCTCGAACGGAACGACTTAGAGCGTTGAAATTTGCAGGGTAGTTTCGTAGCGTAAATATCTCGGACAAGTTCGTTAACGGGCGAAATCGACCGAGCGGTTCCGGAGTTAAGGCCGTTTTTAGTAAAAACGTTTTTTATGAATATTTCCGGAACCGATCACTCGATCTTTTTGAAATTTGGCATCAGATTGTAGAATCATGACCTTTATAGGCATGCGAAGTTTTGTGTTGAACGGAAGGCCCTAAAGTGGCAGAAAAAAATTTAGAAAATTTGAAAATTTTGTTTCCACGATAACTCGAAAAATACTGATCTGATTAAATTGAAACTCAATAGTTAGATGCAAAAGATCAAAGCAAACACTTTTGCAAAATTTCGTGAAGATCACGTGACATGAAAAAAATAAAAAAAATACTACTATTTTGCGGAATACTTTGCTTTCAATGCCGAAACATATGTTTTTGAGGTTCATGCTGCCCTTTCCGGGCATTTTCCGTATTGCGCATGCGCAGATGAGAAGTCCTTTAACTGCTGTAGTTTTCGTCAGAGAGGCTTGGGGTTTTGGGGTGGCGGATGCTATTCCTCCATAGAATTCAGATCCCTGATGAGGGTCTGCGCATGCGTAGATTAAGGATGCGATATCTTCCGAACCACTAGTGTTGGAGAATCGGAGTTTTTTGTAAGGTGTGTTATTTTGAGAGGACTTTTAGCCGCCAGTATTGTAATAAAATGTTTCGAGAATTGTCATTTAAGCTAGAGCGCCGAAAAAAAGAGCAATCTACAATGCTTCAAAAATTGTTATCAAATATATTTATCAAGATTAAATGAGCAATCTGCAATGATTCAACCACGTGGAATGGGTTGTTGCAACTTACACTCGGTGCATAGTTTTCTCCACTCGAAATACCTAAGGAAAGTAAAATCGAAATGTCTAGAGCAAGGCTGGAGACAATCATAGCAGATTGTCCATTTATTCCTGATATTTGAGTAGGTAGAGGCTTACGAACAAATTATTTTGATAGTTCAAAATATATTAACTAGCAACATTATGAAAATACTGTATATATATAGTAACATGTCTTACTACTTAAGGAAGTGAAAGGTAACATTAACCTCTGTGGTCAACGAACACTAATTTGTTTTAATGATTCCATTATGTTCTTCTTTCCTATTACCTTCATAAACTACATCATTGAAATGATCCAATTCTAAATCTTCTGAAACATCATCCCGAATTTTTACGTAAATTATTCAATATGCAACCAGTCCATATTATTTTCTTTTTCAAAACAGTCTTTAATATATTCACAAATTCAAGAATCGGATACTTGTTTTCAAACTACCAATTGACATGACTCTAATAGCTAGATAAGATGACATTTATGAACAGTGAACACAGACAGTGAATACAGAGAACTATGATGTATTATTGAGATTTTGAAAAATCATATCTCCGAAAGTATTAGCTTGTTAGAGTTCAAAATGATATCATTGGATTTTTATCATGAAATTGCATTTTAGAAAAACTTGAATTCAAAAGCTGTAATGAAAAAAAAAATTTTTTTTTCGTTACTCCGAAGCAATCAGGCCGATTCTGCCCAATATCGAACTAAGCCGAGATATTTTCCCATCGAACCCATTCTGGAAGTTTCAATTGTCTAGTTCATTCTATTCGAGAGTTATCGTGTTAATGGACGGACGGCCGGACAGAATCGATTTTGACCATGGATTCTTGATCAGTGAGTCGAAAAGAATCGTTAAAGACCATCTCAACCAAAAATTCGAAAATTACAGACATTTGGGCAAATTGATAAGCACTCTGTTCCGAGGAACAAGAGCGCCAAAAAAATAACCAAAGATGTACCCTTGCAATACATGCTAATGAGCGATCACACTGCACAAATTTGAATGATGTGAAAATATTGGATAGTGAGAGAAATTATGGAAAACGATGTGTTTTAGAAATGATACACATAAAAGCACAGGAAAATGAGATGAATGAGAGAGCTGACGTACAAAATCTGAGTCCAGTTTATTCATACTTAACAAGGTAGGAACAGACTATGCCCACGTACGCCACGTACGCGACGCCACGCGATATCTGGACCCTTGAATTTATTTGTCAAGAAACACACTACACCGACGCTATCATACGCAACGCTATCCCACGCGGCCCACGCAACGCGATATCCGCCGATCCAGATCGACGGGGGAAGGTGTAGGGGATTGTAGATGCCAAGGTGGCGTAGATTAGTGTGTTTCTATAGAAATATACATTCGAAACACGTCAGTTAGATTTTGAAAAGATGGCAGATGAACAATTCATCGATTTAATTAAGAATTACGAGGTAATTTACAATATTAAATCCGCGGAATATCGCGATGCTACATTGAGAAATGCAGCATGGGAAGAAATAGCCCAGAAAATTGGCAAACCTGGCAAGTACCTACCTGATACTATAATTTTCTAAAACATATTTGTACTGTAAGAATTGGCTACCATATAGGTACGTTTTATACTGAATAATTGAATATGTGTGGGTATTTCTGTAGCAAGTACCTATACATGCTACTAAATTCGTACTGTATGAATTCGAATTGGGTAGGTTATGTAAGTATATATACACAGTATAGGTACGTTTAATACTGAATAAATGAATATGTGGGGTATTTCTGTATAATTCACTTTAAAAAAAGGAGTTAAAAATACGACCCGTATATATTTATATAGATCTAATAGTCCTTCTATATAAATATGATTGTATTACATTTTCATAACGTAGGTAGGTGGTACCTATACTTGTGTATGATATTTTTGCACGTATTTCTCAATTACCTATTGGATTTTCATATTCCTTTTTGTTTGCTTATTTATTTATGATATTAACGATTGGTAAAAGTTTATCAAAATGCATTCATTACTTTTTTAGCAAAGCACCAAAATAAATGATGCGAATTTAGCCTGTTGTCTTTTAACTCGAAATGACATGAGTATTTATTTGTAGTCAGAGTTGTAGTCTCTCTAAAGTCATTAGGTACATACTTGCTTCTTATGTACTAGTTGATGTTTCATAAGTCATACACATAATGTTAATAAAAAAACATTTCATTTATTTATTAATACATTTTATTTTTATAGTAGGTAGAAATAATCCATGAACTAATCATTTTCGTTGGGTGGATTTTGTAATCCTCTTCTCACCATATTTAATTGCCATGGCACTGAACCCTCGCTTGAGATGAAATATTGTTTGAATTTTTCTCTGATATTATATGCATATTTCGTGTGATTCCTTCTAAGACCATCCAATGTATGGAATGATTGTTGTGGTGTAGGTTCTGTTCCTCTTTCATCCTGCAGCTCAAAAGTGGTGCCCAAATAGTTATGGAGGCAGCATGCTGCTAGAACTATTTTGTCCACCATTTCTGGTTGTACCTGAACAGGCCCTTGAAATACCCGCCACCTTGCTCTCAATATCCCAAATGCGTTTTCCACGATTCTTCTGGCCCTAGACAATCGATAATTGAAAATTTTATTCGATTCATTATTGAGCAAAGCATTTTTGCTGTAAGGTCTCAGTAAATATTGTTTAAGGGGAAATGCTTCATCGCCGACTATAATATACGGCAATGGTTCTGATCCTGGCATTAGAGGTCGATCTTCTGGTATGTTCAATTTCTTTTGATCCAATAGTTTACCCAGTGTTGATTTTTCGAAAATTCCCCCGTCACTATTTCTTCCGTAGGAGCCCACGTCTATCACTACAAATTTGTAATGGGCATCTACCAAAGCAAGAAGAACTATGGAATTTTGACCTTTGTAGTTCCAATAATCTGAGCCGCCTTTAATTGGACACTTTATGTTCACGTGTTTACCATCTAGAGCTCCTATGCAGTTTGGAAAATTCCAAAAGCGGGTGAAATCATTTGCTATTCGTTTCCACATTTCCGCTGTGGGTTGCGGCATCACGATAGGTCCAAGATGTTTCCAAATCGCTTCACAAACCTCCTGCACAATTATACGTATAGTAGAAAAACCCATGCGATAACTGAATCCAATGCTCCGAAATGAATTACCCGTAGCTAGGAATCTGTAAAATAAATAATACAAATTTTTAAAAATTAGGTATGTTTAGGGCTAGATGATGCTGTGTGAATAGTAAATAACACAGTGAATATTTCCATATGGGAATATAGGGTTTCTTTTGGTTTGCAATTGAGACGGTCCAAGAACCGTTCAAAGTAGTCACACAGTCGTTTATTGTAATTGGACCTGGGTGAAACCTTTCATACGCTGCGTTTGTCCCACTATTTGGAACCCATTCGGTACCTACTGTCCTTACTACGAACCAAAACTTAGGCCTACAGTCACTATAATTTCAGCATTATCGACTTTGTAAGAGGCTCGAATAGACAATGGTACATGTGCGCAAAAGCTACTGACTTTTTAAGAATTTTTATTATTATTGTTGCAGTTGAAATGTGTAGAGAAAACTGGGCTAAGTTGCGAAATTGCTTCAACAATGCTATGAAACGACGCAAGAAAAAAAGTGGACAAGCAGGGAAAATTATTGCGCCTTGGCGGTACGAGGAACAGATGTCGTTTTTGAAGCCATATTTAGAAGGCCGTCACACTACCGGAAACCTGGAAGCTGCTGTATCTGATGCTAATTCCCCTCTTCCTTCTCCAGAGAGCGTTCCCCTCGAAGAAATTAATTTATTTTCCTCTGATAGCACTCCATCCCACACCAACACTCCCACATCCAATCCATCAAGCAAAAGAAAGGCCAGTTCTAGTAGGGACAATAACTTGGCCGATCTGGTGGAAATTATGAAAAACTCGCACGCAAGAAGAAGTAAAAAACAGGAAATGGATGATTTAGACACATTCTTCTTAAGTATGAGTAAAACGGTAAAGAAGCTCTCAAAGCAGGATCAAATTCCAATTAAAATGAATTTGCTTAAAGCTGTAAGTGAAGCAGAGCTCAAACAAGCAGAGTTGCAACGAAATATATTGAGAGCACCAGTTACTATTGAGGATCAGATAATCAGCCAAAACCAAGAAAATATAAATTCTTCTTCTGGAAATTTTTCACAAGCCTACACATCATATTCTTCCCCATCATATTTAGTTGAAATGCCTAAGACTCAAATTTCCGATGATACTAATCTTGTAAAAAATATTCAACTTTATTACGAAAATATACATTTTGAATAAAATTTTCCTAAACAATTTCAATATTTATTGTTTATAATATATTTCATGAGCAGACGAAACATTCAGGCTCTGTGGATCGAAAAAGTAAACTGCCGAACATATAGTTTGCGGAGGCCCAAAGACGGTCAACCTAAGAATTTTACAAATGGGTGAGCCATTTCTGAATATTCACGAAGTGATAACCAAGCTCCTAGTACGCATCAGATATATTAACACCACTTGGGCAAAACTATAACGCGATGTTCCCAGAACATACGCGCAAAAAGATAATTTATACTTACCTTAGACAAACTGCTACTCTTTCTCTGGTACTTATCGGCTTCCGAAGATGTGTATTTTCTTTTTGTATAGCGGATTCGATCATTCCATGAATCTCCTCAAACTGTACTTTAGACATGCGGAAGTACATAAAAAATCGGTCTTCGTCAGATTCTAGTCTCCGCATCAATGTATGATATTCTCCATTTTTCTCTCTGTCTTTATTTATATTGTGTATCCAACATCTTCTCTTCTTAATTCTTTTTTTTTTTCTTGAGGCACGGACATATTCATGTACAAACAACAAACTCAATGAATCTTCCTCAAATTCACTATCTGAATCAGAAAACATCGTACTACTGACAAATGAAAACGACTGATGTCAGTATGCGTTGCGTACGTGGGTCAAGTGTGCACGCTAGCTTTCCCACGTTGCGTCGCGTACGTGGCGTACGTGGGCATAGTCTGTTTCTACCTTTAGAGTATTCAACGACTCTATTCTTTGATGGTTCTGTGGATGGGTAGCTGAGACTGAGTTGTGAAATCTCAAGTTGTGGTTTGTGTGACGTTGACAGATTGGCGTGACAGATTTGTGGACTTATTGTCTTTTGATGAAGAATTTTAGTGATGAATTGATTGTTTTGCTCTTTATATTTCAAGATTACTACAAGTGTAAAATCTTATATATGATGACTGCTGTTTCTTTCTTGACTGGTTCATTGTCAAAAAAGTTTATGACCTCACATTGGTGAGTGCCTTGATTTATGATTTAATAATTAGGTTTAAATGAAATCATCTTATAGATTGCCCTGAACAAAAAACGCAGTGTTTCGAAAGCTAGGCTATGAATAAAGAGTAGAAAAATAAATGTGTCATTGGTCGAATTTCCCTGAATTTTAGATATCTATATAAAGGGTCCGCCATCTAACGTTTTTTTTTTCAAATAGTGCTTATTTCGTGAATGGTAACACTTAGCTCATGTCTGATTTGACCGATAATTAGTGTTATCCTTCCGCTGAACGAATATAGTTGTGTATACGCTTGAACAACGCTGGGAAATATTGCGACATTACTTTGAAAATCATGGTAATGTTGCAGAATGTGTGCCAAAATTGCGTACGGATTTTGGAAGAAGAGAAGCACCGTCAGCTCCGTATGTTCGTTATCTTGTGAAAAAAGTGAAAGAAACTGACATCCTCATCGATAAACCAAAGCGTGAAAAGCCAAAAACAGTGCGTACTCCCGTGAATATTGAAGTGTGCGTGAAGCGCCATCAAATCAATTCACCGTCGTTCTCAAGAATTAAACATTTCGGAGACATCAGTGAGACGAATTTTGCATAAAGACCTTGGTATGACGCCATTCAAAGTCCAATTGGTTCAGGAGTTGAAGCCAACTGACCATCCAATGCGTTGTCGCTTCGCTAAGTGGGCCTGCGATCGACTTACAGAAAATGACGATTTTGCCAAAAACATGATCTTTTCAGATGAAGCTCATTTTGATCTTGGCGGGTATGTGATAAAGCAGAGTCGCATGTGGGATGCAGAAAACCCGCACGCATACATTGAAAAGCCGATACACCCAAAACGAGTCACTGTTTGGTGCGGATTTTGGTCCAGAGGCATAATTGGGCCATTTTTCTTTGAAAATGAGCAAGGAGTGGCCGTTACAGTCGATGGCGATCGTTATCGGGCCATGTTGAACGAATTTTTGTTCACAAAAATTGAAGAGGAGGATATTGGCAACATTTGGTTTCAACAGAACGGCGCTACGTGCCACACAGCCGAACTACACTCGATGTTTTGCGCCCTGTTTTTGAAGATCGCATTCTCAGCCGCAGAGCTGATGTCGTTTGGCCACCTCGGAGCTGCAGTTTGACACCGTTGGACTATTATTTGTGGGGGTGCCGTCAAAGATGAGTGTTACGCCGACAAGCCAGAGACAATTGACGCTTTAAAGGACAATATTCGTGAAGCCATTGGTGAAATACAGCTGCACACAATCGATAATGTGCTTAAAAATGGGTTCAAGCCCTGTGGACAGGAGCTTTCTGGCGCTCTAGTTCAAACAGACAAATTATATCTCCGAAAGTATTGGTTTCTAACAGTTGGGAATTATATCAATGTATTCTTATGATAGAACTGCATCATAAAGGAAATTCAATTCAAATAATAGTTTATTTATCAAGATTAAATGGGCAATCTGAGAATGAGAACTGCACCATGGAAGAAATCGAATTAAATCTGGCCAATTTTGCCCAATAACGAACTGAACCGAGATATTCAACTCCCTTACCTACTCTGAAAATTTCAACTACCTAGCTCTTTCCGTTCGACAGTTATTGTAGAAAAACTTTTTTTAAATTTTCCAAATTTTTTTTTACACTTTGCGGTGATCTGGTCAATACAAAACTTCACATGCGTATAAAGGTCATGATTCTACAATTTGATGCTAAATTTTGGATAGATCGAGTGATCGGTTTCGGAAATATTCATAAAAAATATTTTTGCTAAAATCAGCCATAACTCCGAAACCGCTTGATGGATTTTGCCCATTAACGAACTCGTCCAAGATATTTACGCTCCAAACCCACCTTGCAAATTTCAATCCGCTAACTCCTTTCGTTTGAGAGTTATCGTGCCTGCCGGACAGAATCGGTTTCGACCTCGGATTCTTGATCAGTGAGTCGAACCAAATCGTTTAAGACCATTTTCATCGAAAAATTCGAAAATTACAGACATTTGGGCAAATTGATAAGCACTCAGTTCCGAGGAACTAGAGCGCCAAAAATAAATTGGAAATAATATTCAGTAGTTTTTTTTTATTGCATTTTCAAAAAAAAAAAGTGATTCGGCGGACCCGTTAGTACGACCTTTATCAAAGAAATTATATATATATATATATAATATATATATACTAGCTGGCCTGGCAAAATTCGTACCGCCTAACAGTCAATTCGTCATTTTTTTTTTAATACTTATTCTGCTATTCGGGACGCTGGGTCAGCTAGTAAGATAAAAAAAATGGTTCAAGCCCTGTGGACAGGAGTTTTATTGGCGCTCTTGTTGAAACATTGACAAATCATATCTCCGGAAGTATTGGTGTCTCAAAGTTGGGAATGATAAATGGATACTTATAATAAAACTGCATCATGAAAAGAACTAAATAGAAACAAGAGCTCCAAAATGTGTCTATTAAAAAAAAATAACTTCGAAATTATTGGTTGCTCAGAGTTGGGGTTATTTTATTTCATCATAAAAATCCATTGATATCATTCCCAACTCTGAAAAACCAATCCCTACTTTAGGAGATATGAATCGTCAAAGTTTGAACAAGAGGGCCAAAGCACCGGTTGTCGCTTCTTCCGATTTTCGTTGCATCCTCCACCTTAAAATGAAAGTTACCCGATGTATCAAATTCAAATTGCGGGTAACATTGAAGGATTCAAAGTAACCTTATATTCAAACGTTTCCCAAGTAGTTGAAATTAAGAATTTTAACAAATATTCAATGTTTATGAATGAATATTTTAAAATGAAACTGGAGAAGACCACATAAAAGGCAAGGAAAATCAATAACTCACCTGCTCAAAACCACCTTTGTATATTTAATTTTTAATTATTAGGAACCAGTCAGCAACAAACGCACTCAGAAATGCCGCGTAAAACGTTACAGAATATACAGGGTGAGTCTTTGACCACTGCATTAATTTTAACCAAAGATTCCTCTCATCAAATGAAACACTTTTTTCTTGTACCATTTTTCCAAATTCGGCACAGGAAAAAAAAAAAGGCTGTTGAAATTTTGAAAAAAAATCAGTTTTTATTTTGTAGCTTTGACATCCTTTTTTCGAATAAAATGAATGTTGACGTAAAGTTTCATATAACTATGATACATATTTTCCAAGTATTAGTTATTTTCTACTTCTACTGGTTTTCTAGTTATCGACTCGTGGATTCCTAAAACTAAACGAAATTAGCATAAAGAAAGCATTTAAAGTTTTTCTTGAGTCATTTCAAGAATATTCGATCGTTTTAGAACATTATATTATTCTTCATCATTTCTCCTTAAACGCACCGTTTTCGAGATATTCTTCATTGAATGTTTTAAAATGGAAAACTATAGAAATTTCACTACTTTTATGGATCCGTCCCTGACCGTTGGAATCCCGAATAAAGCTGTAAGCCACGTTACCATGCCTTATTCTCGTGCGCCAACAATGTCATAGATAATTTATATGCGGGAGTGTATTAGCACATTGTGAAATCTTTAAACGCTTGTAACTTTTTACCTGAGCCGAATCTGGAAAAATGGTAAATGAAAAAAGTGTTTCATTTGATGAGAAGAATCTTTGGTTAAAATTAATGCAGTGGTCAAAGACTCACCCTGTATATATTCATAGAAGTATGTTGCGTTCAATATATTGGAGTTGCGTCCAAGTCATACGTAAAAGTTGGACGCAAGTCCAAGATGACATGTGTGAACACAGATCATTCAATAATTCATATATGAAATAATTAGAGCATTTTGTGAAAACATAGAAGTACGATGTATTATTGAAATTTTGAAGAATCATATCTCCGAAACTATTAGCTTCTTAGAGTTGAAAATGATATCAATAGATTTCGCCCAATAACGAACACAACCGAGATATTTATCCCTCGAACCTACTCTAAAAATTTCAATTGTCTAGCTCATTCCGTTCGAGAGTTATCGAGTTAACGGACGGACGGCCGGCCGGACAGAATCGATTTTGACCATGGATTCTTGATCAGTGAGTCGAACCAAATCGTTTAAGACCATTTTCAGCCAAAATTCGAAAGTTACAGACATTTGAGCAAATTGATAAGCACTCTGTTCCGAGGAACAAGAGCGCCAAAAAGAAAGAGGAAGGTTAATAAGTCAACAATTACATTATGTCAAAAAATAAAAATCAACCCAATCTATTGGTTTCATTTTTGTATTTCAATGCCTTACAATATTGGCAAATTAAGTTCATAGGTCCAATAGCAACAGATAGCCTAAGAGCCAGTGGCCGGCAGACATCACCTATTTTAGGGAAGCATGAAATTTCCCCACTTATTTACCCAGTCTATGGTACCTACCATATATGAATTGGGGGATATCGAATCCCAGTCGCGTTGGCTTCAGCGTCCCTCAGGTATGATAGGTGTGATTCTTTTAGGCCAGCCTCATACGTCCGAAATGTCACTCTGAATTCATACTCTGAATTCATATTATTAATTAAGAAAGCACGTAATTGCCTACTATTGATCCATTCTCCTCACACGTTCTGATTTTTTCAGATTATTAATTTTTCAGATCGATCTTTAAGAATCTTTAAGGCTACTGAATTCAACAAACCTGTTTGTGCTTTTTAGACCTTGCTAATGCCTTTGATCGCGTCCGACTAAAAGATGTGTTGAAACTGCTGAAAAAACAAAATCAACCCAGCAGTATAGTAGAGCTTATTAGAGATCTTAATACTAACAACAAAACTAAAATCAAGATAAACAATGAACTCACAGCAGAGGTAAATATAACATCTGGTATTCGCCAAGGAGACAGTCTAAGCCCTCTACTTTTCAGCATAATAATGGACAAAATTGTGGAGAAAGTAAGAAATGCAGGACAGGGATACAGGATTTCTACGAAACTGATAAGAATTGTGTGTTATGCAGACGACGCAATATCGATTTCGGCAACGAAGACGACCTACAGAGAATGGCACATGCATTCGAACTAACAGCAAGAGAGTACAATATGAGCATATCAACAGCTAAAACCAAATCTTTAGTTATCGCAAGGGAACCCAAAAGATGTAAAATTGTAATAAACAATGAAATAATTGAACAAGTTTCGAAGTTTGAGTACCTTGGGGTGGAAGTTTCTAGTTGCGGAGACCTGAAAGCAACTGTACGCAAACAAGCCAACAAAGCAGCTTATATATCGGGATGCTTACGGGATGTCATTTGGAAGAATAAAAGATCTGAGATTGGACGGGAAAATCCGCATATATAAATCTTGTGTTAGGCCTATTATGACATATTCTATCAAGACGAGGGCCGATACAGCGGAGACGAAGAGGATTCTGAGGACCACGGAAATGAAAACGTTAAGAGCAATAGCTGGGAAAACATTACTGGACAGAATACCAAACAGTCAAATAAGAGAGCGATGTAACATTCAGGATGTTGTGCGATGGGGAAGACAGAGGTGAAGAGAGTGGAGCAAGCACGTACGCAGAATGAGCCCTCAAAGATTAGCCCGAATAGCGAGGGATTTGAAACCAACTGGAATAAGACCACCAGGACGTCCCTTCAAAAGATGGCGAGACAGTTGGCAGTCCACATCACAACTACGGCTGCAGAACTAAACAAGCGGATGAAGAAGTCGTGAATAACAGGCCCGGGGGCCTAATATAAGAAGAAGAAGAAGATCTTTAAGAATGATACTGACGAGCGGTATGAATTCCGGATCTGAAATTTTACGATTATGACTTCATAACGCACCTCTTTCCATATTTTTCTATAGAGGGAACACACACACGCCGGAATTCAGATTATGAATAATATCGATGCACCGCATATGGCCACGGAATATATCAAACAATAGATGCATAGAATACGCGGTGAAGACACTCTTTGACATATTTTCGGCCGAATTGCGTTCCAAATACTGTCAAAATACAAGGATTTTGTTCTACTTCAGTATTCGCCGATAGATGCCCGCAGTAGAAATTTATGGGCAAAATTATCGATATGTGAAATTAAATTTGAATATGATTTGAATCTTTGTTTATTCTAGTTTCTTGTGGAAAGTCTTACCTGGTCGTACCGTATGCTGACATTTAATATTTTCTTCAATTTCCTTATTTTCCACGGGGAAAGTAAGCCAAATGTTGGCTGTGTGAACTCTGAACGAGTATCCAGAACCATTTTAATCAAATACTATTTTCATTTCGAAAATCCTTCGTTTTTATGCGAATATAGCTTTTTTTAAATTGTTTATTCTTACCGGATCAGAGGAAGATTTCTACTATCAAGATAGATATTAATTATAGTATTAATAATAATGAAAGATCGCTGATACCGTTATATAAATAATAAATCAACATAGGAGAATGCTAAGACTTGTTGATTTATTATGATCTTGCCGCTTGATGAACTGATTTATCTGTTTATCAATTTAATTAATCATTTTTCGATATTTCGTCAGTATACTTATTTCTGAATAATAGATATCGAATCAAATATATTTTGCAATCTAATCAGTAATCATCCAATCATAAAAAGTTGTAAAAATGCTGTATACATGAGAATGTTTGGAAGAAGTTTCAAATTATACATCGAACATAATAGGTAAAATGCTCAATTTAAATGAGTCTTACATGATAAAGGTAATTAATACATTTGAATAATAATATGATATCGAAAGATCTTATGTAGAGGTATTACAGAAAATTCTGTATTATTCAATGTATTTCAAAATGCATAAATTAAATGCTTATATTCTAATGACACTGGATGTGATCTTTTTTAAGGAAAAATTATTATTTCACAGATTTCTTCATCTACAGTTCCATTCAAAATGTACCAAAGAAACTCATTTACTGATAAATCCCTTATTTGATCTCATTATGTCTTGGCAAGATGAAATTTCTGTTCCAAACTAATGTGGTTTAGATATAATGTCCAAACAGATGTCTGACTAATTAAAAAGTGAATTTCAGTTTGTTTATGAACATAATCGGCCAAACGGTTTTAGAGTTATAGCCATCTGAAATTTGGTTGTTTTTTGTTCCTCATTAACTCGAAAAATACTAAACCGATTGAATTCAAACATGGTTATTAGTTGTAGAATGCCAACGCAAAAATTCTTGCAAAATTTCGTGAGGATAGTATTTGTAAAAAATTTGAAAAAAAATCATTGAAAATTGAAAAAAAAAAATTTATATATCAGTAACTATTCGTTTGAAATTGCTGAAATTTTGCAAGAGCCTTCATAACCTAACTCTACTGCCAAGTTTCAAGTTTTAACACGCTCGGTTGAATATTGATGGAGATTCGAGCATTCTTGTGTGAGTTCAGTAGATGGGTGACCGTTGCCTCGATAACTTTCGAACGAAAGGAGATAGGGACTTGCAATTTTCAGGGTAGGTTGCGAATCCGAAAAGGAGAGTTGAGTTCGTTTTTGGGCATAATCGGTCGAAAGGTTTCCGAGTTATACCCACCTGGAATATTATTTCCTTGATAACTCAAAAAATAAATATTCGATCGAATTGAAGCTTGGTAACTAGTAGTAGAAAATCATCATAAAGACGTGTTCAAAATTTTGTAAGAACCGGTCTCCTAGAAAAGTTGAATAAAATGACGAAAAAAAAAATTTTAAGAACCGCACCCCTAGAAAATTTCAAAAAAATCACGAAAAAAAAAATTGGTACAAGCACTGACGTGAAGTCAGAAGCTTTTGCGCGTATGTTCTATTGTCCATTCTTCTGTATTGGACACCCTTAATCGAATTTACCATGGTAAATTATGTTGTCCATTCTCCTGTATTGGACACTTAATTCGAATTTACCATGGTAAATTCCATTCTCCTGTATTGGACACTTAATTCAAATTTACCATGGTAAATTCGAATTAAGAGTGTACAATACAGGAGAATGGACAACATAATTTACCATGGTAAATTCGATTAAGGGTGTCCAATACAGAAGAATGGACAATAGAACATACGCGCAAAAGCTTCTGACTTCACGTCAGTGATTGAACCGATTTTATTCTTTTAATTTGAATTTATGAACTAGCAACGGTGAAAAGTGAACTTTGTTGTTTATCAGTTTTCATTCATTCGCTTGTCAGAATCTTCGAAATCGACTCTAGCGGCACCATCGTTAATAAAGTGAAGTAGTACATAAAGTACGTGATTTGACAGCTCTAGGTCCGTTTTTCGGCCGAAAATTTTATCATGAATTAGCAGGGAGTGTCGACACCTTGTTATTCTATGCATCTTGATCAAACATAACCTACATTCGGTTAGGTACACGAGTTAGGTATATATATATATATATATATATAATATCTATCTACAGATATTTCTACAGCAAGTAAAAGCATTCAAATCTCTAGCCTCAAATATCTCAAGACTACAAATATTATCAATCTTGCTTTGTGCAGGATTTTGGCTTAACTGTTTTCTTGTTATGGATGAGGTAAGATCACCAGTACTTATTTATTAATAAAACGAAGTGTCACGTTATTGTTTTGTACCACAGGAAATTACAAATTTGTTGTGATTAATTATTAATTTTGTTTTAGGTGAAACATTCGCAGAAAAATCAAAGCTGCGACATGTCCTGTGGCCACTGCAACTCTTCGTTCAAGAGAAATATGCAACCATATTATTTTACGTGATGTCCCGCCCCGCAGAGGTACTGTCCTTTTTGGTGCTCTTTTTCCTCAGAACAGAGTGCTTATCAATTTGCCCAAATGTCTGTAATTTTCAAATTTTTTGCTGAAAATGGTATCAAACGATTTGGTTCGACTCACTGATGAAGAATCCGTGGTCGAAATCGATTCTATCCGGCCGTCAGGCCGGGCATCCGTTAACACGATGACTCTCGAACAAAAAGAGTTAGAGGATTGAAATTTGCAGGGTAGGTTTGGAGAGTAAATATCTCGGACAGTAATCGTTAACAAGCGAAATCCAGCAAGCGGTTTCGGAGTTATGGCCGTTTTTAGTAAAAAATTTTTTTATGAATATTTACGAAACCTATCACTCGATCTATCTAAAATTTAACATACAATTGTAGAATAATGACCTTTATACGGATGCGGAGCTTTGTATTAATCGGGTTGCTGTAAGGTCTCAAAAAAAATTTTAAAAATTCTTCAATTTTGTTTCTACAATAACTCGCGAAAAGAACGAGCTAGGCAGTTGAAATTTTCAGAGTAGGTTTGGGAGATAAGTATCTTGGTGAAATTCGTTATTCGGAGATATGATTTTTAGAAATTAAATAATGAATCGTACTTCTATGTTTTCACAGTGCTGTACTCATTTTTTCTATCTATGAATTATTATGAAGGGTTTTCCAATAAGAGGTGTTATTTTGATATTCAAAGAAAAATGCCATTTTTCTATATAAATGATCGGATGTTTATTTCATATTAAAGAAGAAGCTATACCGTTAATAGTGGAAAATAACATCAGGCAAATGACCACCACGACCACGCTTACAGGACCATATCCTTTTAATGAAATTTTCCATAACCAAATCGCAAAGTGGCTGCCCTATGTCCTCGATAGCCTCACGAATTCCATCTTTGAGGTCTTGAATCGACGCTGGGCTTTTGGCGTAGACCTTCTGTTACACGTGGCCCCAAAGGAAGAAGTCGCAAGGTGTTAAATCACAAGATCTCGGTGGCCAATTGTGATCACCTCTTCGAGAGATAACACGATCCAGGAACTTATCCGGCAAAAGATCAATGGTTTCGTTGCTTGTGTGGCACGTAAAAAATCATTAATCATCTCTCGCTAGCGCAATCCATTCGCCCTAACTGTTGCTCCAGCCTCATTTTCGAAAAAGTAAGGTCCAATGACTCCGCCGGGCCATAAACCGCACCAAACAGTCACACGTTGAGGATAGAGAGGCTTTTCAACAATAACTCTTGGGTTTTCCGAGCCCCAGATGCGACAATTTTGCTTGTTGTCGAAGCCACCGAGGTGAAAATGGGCCTCATCACTCAAGATGATTTTTTGATGGATTTCCGGATCATTTTCATGCATTTCAACGACCCAATCAGCAAAGACGTTGTTGATGATCGGCCGGCTTGAGTTCTTGTGTTAACTGAACTTTATAAGCCTTAAGACCCAAATCTTTATGCAAAATACGGTGTAATGACGTTTGTGGAATGCTTAATTCCAAAGAACGACGAGGAAGGGACAAACCTGGGTTTTCTTGAACACTTTCGGCTACAGCAGCAATATTCTCGGCTGTTCTTGAGCGACGAGCACAGGTTTTATTCTTCACATAACTAACTTGTCCCAACAGCTCGAATTTTTCCACCAATTTCTTTATTGCGGTCCGACAAGGTGCATCACGACGACCCAAAAATGTTCGAGTTTTACGAACTGTCTCTGCAAAATTTCACCATTTTTGCGCGCGTGTTCCGTAAGGAACAGCGTGCTATCATTTCGTCACAATGTCTGTATTTTTCGAATTTTTTTCGAAAATGGTCTCAAACGATTGGGTTCGACTCCCTGATGAAGAATTCGAGGTCAAATTCAATTCTGTCCGTCCGGTCCGCTGTATCTAAGCTACCATCTGACTCTCCTTAGTCGCACAACCTCCTAGAAGATTTGGGAGGGTCAGTATAATCCTAATCATGTTTATAGCACGCGCGCAAAAGCAGATTGACTTAACAATGAAAGAAAAAGTGTAAAAAGTCAATCTGCTTTGGCGCGCGAGCTATAAACATGATTAGGATTATACTGACCCTCCCAAATCTTCTAGGAGCTTGTGCGACTAAGGAGAGTCAGTTGTGTGCTTTTCCAACTTTGTTACTCTATCCTGATGGTAGCTTAGATACAGCACTGTTAATTTTTGAACCGACAGTGAATGGTGTCCACTATCCTTTGAGTAGATCTTCGGCTCGCTCGATCTACTGAGCTTGAAGTACTCATCATTCAATTCAAATTAGCCACCGTGAACACGCGCGCCAAAGAGTACTGACTTCACGTCAGTGCTTTTTATGGCGCTCTAGTTCCTCGGAACTAAGTGCTTATCAATTTGCCCAAATGTCTGTAATTTTCGAATTTTTCGATGAAAATGGTCTTAAACGATTTGGTTCGACTCACGGATCAAGAATCCGTGGTCGAAATTCATTCTGTCCGGCTGGTCCGGCCGTCCGGCTGGCCGTAGGCACGATAACTCTCGCACGGAATGAGATAGACAGTTGAAATTTTCAGAGTAGGTTTGGGGGATAAATATCTCGGCTAAGTTTGTTATTGGGCAAAATCAGACAGATGGTTTCGGAGTAACAAAAAAAAAATTTTTTTTTTACGAAACAAATTCCAAATTAAATTTTTTTCAATAAGCAGTTTTACCATAAGAATCCATTCATATTATTTTTAACTCTAACAAGCTAATACTTTCGGAGATATGATTTTTCAAAATTTCAATGTAAATCGTATTTCTACGTTTTCACACAATGATAGAATTATTCTGTGGGTATTCTATGAATTGTTATAATGTCAAATTATTTTCGTGAGACATGACGTTGTCTCATTGTGATTCCTTCCAGCAATCCTATAAATATGAGAATTCTAATTTAATATCATACTTTGTGTTGGTTGATATTTTCATGCCGATGGTCAATCCATTGATGATGGGAACGGTAATGGTAAGTTAATAATATTGAGTTTAGAATATCTCCACTAAAAACAAAACTGGAATATTGGTGTATTGGAGTAGATTTGAGGAAAGATATATATTATCGTTCATCATAGAATTGAGGAATGAATATCTCGGATGAGTTCGTTGTTGGGTAGAATTCGTCTATTGGTTTTGGATTGATAAATTTTGGCACTCTGAGATTTGAGGAATGAATATCTCGGATAAGTTCGTTATTGGGGAGAATCGATCTGTTTGAATTTAATTTTTCTCATGATGCAGTTCTATCGTAAGAATCCATTTATATAATTCCCAGAGACCAATAATTTCGGAAATATGAGTTGTCAAAATTTGAATAAGACCGCCAAAGCTCCTGTCCACAGGGCTTGAGCCAATTTTTTCAAATTTATTATAGTTCCTTGATGAAGTAAGATTCCATCGATAATTAGGTGAGACAGATACTACATTTTTGGGCAGGAGATAATGATTAATTTGAGGCGTAAAATTTCCACAATAATTTTTTTATGTATGACAAACCAATTGAGAGCTATTATTACTCACCCCCAAGTTGCAGCTCGGCGGCTGCTTGTGCAGTGTCACCTTCGGCTCGTCGGATGACACATTGGTACATTCCGCGATCTTCCCTACCTACGTTGTTTATCATTAATGTCTCACTGGAGCCTCTGCCAGTGCTTGGAAGTTGTCTTCCATCTTTGTACCACGTAACCAGATGTGGCCCCCCACTTTGCGTGGATATACCACATCTGAATTCTGCACTGCCTCCCATGTGAACACTGAGAAGGGACGGCGTTATTTCCACGTGTAGTGGGGTGGAAACTATAAGCCGTAGCTCGGCACTTGCTTCTCCTCCTGCATTTGAAGCGGAACACCTGTATACACCACCTTGAATGAGAAAAATCTATAAAACAATATATAGGTGGATGGAATCAATATTAAGGATTCAGCTAAATGGAACATCATCATTAAAGGATACTGTGGGAGGTATACTCATTATTAGAAGGTTTTTTCCTGGGGTTTCTCTCCCAAACTCTGGAAAATAACTACAAAATAAAAATTAATTATTTTGTGATTTGGGAGAGAAAACCCAGAAAACAAATCAACAAGTCCAGAGGGTTCACATAATTAATATATCTATGCCCATTCCGAGACCCTATTGGCAGAACGCTCTGGACTTGTTGATTTGTTGTCAACGATATCAGCCCACTTTATCCGGATGTCGGTGTTTTTGGAATTTTTTGCCGAAAATGATCTCAAACGATTGAGTTCGACTCACTGATGAATAATAATCCGGGGTCAAATCGAATTATATTCGTCCGTCCGGCTGACCGTTAGCATGGTAACTCTCGAAAGAAATAAGTTAGGTAGTTGAAATTTGCAGGGTAGTTTTTGAGCATATATATCTCGGCTACATTCATTAATGGGCAAAAACAACCGAGCGGTTTGGAAGTTATGACCATTTTTATTTAAAATATTCTGTATGAATATTTCGGAAACCGATATCTCCATCTATCTCCAATTTAGCATAAAATGGTAGAATCATTACTTTCATACGCACGCGAAGCTTCGTATGATCAGATGGCTACAAACTGGAAAAAATACATTGAAAATTTTGTCTTCAAAATCACTCGAAAAATACTGATCTAATTGAATTGAAACTTGGTAGTTAAATGCAAAATTTAAAAATCTAGAACCTCCAAACTGAGCAAATTAATTATTACAGTTGTTTTCCTACGTGGAAAATCACATATGTATACGGATATGACGATGTGTGGAATTTTGAATTGTTTTTCAAAATTTGTCCGAAAATTGAGAGACTGGCAGGCATTATTACGACCTCATGTCAAATCTGCGAGTGTGAAAGCCAGTTTCGAGGAAATAGCGTAGTGTCCGAGGGAGGAGTATCCATAACGAAGTCCCCACGCCAATTTTTGCGTGTATGTTCTGGGGAATATCGTTATCATTTTGCCCAAATGTCTGTTATTTTCGAACTTTTTGCCAAAAATGATATCTAACGATTAGGTTCAACTCACCGATGATGGATTCGAGGTCAAATTTGATTCTGTCCGGCCGGCCGTTGCCACGAAAACTTGAGAACGAAAACAGATAGCGACTTGAAATTTTCAGAATAGGTGGCAAATTCAAATATGACGGACAAGTTCGTTAACGGCCATAATCGGCACACCGGTTTCCGAGGAATAATTTTGTCATCAACCAATACAGATCTGATCGATTCGAAACTTGGTAGCTAGTTGTAGAATACTAGTACAGAGACGTTGGTAACATTTTGTGAGAATCGTGTCTCTAGACAATAATAAAAAAATTATTAAACAATATTATTTATGTCACGATGACCTGAGAACAGTTAAAGGTAGTGACTTGCAATTTTTAGGGTAGGTTGTGCATCTGAATAATTCACCTAAAAATCTGACAATATCAATATTCCCAAGTGTGAATCTAAAGCTCGACAATAATTTGTATTCAATCAAAGCATTTGTATATTGAAATTGAAGTATTACAATTGAATATCAGCTTCGAGCGTATGGTAGAGATTGAACATTGTAACTTTACCATCTTCCAACGTTACGGCTTCAATAGCCAGTACTGGTCCCAGTTGACGCATTCGGGGTCCAGGAGTCACAAGATTTGTTTCTGTACCAGAATGAGAGTACCACCTGAAAAAATATATTTTAGAATATTTCTTCAAGTTGATAACCAGAATTGAAGAAATAAAAGTAGAAAAAGTTCAGAATAAAAGTCATATCTAGTGTAACAGAGGTCTGATAGAAAAACGATAACAGTCCTGACGTGAGGTCAGGGGCTTTAACGTACTTATTCCTTATTTGTAGCAATGACCACTTCTCATGGGTACTAGAGATCCTATATTTTATCAAGGTAAAAATTTCAAATGGGTCATGGAAAATTCAAAGAAACTCTCTATTCGGCTTACTTTACTAATATAATTCAAAAGAATTATTCTTGCCCAAAAGGGCAAGAATGCTAAAACTACTTGCAAATCACTCACCGCAAAAACATTTGAAAAGATTAATTTATGAGACAAAAGGTGAAGTACAAAATTAATTAGCTTGGCCAACAAAACCGCACCACACAACTCCAGACGCGGTATACAAATTTTCTTCAGAGGTGCTATTTTACTTTTGGACATAACGAAGCTCGTGGATATATTTCCATCGCTATTTATTGCCTTAAGATACAAATCCGCGCAATAACCCTTTTCTGAACTGTCACAAAATCCGTGAATTTCCAGGCCCACGAAATCTGAAGAAAACAGGTGTCTCTCGATTTGAAATTTAGAAAGACATTCTATCTGGGACCTAAAACGCTTCCAAACGCGCAAAATCTCATCTGGGGGTTCGTCATCCCATGTGAGACCGATCATCCCAAACCGTTGAATAAGATATTTCACTAGAAAAGTTACCGGCGATAAAAACCCTAAAGGATCGTGAATCCGAGCTAATTGAGACAGAAGTTGTCACATGGTACAAGTTTTGTCAGTTTGAGGGAGAACAGAAAATGAGAATTTGTCTTCATGTGGATTCCACAATAAACCTAAAATTTTGAAACAAGTGAAATTATCGTCAGAGTTAAAATCAAGTGGATCTAGACTACGCATAGAGGCTGGAAGAGCCTCCAACAATGCAGGATCGTTACTTGACCACTTTCTTAAAAGGAAACCCCCCTTTGCAAACAGATTAATTAACTGATTCTGAAGAATCTTGGCTTCCTCAAGTGAAGAGGCACCAGTGACAATTTCGTCAATATACGTATCTTCCGCTAATACCTTTGCCGCCAAAGGATATTCATTTCCTTCGTCCTGCGCCAACTGTTTTAAACAACGCAACGCCAAAAATGGAGCAGACGAAACTCCGTATGTGACCGTTTTCAAGCGATAAGTTCTCAGAGGGTTGTCAGGAGAAAATCTCCAAAAAATTCTTTGATAATCTAGCTGATCAGAATTGACCAAAATCATTCTATACATTTGTTCTATATCGGAACATAACACGTAAGAATGTAAACGAAACTTCAAAAGAATTGAGACTATATCAGCTTGCAATTTTGGACCGGTAAGAAGACTGTCATTTAGAGAAAATCCCGAGGGAACCTTTGCACTCGCGTCGAATACTACTCGCAATTTCGTGTGAACACTAGAAGGCTTCAAAACACAATGATGTATGAGATAATACGGGTTTTCACTCATAGAATTCTCAGGTACAACTTCCATGTGGCCACTGTCTAAATATTCGCGCATAAAAGCAGAGTACTCGTCATAAAGACTAGGATTTCCCATGAGTCAGCTTTCTAATGAAAAGAATCTTTTAGACGCGATTTCTTCCATACCGCTAAAGCTGGGTATGTCATTTGCGAAAGGTAAAGAAACTATATATTTGCCAGAAAAGTCGCGTTTATGCGTGTTGACGAATATTTTTTCACATAAATCGTCAGCTGGAGAATTGAAATTCACCGATGGGACAGATTCAACCTCCCAAAAACATTTTAAAATTTGCGGAAGCGAGTTGTGAATTGCTTGACAATCTATGTCACAAAAATAAGATTTCACATTTCTTGATGAAATGTCGGTTCCCCCTCCGATCAGGATGAACCCAAATATAGTATTGAAAGCGTTTATACCATTTGAACCAGAAATATGGCCGTTAAGAAGAATTTTAGCGAACATATCAGCTCCAAACAAAATATCAATATTTCCCGGAACATGAAAAGTGGGATCGGCTAACTTTAAATTTCTGAACTCATCATTTACAACGCATGGTACAGGCTAAGTGGGCAATTTTTCTGTTATCTGGTTGATGACAGAAGCGCTAGTATACAATAGTGGAGATTCCCGACCTACTGGTCGTATCGTGATAGCAACTAAACCTTTACTAGTGCAAGATTTAGAAGAGTTCAAGCCCGTTACTTCGAGATAAATGTTCTCAGATCTCAAACCCAATCGCGAAGTTGCATGCTTAGTTATGAAAGATGTCATGCTGCCAGAATCTATTAAACATCTTAGTTTGTGAAAAGTACCGTTTGAATCAGCAACTTCCACTAAAGCCGTGGCCAAAACAACATATTTATGATGTTCGATCAGAATTTAGAACACCAGCACCCGAAAAATTAACAACTGATTTTGTTTCAGGATTACAGATAGCACTAGTGGTAACAGGTGATATATCATTTTCAGATCTGACTTCTTACTTCAATTTAAAATGCAACAACGTATGATGCATCAATGAACAATGCCGGCAAGTGGATTTAGACTTACAAGAACGAATATCATACAAACTAGATAAACAATTGAAACAAAATTAAGTTTTTTAGTGAGATTGCAGCGTTTAAACGGTTTCATATTGAGAAACGAAGGACTTTTTATCGACATTGCTAGACTGAACATTGCTAACTGATGGCTTCATATCCCAAATCATCTCGGACGCTATACATTCGCGTTCTAAAAATGAAGTGAGATCGCTATACTTAGGAACATCTGATGAACCGTAAGCATGTTCGAATCGAGAAACTATTTCGTCGTCTAAACGATCATACAACATCATCAATAATACAAAGTCCCATTCCTTCGTTGGAAAATTTAAGTTCTTCAAGGCACGTAAATTTTCCTGAAAAGTATCCAGTAAATTCCTCAAAGCATTCGGAACCCGAGACTTAACCTATCCGGTACCTTCAATGCGACGCCAATGACATTTTGCAAGCCAACGCTTATTGTGATAACGTTAAAGTAAGGCATCATAAGCGGATTGATAATTTCTACCACTAAATTCATAATGTTGAACTAACTTAAGCGGTTGTCCTTCAAGGGCTGAAAATAAGTAATTAAATTTTTCATCATTGCTCAATGAATCATTGCTATGCACCAGTGAATTAAACAATCCAATGAATGTTGAAAATTGGGTTACATCGCCAGAGAATCGCTTCAATTCCAATTTCGGTAATTTAATATTCGTAATAGTTTTCGGTTTGAGATTCAAATTCCCAACACTTTTTGAATTATCAGGCGTCAAAACATCATAAATAGATTTGATTTCATAAAAACAAGCGAAGAATTGTTCTCGAATGGCTTCCTCCCCATTCAAATCAGCATTTTCCTCCTGAAGCAAAGTATCGACAACTATTTTGTGTTCTAAAAGAAATTCATTTCGTATTCTGTCAAGGTCGGAAAACCTAGCCTTGAACAAATTCAAAAGAGTGTCATCCAATCTTGTCTTTTCTGCGAAATTTAAAAGTGCCTCAATCTCACCGATTGCCGTAGCACGATATGCCCTAGCTCGTTTAATTTTCGACATGGTTTCAGAATTGGTTTCCTTCTCGAATGGAATCCGAAACAATCAAATGCTGAAGATCGTCCGTTACAGAGCGCGCTTCCAATACTCCTCCAATGTATTGAAACGTTGAACGTATGTTCAAAATAATTATCGGAGCGGACAAAAAACTGTCGAGGATAAGGAATATTATGTTTCTGAAATACTGGCTGAAACGAAACAATGAAAGAATTTCGCTTCTCAAATATTCTTCTGCACAAATCCCCAAAACTTCAAAAGCAAAGTAAAGAAATTTCAAACAGAGAAATTCGATCCAAAAATCCGGCGTTACCGAATGACCAAAAAAATGTTGCGGTAACTCTGAATTTGGAGAGAGAAATGGACTTTATATATATGAAAATGAATTAATGAAATTGGTGATCAAAATAAGAAAGGAAAAAAAAACAAGGTGCACTAGAAAACTCACCGGGAGGCCTAGTTCCACACACCTGAGAGCTCTCGTGTTGGTGGGAGTCTTCCTGCAGCGGAATCTTCTTTCTTATATTATCAGAAGTCTTTTCTTCGTCAAAATAAGACGAGATGAAAATCGGCGTTTTCGAAATAACTCAAGATTAATAAGCGAAAGTAGCGTTTTTTTGCGTTTTCACAATATTCCACAAATTTTTCAACAAACTAAGAGTCACACTCACAATGTGTTCACTTGACATCTTGAATATGCCTTGTAACTGACGATCTTCACAGTAGTCTAGTGCACATGACATGAGAATTTGAAAATTATTTAAAATTAAAATATATTTAACGTTACGGCAACAGTGTCAGTATAATCCAAATCATATCATCCCATAGTAATGAAACTTTTAAGAGCCTCATACTGAGCCTAAGAAATGAATATAAATCTATTTAATAAAAAATAAACTTTTCAGTAATATAGAAATATGGATCATGCTCGCTCCTGGTGTGGTGTCACCTATTTTCACTTTTATTTCCATCTTTTCCTTGGTTTCTTGGTTGCCCTGTCCTGAAGAAGCCAACTAGCAGAAACACGTGTCGGCAGTTACCAGCAGAATTATTTTTAATCTGCTCCTTTTGCGGAATTACCCGTTAAACCTTTCCACTTTTCAGTAATATTCTGTATATTGCAATATAGACTCCAATACAATAACAAATACATCTGCACCATTTCTTTACGTTCAACAAGTCATTTCGCTCAAAATACACTGATGAAACTGAAACAAGTCTAGCATTCAAGGGGGTAAATGTTCATAAAATCCCTATATATTGCAATATTGAATCCAATACAGCAAGAAATGCATCCGCACCATTTTTTTACATAAAAAAAAAGCACTGACGTGAAGTCAGTACTCTTTGGCGCGCGTGTTCACGGTGGCTAATTTGAATTGAGTGATGAGTACTACCTTCTGGGTAGATCTTCGGCTCGCTCTATCCACTGAGCTTGAAGTACCCATCATTCAATTCAAATTAGCCACCGTGAACACGCGCTCCAAAGAGTACTGACTTCACATCAGTGCTTTTTTTTTCCAAGTTCCTTTAACAAATATAGCTTTCGATACAGTTTGGCTGTTAGCTTTACCGTAGATCGAAAAAAAATTCCGATTATGGGACCTCCGTTAGGAACGCAATATCCTCTTATCCAAATCCGAACGTATTTTAATATAGATCTACGGAATATAGTTATTTATAAATTCACCTCAGGGCCACCATACAGACATTTCAACTCGGCATCAACGCTATTTCCCCCAAACTGACTTGTGTCCGTGCACTGAATTGACATGAAAATTCTTTTAAAACCTCACAAAATCGGCTCATTACTCCCAACATAACCCATACAACTCAAAAACAGTCACTTCTCGTCTGCGCATGCGCAATATACTCGTGGCTGCAAGTCCTCCCAAAATTACGCACCTCACAAAAAACTCCGATTCTACAACACTAGTGGTTCAGGAGATATCGCATCCTTAATCCACGCATGCGCAGACCCTTACCAGGGGATTCTATGGATTAATAGCATCCGGCACCCCAAAACCGCAATCCTCTCTGACGAAAACTACAGCAATTAAATCACTGATGTTCTGCTCATGCGCATAACGAAAAATGTCCGTAAGGGGTAACATCAATTTCAAAATTAGCCCCAGGGCCACGGTATGGACACTTCAACTCGGAAACAACGCTACATCCCCCAAACTGACTTGTCCTTGCACTGAATTGCCATAAATATTTTTTTAAAACCTCACAATATCGCTCAGCACCCCCAACATAACCCACACAACCCAAAAACAGTAACTTCTCTTCTGCGCATGTGCAATCTACTCGCGGCTGATAGTCCTCTCAAAACCACACACCTTACAAAAAACTCCGATTCTCCAACACTAGTGGTTCAGGAGATATTGCATCTTGAATCCACGCATGCGCAGACCATCACCAGGGGATTCTATGGATTAATAGCATCCGCCACCCTAAGACCCCGATCCTCTGACGAAAACTACAGCAGATAAATGACTTCTCATCTGCGCATGCGCATAACAAAAATGCCCGGAAAGGGCAGCATGAATGTCAAATAAATAGGTTTCGGAATTTCAAGCAAAATATTCCACAAATTAGAGTAATTTTTTGAATTTTTTCATATCACGTGATCTTCACGAAATTTTGTAAAAGTGTTTGCTACGGTCTTTTGCATCTAACTACTGAGTTTCTATTCAAGCAGATCAGTATTTTACGAGTTATCGTGGAAACAAAATTTTAAATTTTTTTAAATTTTTTTTTGCCATTTTATGGCCACCCTGTCAGTCACAAAAAACTCCGATTCTCCACCACAAGTGGTTCAGGAAATATCGCATCTTGAATTCACGCATGCGCAGACCGGCACCGGGGGATTCTATGGAGGAATAGCATCCTCCACCCCAAAACCCCAATCTTCTCAGAAGGAAACTCGAGCAGTTAAATTATTTCTCGTCTGCTTATGCGAATAACAAAAAATGCCCAAAAGAGTTCATCATTATTGGTCACCGAAGTGCAAAAACTGAACTCAATCCGATATTTGGTTTCGGAATTTCCAGCAAAATATTCCGCTACTCATGCTACCCCCACGAAATTTTGCATAAGTGTTTTCGTTGGTAACTACTGAGCTTCAATTCAATCGGATCAGTTTTTTTCGAGTTATAGTGAAAACAAAATTTCAATTTCATTTTCAAATATTTAACTTTTTTTTTCTAGTTTACAGCCATCCGATCAATATAAGACTTCGCAGGCATATAAAGGTCATGATTATACAATTTGATGCTGAATTTCAGATAGGTCAAGTGATCGGTTTTGGAAATATTCAGGAAAAACGGTTTAACTAAAAATGGCCGTAACTCCGAAACGGCTTGATGGATTTTGCCCATTAACGAACTTGTCCGAGATATTTTCGCTCCAAACATGCCCTGCAAATTTCAACGCTCTAACTCGTTCCGTTCGAGAGTTATCGTGCTAACGGCCGGCCGGCCAGCCGGCCGGCCGGACCGGACGGACAGAATTGAATTTGACCTCGAATTCTTCATCAGGGAGTCGAACCCAATCGTTTGAGACCATGTTCGCAAAAAAAATCGCAAAATACAGACATTGTGACGAAATGATAGCACGCTGTTCCTTGCGGAACACGCGTGCAAAAAGTAATTTCACTAGAATATATACTGAAATTTCCGAAATACTAACTCAAAAACCGACAACCAGACCCCAATGCTCACACCACTGCGAGTAGGTACGTTGCAATTAGTCGATAAATATATTTCTCTATTTCAGTATCGTAATGATTCCATTCCAGCACTGAAAACAGTGCTGGAATGAACTCATTCCCGCATTGTTTCTAGCTATATTTTTCGTTTTGTAGTAGTCAGCACTGACATTCGATCCTATCAAATTTCAACACACGTCAATTGACAATACAATATAATCTGGATATAGTGAAATAATTGTTGAGGAAAAGCTTTATTCAAATTCAAATTCCGTAATCTGTCAAATTTCGTAACAGTCCCACCAACTGCCAAGATACAATACAAAAGTCACTAGGATGTATAATCCGAATTTTTCATTAAATTTCAACAGTATTTTACAAAACTTGCCTGAAATAGAGAAAATATCGTCTAATACTCGTTGCAGAAGGCAATTCCAACACTCATGCTTTCGAAAACTCGCTCCTTCGTCGCTCGTTTTCGAATTTCGCATTCGTGTTTTAATAAGAGCCCATTCTGCAACTTGTTTTAGAATATACTATTCTCGATTTCAGTATCGTAATGAGTTCATTCCAGCACTAAAAACAGTGCTGGAATGAACTCATTCCCGCATTGTTTCTAGTTATATTTTTCGTTTTGTGGTAGTCAGCACTGACATTAGATCCTATCAAATTTCAACACACGTCAATTATTGTCAATATAAGATAATCGGGATAAGTTGAAATAATTGTTGAGAGCAATGGTTTCATTTTCATAAAAAATAAGGTACTAGAGATTACCTTCTTGCTAATTTTGAATCATTCATGATATTAGGAAACTGTTCAATCTCATCTCCATGCTCTACATACAATTCAAATTCCATGATCTGACAACTTTCGTAACAGTCACACCAACTGCCAATATACAATACAAAAGTCACTAGGATGTATAGGTAATCCTTATTTTTCATTAAATTTCAACAGTATTTTACATTCTTGCCTGAAATAGAGAAAATATCGTCTAATACTCGTTGCAGAAGGCAATTCCAACACTCATGCGTACGAATCGAATTTCGCATTCGTGTTTAAATATCAGCCCATTCTGCAACTTGTTTTAGAATATACTATTCTTGCGAGATCAGTCATTCTCAAATCAATTAAAGTACGAGTTTTAATCATAAGATAGAAGATATTGATCACGAATATATCGAAAATGAGCGTTATGGACACATAATTGTAATGAGTAAATCTGAATATTTTGTCCGAAATTTGTTTTATTTTTTACGAAATTAGTTTTACCTTATCCGAAATTGCTTTTACTTTTTCCGGAATAGGTTTTATTATTTCCGAAATTGTTTTACTTTTTCCGAAATGGATATACTTTTTCCGAAGTTGCTTTTACTTTTTCCGAAATTGAACTAGGAAAGGTATAAATATCGTAGCAAATTTCTAGTACGGAACCTGTCTAAGCTTTGCTACGAACTGAAAACTGATATGAACTTTTCAGAACAGTGAATATACTGATTAATTCTTACCGATATTCAGGCGAGGGACAACCTTGAGCAATACATATCAAAGCTGCTCCTTCATCTTGTGACACAGTTATAGAATCAGAATTTTCAGCAATTACTGGAGGTACGATCCCCCGATGTTCTGAAAAGGAGAATTGCATTGAAGTTTCTATAACCTATAAAAATATCTGTTGATTAAGCCATATAGGACTAACAATTTGTTCAATCGATTTCATATTTAATACTCGGTACTAAAATGAAACCTTTAATCTCATGTAAAAAGAGTGATTCCAAAAAGTGAGTGTTTCATTCAATGGGAGGCAGAACGCAGCTAAATACACCACTCCAAAAGAGATTACTTATTTGAAACCTTCAATACAAGGAGGCTATAATCGACCAGAGGTACCTACGTGATGAAATGAGTTTCCTAATTCAACATTGATAACATACGCATCATTCACACTCAACATATTTTATCAGTGATCTAGTAATAAAGCGAAAGTGACAGTGTGCCTATGATCTGTTTTGGCTGGTTCAATGAATTTTTTGACCAATGCCATGAATATTCTATTTCATACGAAAATTTAGATATACGAACATTCATTGGTCAGAAAATTCACTGAACCAGCCAAAAAAGATCATAGGCACACTGTCATATTCTTGCGTTACTGCGCAAGAATACAAAACAAGTAGAAGGATTCAAGTATCCTTTGATAATGTCACGAAACAGAATACTTCGTACATTTTGAAATTTCTGTCTCTTTGTAATATTACAAAGTGACAGAAATTTCAAAATGTACGAAGTATTCTGTTTCGTGACATTATCAAAAGATACTTGAATCCTTCTACTTGTATTGTATTCTTGCGCAGTAACGCAAGAATATACCGCAAAGCAATTTTGTTGGTGAATTTATGAAGTTCATCATTCCGTTCCTCTTTCAAACGGAAACACGGATATTAAAGACTTCAAGATGAGAAAGATGGAGCCAATTTCAAAGATGACTTTGCAATCATTTTAGAACAGAGATTAGACTGTTTTATTCCAAGTCACATCTACCCGCAATCCAGTGAGTCATTTTCATGATATCTATATTTTGCGAATGCTAACCCTGTGCCGAGAAATGGCAAATGAATAATTGTTTCATTTGATGACAGGAATCTATGGTTAAAAATAATGTACAACTTGAAGGCTCATCCTGTACACGTGATTTGGTTTAAACTTACGTCCTGATGAAGATATATAATCACCTTCAAAAATACCCTGTTCATAGCAAAAAGGAATTACTTCTATTAAAACTATCATTAATAGTAGACAGTGATAAATCAATAGGTAGATACTGGAAAGTTTTATGTCCAGAAATTCTTCAACTAGGGCTTCACACGAGACGAGAGTAGGCGAGAGTATAAAAAAATCTCGTTTCGCTCTCGTCAATTCCCAAATAATTAAGTCTCGTTTGAGTCTCGCTCTCGTCTCGCTATCAGTTGTCTCGTCTCGTCTCGCTGAATAACGATAATAAATACTATAATATATAAACGAAATGGTATACAATAATGAATAATTTTGTAAAGCTATATTTATTACGCTCTTATACAAAAATATTTGTACATGTACCTTTTATTTTTAATTTTAAACACTGATAATTTCAACTTTTAAATTACTCGATGACCATAAGCATAATCACGCTTGCATCACATCATTTTTCGATGATGTACGTGTTTTTGCCATGATCATACCTGCTTTGGAAAATAATCTTTCAACAGGTACGGATGTAGCCATTAATGAATCATCGGCTATCTTGGAAAGTGTAGGAAGAACTTTTTCATCACTCTCCACCACTGTAAAATATTTTGATTCCCATTTGCTCTTTCTAACAGCAAATATTCTTCAAACTCAGCTTTCCAATATTTAGAAAGTTTCGTTGATGTTTTGAATAGGCTATCGATGTCCATACATTTTTTAATAGAATTGAACAATTTGGTATACTTTTCAAAGAATACCTTCCCCGTGGTTAGATCATCGAGGGTGTTCTTGGCGTATTCCTCATGACACTTTTCGAAACATTGAATAGCTTCATTTCTTCACCAGTTTCATTATACGTAGTTCCATAGATGTATAGGTACTTATCGAACTATTAATATGTCATTCTGAACATTTTTTGGTCGTTGAGTGTATGTATGGATGTGGATAACTTCACACCGGTGAGAAAACATATGACCAATATCGTGAATGGTGCAACAAGAACCATGTAAAAAAGGTTTCTGAAAATGTGCTCATATGCTAAATTAGGAAAAATGAAAAATTTTAAAAGCTTCCACGTTATGGAGTATCTACTCAATGTTGAAAAGTACATTGAATGTTAAGGAAAATATTGATATAAGGAAGTTTTCAAAGTTGGTCCCACTCATTAAGAACACAAGCGTCGGATATACCGAGGAAATAAATTTAAAGTGTTATTATTTATTATTATTATTATTATTATTATACTGATCCTCCTGGGTCTTCCACAAGGAGACCCCTCATAAGCTCTTAGAGCTTGCCCTGAGTTAGGAGAACCAGTTGTGTTCTGTGTAGGCTTTGTTACTGTGACCTTACGCCACCTTAGGCACAGCACTGTTAATTTTTGACCCAACAGCGAATGGTGGCGATTACCGTGACTAGAAAATTTCTTTCCTAGCCAAGCGATGATATCAATAAATTCATTCAAGGTACAGATGCAATCATAATTTCGTGAGATTAGTTGTAATTTCATTATTCCTTATTTGTAGGTTGTACTAATTTTGGATATCAGCGGTGCTTGTCGCCGTGAAGAATTATTAAATATAACTATTGATGCCATTGAAGAAGTTGTATCTATACTAATTGTTAAAATACCTGATACAAAGAACCATTTCGCAAGAACGCTTACTGTTTCAAATTCGGATTTTAATGACATATATCGCAAGTATAGAGCACTACGGCCGCCTCAAACAAAAAGTAATAGACTATTTAAGAAATATCCGAGAGGAAAATGTATACAAAAAGTAATATTTCATGTTTATCGTGCGAATTATTCTGGCAGTGAAAAAAAGTCTTTTTTTAACGGTGAAAAAAAGTGACTTTATTTCACGTTGAAAAAATCAAATATTTACGCAATCATTTTGGTGACGAAGAAAAGTCAAGTTTTTTTGACAGTTGTACAAAATAGTTATTTTTGTATCTAGTGCGCGAAATGCTACTTTGGTGATCGAGAACTGATTTTTTTAACGAGGCGCAGCCGAGTTAAAAAAATAGTCGAGATCACCAAAGTATTTCGCGCATGAGATGCAAACAAAATTTTTTCTACAAACGCCAAAAATATTGTTCTAAAATAAGTAACATGCATAGCTTAATATGAAAAATAGTATTGAACTGGCTTAAAACGTTTTTTCCAAATCAAGTAAATACTGTAACTATGAAAATAAAATGGCATTTGTTTGTTTGATTGAGGAACATAAAGGTTAAAATATAAAAACTCCATATAGTTTACATGCAGTGTGCGAAGTAAGTACTTCGCACACTACTTCGCGCACGGTGTCATGGTAACGAAGGAAAATGAAAAAAAGGGTCACTTCGCATATTGTTTTCAATGCGCGAACCTTGTCATTTTTTGACGTTTGTAGAAAATAGTAATTTACGTAACAAGTCCGGAAAATAGGGTTTTTTGGGACGAATAGACAAAATTCTAGGACGAGCGTAAGCGAGTCCTAGAAGTCTATGAGTCCAAAAAAACCTTTTCCGGGCGTGTTGCGTACAATATTTTTTCGGCAACCGTGTAGAATAACAAATCAATGAGACGACACATTTCTTTTTCATAAATTTTGATTCTTATTCAAATTAAACAGAACATAAAATATCACATGTTGACAACTAATTTTATATGAACTGTCAGCCGTTTTCTCAGTGCTATGGTAACTTCATTTATCAAAAATATACCTACCAAGATTTTCAGATTTACAATGACCAAAACGACGTTATACTTCCCGGCCTAGTCCGGGAAGTACGTACTTCCCGGACTAGGCCGGGAAATGCTTTTTTCTCAAAGAAAAAGCGTCCGGGAAGTGGGCACTTCCCGGACGGTTGCCGAAAAAATATATTGTTAGTCCTCCCATGGACCTTTCATAAAAATGAAAATGAGTGATACAAATCAATTGAGGGTTAACAACTAAATATTAATCAGATCGAAAATGTAGCCGAACAAACTACTATTACATCAAGATGATTTCCTTGTCTTCTGTTACTCTCAAATTAAACATGTTTTAACGAAATGAAACTTTTGAAAATATAGGTAATTTTTGTTTGTGAGTTTTCATGACAATGTTGAAATATATTATTATCTTTATGATAGAAGTCATCAATTTGAATGATTAAAATTTGTCTTTTGCAGTTTCTAATATCTGATTTCTCAACATAACTAATAAATTAAAACCAGATCAATATTTTTCTGAGTATATCGAATCGATCTGTTCAATTCGTTTATTTGGAAAATTTCATTTCAAGAATAAATAAACCCATCTACTACAGTAATGTAGAGGTTTATATCACAGATAAAATCGATATTATTCAATATTTTTAGCAGAGGATAAGGTTCCCGGAAGTCGTTAATAATCTCTCTGTATAGAAACTTATTTTTATCTCACCAGTTATCCTTATGTTTGCAGGACCACTCACTATCACTTGACGGCTAAGTCGATGCATTGTCCTGCATCTGTAGGTAGGAAATTGGTCGCTGAATTCGAGATTGTGAATGAGAAGTTCTCCAGAGGGCAGTTGATGAAATTTCCCATCTGAAATAAATATTTTAAACTGTTTGATAGCGATTTAGCTTCTTAACCTAAAGATAGTATTCATGATGTATATGTACACAATATTTATCATTGAATGGACTGCAGTGTTGTGTGGGAACGGAGTAACACTTTGAATTAAAGAAGGCTATCCAAGGTCCTTCCCAAAGTAAACACCCAGTGCCGCCACCCATTAGTGCGAGAGCTGGTAGACATTTTTTGGGTATGCACGCTGAAAACTTGTCTAATACTTGTCCTATAATACCCAAACACAGAACCGCACACCTGGCTGGCTTATGATTCACTAGTTCTTCAACACTGGAGAACAATGTATACCTGATACACTTGACTTTCATTGGTTAGACAGGGACTGTATGCCGATATTAGAATTCAATGCTATCATTAATGGAAAGGTGGTAAAGCCCTGTGGACAGGAGCTTTGTTGCTCTTGTTAAAACTGTGATAAACTTAGTATAATAATCACGTCTGATGCGTTCATATGGATCTTGATTTGATTGATATTTCATATTTAAACTATCAGTTTCAACATAATTTAATTTAATATCGGCAAAATAAGGTAGAAAATAGTCATAGTGGAACTCATATAAAACTTTTGAAATAACTAAAACGGATATTCCTACATATATTGGTTTATAGAAAATTAACATTTTTTCTGTATTTCTATTACAACCAAATCTTCATCTAATATCATCCTACTTTTGAAACTAGCACTTTCAATTAAGTTGTCTGCCCAAAATCTACCGCTTCAATTATTTACTAGGCTTACAATACGATGTTTTCTAACATTTTCAATTGTTTTCCCAAATACAGCATTATTCATTAGTTTGAATAGGTTTTTGTCAAATTCTTTTCGAGCAGCTTGTCTCAAACATGTATTTTCATCAATGTAAATTTAGAGCCACGCAGATTGTTTGGACTTGAGAACTTTATGAACTTTTGAGCACACGACCGTGACTAAGAGCTTGCTTCAAGTTTCGATAGTGATGGATATAATTTTTCTTTGGAAATAAAGTGGATAATAATTTGGGTGGCTTTGAACCAGGAGGAATTTACATTTCAGCACAAAATGGTAGATCTTCATGAAGATCATGGATATGTTGAGGATATTCTAAATCAACCTCCAGGATATAACCTTCAGAAGAATCATCCGGTATATGTGTAATATCAATGTTGGAATCAACCCAGTCGAACCTACCATATGGTAAACATTGACTCATAGCCCAACCATACAAGTTATTCACATCCAAATACAGCAGATATTTTTCCATTTCATCTTTTTGCGCGTATGTTCTGGGGAACATACGCGTTATAGTTTTGCCCAAATGTGAAATTTAATTCTGTGGTGCCGTCCGTTGCCACGATAACTTGAGAACGGAAAGAGCTAGCGACTTGAAATTTTCAGGGTAGGTGGCGCATCCCAATACGACGGACAAGTTCGTTAATGGGTATAATCGGCCCAATGGTTTCCGAGTAATAATTTTGTTTTCAACCAAAATAAATCCGATCGAATTTAAACTTGGTGAATAGTTGTAGAATATAGACCTAAGCACGTTTATGAAATTTTGTGAGAATCGTATCGCTAGAAAATTATTAAAAAATTATTAAAAAATATTTTTGTTGTCACGATAACCTGAGAACGGAAAGAGATAGCGGCTTGAAAATTTCAGGTTAGGTTGTGCATCTGAATGCGAATGAGTTTGTTTATGAGCATAATCGTCCAAACGGTTTTAGAGTTATAGCCATCTGAAATTTTCTGAAATTTTGATGTTTTTTGTTCCTCATTAACTCGAAGAATACAAAACTGATTGGATTCAAACATGGTTATTAGTTGTAGAATGCCAACGCGAAAATTTTTGCAGAATTTCGTGAGGATGGTATAACTAGAAAATTAAAAAAAAAATAATTAAAAATAATTGAAAAAAATTCTATATATCATAAACTATTCGTCCGGCATGGCTGAAATTTTGGGTGAGCCTGCAGAACCTAACTCTACTGCAGAATTCCAAGTTTCAACACGATCGGATCTATATTGTTGGAGAACCGAGCAGCCTTTTGTGAGTTCGGTAGCGTAGTGGCAGCGGATGTGAATCGTCGTATGATATGTTGTCTATGGTCGTATTTTTGCGAGAACCTTCAAAAATAAAATATGAATGTCATGATGACATATTATTGTACATATATATTCAGACCTTGTTTTGAAAGAGATCCTCCTTAGGAGGAGGCAACTAAATATTGAAGGGATTTCTATGAACAAGAGTGAATATCTTGGAGAAATAGAGAAGACGATTCTTCTTCAAGAGATCCATGTGCCTTCAGAGGAGTATATTTGTGAGAGGGGACTTTTGAAAGGTTATGTATTATTTTTAATATGATATCGCTGAAATTTTGTTGAAGGCTTCTGATCTTGTAAGGTGAGAGGCTCATTTGTGGATATTGAATCTCGTGATGGGTAGAGAGAAATTTTAGGCCAGTTTTTCTATCACTAATGAGAATATATCTGTTACGCCCATGTAAGGAAGAAAAAGAAACTGACGTTACACAGCGCAGGTCTGAATGTTTCCGGCTTCACCGGCGCATTCGAATTTGGGCTTTTCGTCTTTCGTCATCCAGGGCCGGTTTCTGAAACATTTGGCTGTAGTTTATATTCAGTTTATCTTCCGAATTCTATTGAATTGGACAGATAAACGGAAGATAAACCACATGTTGTACTCCTCAGAAACCGGCCCTCAATGAATGGAAATAAACACGGTTAGATATTGTACATGTTAGAAGGCATTCTATTACATTATACAAAGTTTCAAATACAGGTGTTTCATTAAAGAACCCAATACAAATACACAACAAGTGGCGACGAGAATTAGGAGTAAGATGACTGCGATTAGCCAGGCGTTTACAGTCGAAATATTCAATCCAGATGTAACCACGTGGTCCAGATGGGTGAAGCGTCTTGAAGGAGCATTCAAAGTTTTCGATACAGAGGACGAAATGAAGAAATATTTCATCCTACATTACATGGGAGCAAGTACATACGACATTTTATGTGATAAGTTGGCTCCAGAAACCCCCGAGAACTAAACTTACAAAGAGATTGTAGAATTGCTGGAGGGATTCTATTCACCGAAACCGTTGGAGATAGCAGAAATTTACAGATTTCAATGCCGGAAGCAGACCGACGAAGAATCAATTCAAGAGTACGCAAAGCAGATAAGTGGTCAGAACTCAGTGAATGTGGTGAAAAAGCCTATGAGAAATCAAGGCAGTGCTAAGATGTTTGTTACAAATAAAAATTCATTTAACTCTAAGAAAAATAAAACTACATTTATGATACAAACAAAAAAAGTAATACAATTGTATATTACAGATGTGGAAGAAACCATTTGGCGACCAAATGCAACCTAGATTCTATTGTCCATTCTGGACAATAGAATTCATCTTGGTAAATTCGATTAAGAAGAGTCTCCAATACAGGAGAATGGACAATAGAATTCATCATGGTGAATTCGATTGAGAAGAGTGTCCAATACAGGAGAATAGACAATAGAATTAATCATAGTAAATTCGATTAAGAAGAGTGTTCATTACAGGAGTATGGACAATAGAACATACGCGCAAAAGCTCCTGACTTCACGTCAGTGCTTGAACCAATTTTTTTAAATTTCGATCCCATATATTCATTAGTCGCGTGAGATAATCTATTGGAACACTGACTGATACCACCCCTGATTCCATTTTATAGAAAATGTAATGTATCAATATCTTTGATAATTTCTAAATTTTTATAGGTATGTGATTTTCAACATATTATCCCACGTGTATCCTGGCAAAGTGTAGTAATGAATAGGATCTAACTCATATTCTTTATCTCTAAGTTGTTCAAAAACATCTGCTAAAAGCATTATATCATTTTTTGAGATACAGATTCATATAATCCTTTCTAGTTTGACATTTAAATGTAAACCAAACTTGTTGAGCTCTCAAGTAATTTTCCTCAATAATTCCATCGTAATTTAATTGCATATAGATGGTAGTTATGTAACAGATAATTTGTATACACTATCAATGTAGTCATAAGGAAAAACTCCTTTTTGGCACTCTTGTTCCTCGGAACAGTGTGAATATCAATTTGCCAAATGTCTGTAATTTTGGAATTTTTGGCTGAAAATGGTCTATTTGGTTCGACTCACTGATCAAGAATCCGTGGTCAAAATCGATTCTGTCCGGCCGTCCGTCCGTCCGGCCGTTAGCACGATAACTCTCCGACGGAATGAGCTAGACATTTGAAATTTTTAGAGTAGGTTTGAGGGATACATATCTCGGCTAAGTTCGTTATTGAGCGGAATCGGCTAAATGGTTTCGGAGTAATGAAAACAATTTTTTTTTACATTACAACTTTTGAATTCAATTTTTTTTACGATGCAGTTTTATCATAAGAATCCATTAATATCATTTTTAACTCTAACAAGCTAATACTTTCGGAGATGTGATTTTTTAAAATTTCAATAATACATCGTAGTTCTATGTATTCACCGAAAGCGAATTCTATCTGTCTGTGTTCACTGTTCATAAATGTCATCTTATCTAGCTATTAGAGACATGTCAATTCGTAGTTTGAAAATATTTTCTGCTGAAAAACAAGTATCCGATTCTTGAATTGAATATATACAAGACCGAAACTAATATCGACTGGTTGCATATCGAATAATTTATGTATAAATTCAGGATGATGTTTCAGAAGTTTTAGACTTGGATCATTTTAATGATGTAGTTTATGAAGGCAATAGGGAAGATGAACATAATGGAATCATCAAAACAAATTACTCTAAGTTGACCACTGAGGTTAATATTACCTTTTACTTCCTTAAGTAGTAAGACATATTCCTATATACAGTATTTTCATAATGTTGCTAGCAAAATAATGCTAAAATATGGATCTATATTTGTGTATCAAATATTTGTTCTTGAGTTAAGGTTCATAATATAGAATGAATGGGTTAGTGGTAGGAACTATTAAATTATGAAAAGAGGATTATATTTTATTAATATACTCGTATTTTGACTATTAAAATAATTTGTTCGTCAGCCCCTACCTACTCAAATATCAGGAATAAATGGACAATCTGCTATGATTGTCTCAAGCCTTGCTCCCAACATTTCGATGATAATATCCCCATTATTCTAAATGATAATTTTAAAAGCATTAAAGCATTGATGATTGCTCATTTAATCTTGATAAATAAACTATTATTTGAATTGAATTTCCTTCATGATGCAGTTCTAACATAAGAATCCATTGATACCATTCCCAACTTGAGAATGCAATACTTTTGGAGATATGATTTGTCAAAGTTTGAACAGAAGCGCCAAAACTCCTGTCCACAGGGCTTGAACCAATTTTTTGCGCGTATGTTCTGAGGGACATCGCTTTATCATTTTGCCCAAATGTCTGTTTTTTTCGATTTTTTCGCCGAAAGTGGTCTCAAACGATTGGGTTCGACTCCCTGATCAAAAATTTAAGGTCAATTTTGATTCTGTCCGGACGGCCGGCCGGCCGGCCATCCGTTGTCACCATAACTTGAGAACGGAACGAGATAGCGACTTGAAATTTTCAGGGTAGGTGACGCATCCCAATACGACGGACAAGTTCGTTAATGGGCATAATCGGCCTAATGGTTTCCGAGTAACAATTTTGTCTACAACTAATACTATTCCGATCAAATTGAAACTTGGTGTGTATTTGTAGGATATAAACCTAAAAATGTTTGTGAAATTTTGTGTAAATCGTATAGCTAGAAATTTTTTAAAAAAATATTAAAATATATTATTTACGTCACGATAACCTAAGAACGTAAAGAGATAGCAACTTGAAATTTTCAGGTTAGGTTGAAAATCTGAATGCGCTATTTGAGTTTGTTTGTAGGCATAATCGGAAAAACGGTTTTTGAGCTATACCCATGTGATATTTTTGGTTGTTATTTCCTCAATAACTCGAAAAATACAAAACAGATCCAATTCAAACATAGTTATTAGTTGTAGAATGGCAACTCGAAAATTCTTGCAAAATTTCGTGAGGATCATATCACTAGAAAATATAACAGATAATAGAATTCACCATGGTAAATTCTATTAAGAGTGCCCAATACAGGAGAATGGGCAAGAGAACATACGCGCAAAAGCTTCTGACTTCACGTCAGTGCTTGAACCAATTTTCTTTGTTAATAGTTTCAAATTATATTCATTCAAATTAGCAAGTTGATTTCGCAACTCAATGAATTGATCTGATGTTAGATATATAGCTAGGTTGTCAAGTGAGCTGTTTAAAAATCGAAAACTATCGATAAACCTAAACGGGATATTGGTTGGAGATTCATATTTTGTGAAGCTTATATATCTTTCCTTGTTCAACGATAGAACAGAAACCAAACTGTGTTTCGCAATCTCTTTTATAAAAATTGGTTCAAGCACTGACGTGAAGTCAGGAGCTTTTGCGCGTATGTTCTATTGTCCATACTCCTGTAATGAACACTCTTCTTAATCGAATTTACCATGATGAATTCTATTGTCTATTCTCCTGTATTGGACACTCTTCTCAATCGAATTCACCATGATGATTTTTATTGTCTATTCTCCTGTATTGGAGACTCTTCTTAATCGAATTTACCAAGATGAATTCTATTGTCCATTCTGGACAATAGAATTCATCTTGGTTAATTCGATTAAGAAGAGTCTCCAATACAGGAGAATGGACAATAGAATTCATCATGGTGAATTCGATTGAGAAGAGTGTCCAATACAGGAGAATAGACAATAGAATTCATCATGGTAAATTCGATTAAGAAGAGTGTTCATTACAGGAGTATGGACAATAGAACATACGCGCAAAAGCTCCTGACTTCACGTCAGTGCTTGAACCAATTTTTTTTTTTCGATTAAAAGGGTCCAATCAGGAGAACGGACAATAGAATTCATCATGGTAAATTCGATTAAGAAGAGCAAAAGCTCCTGATTCACGTCAGTGCTTGAACCAATGTTCTATTGTCCATTATTCTGTATTGGACACCCTACCATGGTAAACTCGATTAAGGGTGTCCAATACAGAAGAATGGACAATAGAACATACGCGCAAAAGCTCCTGACTTCACGTCAGTGCTTGAACAAATTTTTATATTAGCCATCAAACCTTTTTAATTCTTCATAATCATTACAAGAATGTCTGTCGATATGGAATATGGTAATAATTTGACATTTGAACACATCGTTTAATGCATAATCAATTTCAATACTTTTGTCACTCGTTGATGAGATGAGATATCTGAAATTATAGATAAACTCTAAATATTCCATTCAATATTGAAATATTAAAATTAAATTTCCACTTATTCATTTGTATTTCAAGATAATGAACGTTTGAAGCTAATGATTCATGTAAATTGTCTGTGAAAATTTGTTTTCATGGGTTAGGAGAAAAGAGTTATTGTGAAAATAAGATTCATTTATTTAGATACCAATCTATAAATTGTTTTATACTATCTACTAAGGGCCGATTTATTCAACCTCTCCGTAAAGTATTCGTCAACTATGTGCTCGTTGAATTTACTGATCCCCTTTAAAGTGAACATTTACAGATTACTTTCCTTTCGGTAAGGCTACTTGACAGTTTACAGGTCGTAAAATATATCAGCCCTCAGTGAACAAAAAATTTGTATACCTCACTGAAGCCGTAATACAAACAAAGGAAATAATTTCGAATAAAACTCTATTAACATATTCGATTATTTACTTCAAGAGAGATCAAGAATAACATTCATTTTGAAAATTCAATACTACATCAAGCAGCATGCAATACATTTTTTCGAGTTTGGACCACTGCTGCCCACATAATCATGGAGGATTCGTGAAACACTGCAGGGAGGATAAATACTTGTATATAGATTATTATTAAAATATGATAACTGACTTTCTCCGTTTCCTTATATAGGGGAAGTCCGGGAGACTTGCTCAGGTGGGAGAGTTGAACCACCTATCAAAACTCAATTTAAATTTCGCGCTAATGAAACGTCAAGACAGTCATTGGTACAGCACGGGACGCCAATAACCAGCAAGATGTCATTTTTTACAATGGCCAGTTTGTTTGGCTCTCAGGTTTGAAAAAGTGTATTTGTTACAGCGGAGTAAATTTTATTAATTTATGTTATTTTGAGATTGCGACCGTGTTTATAGAGGTAAGTATTGTGTGTTATTACTATTGTACTGCCTGATTATTGTAATTTCAGGTGTGCTATCTACTTTTTTGCTAAGATTTATCGTTTTTTCTGTGAGTAAAATGTAATGTCAAAGTAGTACATGCGGGAGACTTGCACCATGGCGAGTGCGGGAGATATGCTCAGTGGTTCATGTCTCCCTCTATATTGTTTGTATGATGATATTTGCAGTTTCATTTAATATATACTGAAATGAAAAACTTTTTTACTAAATTTAAAAACAATTCGGACACCTCAACACGCAAGTTCTATATGGAAAAACAAATAAAATTGTTTTTTTTTTCAATGTTCAATCTTATTTTCTGTCACAAGTTAATTGCACGAAAAATGTCTTTTCGATACAAGCCTTCTGAAGCAACACGCAAAAAAAAAGCATACCGTCACAGAATTTGAAAAAGCTATATGTGAGGTAAAAGAGGATGCATCTTTAAGAAAAACATCTATTGATTATGGAATAGATAGAAAGAAGTACACTGAGAATTTGAAGGAAAAATAGTCAGTATAAGGAGTCACAAATATTTACTGTTTCTGAAGAAAAACTCCTGGTACGAACTATCTTGCAGTAAAATGCATTACGGTCCAATGTTACGAAGAATGATTTAATAAAAAACCAAAAGGTGAATATTAAGAACAGAGTTTTCGAGAATAGCGATATTGAATCAGAAAATAAAAATAATACTTATAAAACTAATAAGAAGGTTCAAGAAGGCACTGATAAGAAAGGAAAGAAAATAATAAAACCAAACAAAATCCTAAGCTGAAAGATGACAAAAAATATATCGTTCCAGTAAAAACTAAAGGAATGATGATAGCGAAACCGAGTGTAAAGACGAAGATGTTTTGCATACGCTGAAATGTTTAATTTAGTTAACAAAATATTTAATAATTATGTTGATTTTGGAATATTAAAGAATATGTTGAGTTTTGTTTTTTTTATAAGAAGTGTGTTTCTTCATCATTCAATTTAATTTTGTGATATTTTGTTTAATATGTCAGTGATTTAAGCTGCAAAAAGTTTTTATTTTTCCCTTTAAAAAGCAATGTTCAACTCTCCCCAAACTGCGGTTCGAGTGTCCCTAAGGGTGGGGAGAGTTGACTCATATCCCATTTTTCATTCAACTAGATATACCATATTTTAGTACTATAATATCGAAGAAGTAATTATGCATAAGTGAGCCTAAATTAATAAGAAACTTTATTTTATAAAAATTGAGTCGGTGAGATTCATTTCTAAGAAAATACGTTACTTTAAACAAAAAGCGGTTCAACTCTCCCGGACTTCCCCTACTACTTCTCGTTGTAAAATATACTTGGATTTTCCTCCGCAACACTAGGATACATCATTTTCAAAGTTAGCGTTGAATTATCAAGCCATTCTATTATAATATTAGTAAAATCTGTTCTTCAGAGGTATTCATTGTTAAGCATGCTAAGCAACAAGCATTTAAGAAACATATACCTGAAGTTCCACGGGAAAACAATATACATAATATATACCTACACACATGTTATATTGCATCGCCTTCTACTCCTATATTTTAAAATATTCTGCAATTAGAAAAATTAAAATGTTTCGTTAAAAATGCCTATTATATAGGTACACGCTGGCATCCAAACACCCTGATGATGGATCGTAAGAGACCCATGATATCAGGAAAACAGATTTGTTTGAATAGAAACACTAGATTTTCTTCTTGGCTATTCCACTTTTGAACTTTAAAAATTTTAGTGTTCATGTCATCTTGGTTGCCTCTTATCAATATTAAATTTTCTCATGAGATATACTTAAGCTTCACAAATATTCAATCGACTAAGTTCCATATACCTTGTTTTTAAGAATTCTATCTGCAGTAACACCAAGAGTAACTCATGCATTCTATTTGTCGAAAAGCATTACTTTTTTGCTCTACGTCAACTGGACCTTAATTCATTCCAACCTGAAAGGAAATATTAAGACTTGGATTTCTCTGAGTAAAGTAATTCATTCAATTCACTTCTATTACTTACTGCTGATTTTTAGCCAGAAATCCTGAAGGACATATACCAGATATCTTCTTTCTGAACAACTTTTCCACAGTTCTCCATAATTTGGAAGTTCTTTCACATACGTAAACAATATTTCTAGATTCCTCCAATCTTCAAATACAAGGTAATCTCGATTATTTTCAACGGAAGGAATACTCGTTCGTACTTCGTGGATTGAGAATATTTTGTTTACGTTTCAGATTTCAGATTCGATGTTGAGGTTAAAACGGGGCGCATGCGTAGATCAGAATGTAGTTTGTAGTATATCCATTAATCATGAATCATTCTCAAAAATACCACACAAGCAATTTACCGATCACTGCTAATATTTATTATTTACCAGAAATTCATCACAAATCGAAACTATTTAAATTAGAAATGTCAATTTTTACATGACTAACCCGGACTTAGCCATTTAACCCTGCTATTTTGCCGGGTTAAATTTTTATAGTTTCAACCCAGGGTTAGGCTCTAACTCTTGAAGGTGCAAGACCTATTATCAATTTAACCCTAGGTTTAGAGTTAATCCGGATTTAATTAGATAACCCGCATTCGTGCAAGTGGGCCTTAGTGGCCTACATGGCCTAAAATTCCTCTCTACCCATCACAAGATTTAATATCCACAAATGAGCCTCTCACCTTACAAGATCAGAAGCCTTCAGCAAAATTTCAGCGATATCATATTAAAAATAATACATAACCTTTCAAAAGTCCCCTCTCGCAAATATACTCCTCTGAAGGCACATGGATCTCTTGAAGAAGAATCGCCTTCTCTATTTCTCAAAGATATTCACTCTTGTTCATAGAAATCCCTTCAATATTTAGTTGCCTCCTCCTAAGGAGGATCTCTTTCAAAACCAGGTCTGACCACTAATGTAGGGCTATCATCTCCCATAGATTTGTGATGAAATAAGACGATTATCCCATAATATACGAGCGAAAATATGTCATCATGACACTCATATTTTTTTTGAAGGTTCTCGCAAAAATACGACCATAGACTACATATTATCATACGACGATTCCCATCCGCTACACTTGGCTACCACTACGCTACCGAACTCACAAAAGGCTGCCCGGTTCTCCAACAATATAGATCCGATCATGTTCAAACTTGGAATTCTGCAGTAGAGTTCGGTTCTGAAGGCTGTTCCAAAATTTCAGCCATGCCGGACGAATAGTTTATGATATATAGATTTGTTTTCAATAATTTTCAACTATTTTTTTTTTAATTTTCTAGTTATACCATCCTCACGAAATTCTGCAAGAATTTTCGCGTTGGCATTCTTCAACTAATAACAATGTTTGAATTCAATCGGTTTTGTATTCTTCGAGTTAATGAGGAACAAAAAACTACCAAATTTCAGAAAATTTCAGATGGCTATAACTCTAAAACCGTTTGGACGATTATGCTCATAAACAAACTCAAATGTCACATTCAGGTGCACAACCCAACCTGAAATTTTCAAGCCGCTATCTCCTTCCGTTCTCAGGTTATCGTGACAACAAAAATATTTTTTAATAATTTTTTAATAATTTTCTAGCGATCCGAATCTCACAAAATTTCACAAACGTGCTAAGGTCTATATTCTACAACTATTCACCAAGTTTAAATTCGATCGGATTTATTTTGGTTGAAAACAAAATTATTACTCGGAAACCATTGGGCCGATTATACCCATTAACGAACTTGTCCGTCGTATTGGGATGCGCCACCTACCCTGAAAATTTCAAGTCGCTAGCTCTTTCCGTTCTCAAGTTATCGTGGCAACGGCCGGACGGCCGTACGGCCGTACGGCACCACAGAATTAAATTTCACATTTGGGCAAAACTATAACGCGATGTTCCCCAGAACATACGCGCAATAAAAACCTCGTTGTATTGTAACTACCGAGATTGTGGAACACTTGAAGAACGATATAATTTTTGCTGAAATTTAGGTTACATTTATTACGTTCTAGTCCGCGATGTTCTCTAGTGAAATGATTATGATCCCTTACCACCATATCATCTAATATTAAAGTTAACTTATATATATGACAAAATTATTCTTTTCATCATCATCTGAATTTATAAATTCCATTGGTTTCATATCTTTTATATTTTCCTGTAAAATGTTTCCCATCTGCTCCAATTGAGCCGAAAAGCACTCCATACAATCAACCATTATAACTATCGAAATATGAAGGTACAGATTCTCCATACATACTTTTCAAATAAAATCCTGCACTGATAGCATTATGTTTTTGATATTTGATTGACTTGAATTTCACTTCATTGGCCGCGTTCGGCAGAACCAACAGTTGCGGAACCGTTGTCACATTTCTATGATTTTTCTGCTGAACGGTAGGCTCACTGTGGAACATGTTGAGTAGCGGTCGTCATTTTAAGGAGCGAAATTTTTTCCGCTCAGCATCGGTAACATGTTGTAAGTTTGACAGTTGTGACATTTATTTTAAAAATAAGGAGCGAAAAAATGGATGCTGGACATATATTTACGACGGAAAGAATTACCTGCACTTCGGGACATTCTAAAATGGTCTTTCAATAAATCACCCATATATAGAGGAATTGCATCTTCATAAAAATTCTGATTCCTGGGAACACTTTCTCTGTTTTCATCTTCCAATAAAGGCAGAGGTTGAGCCAATAATGTAACAAGTTCACTTCTTATGTTGGCCGTAATATTATCATCTTCGAAGAGTGATGAAAAGATATTTGGATTCATGATTGAATATTTATATTTGTGACGGGCAATCGAAAAAAATTCGAATCACCGAACCTGAACATCATATGCGACATGAATCGTGTTTTGAACATAGCCGAGTATGATTAATTAATTTTGTTCCGAATAGAGAAATAATTATTAATAAATTTTTCAGATATCCATTTCTTACCATTACGTTTACTCAATTGATTTTATATTAACCGTGATAAATTTCTAATATAAACATAATGATACTTATGGTGCTATTCTGCTTTTTGGCGCTCTAGTTCCTGGGAACTGAGTGCTTATCAATTTGCCCAAATGTCTGTAATTTTCGAATTTTTCGATGAAAATGGTCTTTAACGATTTGGTTCGACTCACTGATCAAGAATCCGTGGTCGAAATTCATTCGGTCCGGCCGGTCCGGCCGTAGGGACGATAAATCTCGAACGGAATGAGCTAGACAGTTGAAATTCTCAGAGTAGGTTTGGGAGGTAAATATCTCGGCTAACTTCGTTATTGGGCAAAATCGGACAGATGGTTTTGGAGTAACAAAAAAAAATTTTTTTTTACAAAACAAATTCCAAATTATCTTTTTTCCAATAAGCAGTTTTATCGTAAGAATCTAATGATATCTTTTTAACTCTAACAAGCTGATACTTTCGGAGATATGATTTTTCAAAAATTCAATAATAAATCGAATTTCTACGTTTTCACAGAATTATATAATTATTCTATGTATGAATTGTCCTAATGTCAACTTATTTTCCTGAGACATGACATTGTCTAGTTCCTTGCTAATAGTTGGTTCGAGAAACGTCAAAATCACCTTAGAGAGACAAGGGTAAAAAACCGTCAAATAAACCCCCATGTGGCGATTTTATGTCGAAAAGTGAAAATTAAGAATATATATCCCAGGTAAGTACCGACGTTTTATTCTAATACCGGACATCGACAAGATCGTACGAGGAGCCCGATAGCCGGTTGGTCTAGGCCGTCGGGTTTTCGGTTTCGGAACGAGAGAAGGTGGGCTCAAATCCCTGAAAGGGAATCACACTTTTTGGCGCTCTAGTTCCTCGGAACTGAGTGCTTATCAATTTGCCCAAATGTCTGTAATATTTATTTAAGATGCAGTTTCACCATTAAAATCCATCGATATCATTTTCAACTCCAACAAGCTAATACTTTCGGAGATATGTGTTTTCTAAATTTCAATAATGAATCGTACGTACTTCTATGTTTTCACAGAATGCTATAATTATTCTATCTAAGCTTTATTATATGATATGTGTTCATACTCGTACATTTCATCCTGTTCTATATGAAAGAGTCAAATTCATTTCAGCTATTTTAATTTGATTTCTTCCATGGTGCAGTTCTCATTCTCAGATTGCTCATTTAATCTTGATAAATAAACTATTATTTGAATTTAATTTCCCTTATGATGCAGTTCTTTCATAAGAATACATTGATTTAATTCCCAACTCTGAGAAACCAATACTTTCGGAGATATAATTTGTCTGTTCGAACTAGAGCGCCAGAAAGCTCCTGTCCACAGGGCTTGAACCCATTTATTATCTGTAAGCTATGAATCTGTAGGTAACGATTGCTCTCTAAGAGGCCGCCTTATGAAATCGTAAATAATGCAATTCTGGAATTATTCCTGTAACTATCTGATTTACGGTGCTACATTTCAACTACTTTGATACATTTATTGGAAAGCATAACCTAAAACCGTGGATATATTTTGAATTTGAAGGTATATTTGCATACAGTATCACTTGTGACCCCAATATATTTTATTAGGATTTTGTTTGCTTGCAGCTTTAATATTGTTAAGAGATCAAGGAAGGAAATGAAATATACAATATGAAATGAGATATATTGATTTGTAACATGGTTTTACGTATAAATAGTCCGTATTATTTGAAAGAAATGCCCATATTAAAAAATAAAAATAAATGTCTAAGCCAATTTTCATTCTTGATCACTTAACCGTTTTCTCTCAATTCGAAGTTCCTATTATAATAAAAATGATTTTCAAGTCATGTGAAATTACGTAGTAAGTTGGATACTAGTTTTTATCATGCTTTAAGAATGAGCAAATAATCCAGGCAATCTGATTATTATTCACATATCCATTTTCATATTCGGGAAAAAAACCGTCACACCGCAAAATCATACAATAATTCTTTAAAATAACCTCACATTATATCTTCCGATATGCTTCCGATCGCCACTCGAGTAGTTGTAAGGATTTAAGAATATCTGTAGGTTACAGATCGCTAAAAGCAGTCCAGAATAGCAATGTTCCTGTAAAGGTGCGTAATCACTTGCAAGAGAACACTCCGAACAACCCGCGCGCGATGCAACAAACATTGTGCGAGCTGTTTGGAGAGTTTGCGGTGTTCGCTGCGTTCCCACCATCCCACCCGTATCAGTGTTTGCGTGATCGTCGACGTGGATTCAGACGATTTGATAGTACCCGCTGGTGCTTTTTGCGCGCGTATTCCGCAAGGAACAGCGTGCTATCATTTCGTCACAATGTCTGTATTTTTCGAATTTTTTTTCGAAAATGGTCTCAAACGGTTGGGTTCGACTCCCTGATGAAGAATTCGAGGTCAAATTCAATTCTGTCCGTCCGGTCCGGCCGGCCGTTAGCACGATAACTCTCGAACGGAACGACTTAGAGCGTTGAAATTTGCAGGGTAGTTTTGTAGCGTAAATATCTCGGACAAGTTCGTTAACGGGCGAAATCCACCGAGCGGTTTCGGAGTTATGGCCGTTTTTAGTCAAAACGTTTTTTATGAATATTTCCGGAATTTTCCGATCACTCGATCTTTTTGAAATTTGGCATCAAATTGTAGAACCATGACCTTTATATGCCTGTGAAGTTTTGTCATGACCGGACGGCCCTAAAGTGGCAAAAAAAAAATTCAAAAATTTTGAATTTTGTTTTCACGATAACTCGAAAAATACTGATCTGATTAAATTGAAACTCAGTAGTTCGATGCAAAAGACCAAAGCAAACACTTTTGCAAAATTTCGTGAAGATCACGTGACATGAAAAAAATCAAAAAATTACTACTATTTTGCGGAATACTTTGCTTGAAATGCTAAACCTATTTTTTTGAGGTTCATGCTGCCCTTTCCGGGCATTTTTCGTTATGCGCATGCGTAGATGAGAAGTCATTTAACTGCTGTAGTTTTCGTCAGACAGGATTGGGGTGGCGGATGCTATTCCTCCATAGAATCCAGATCCCTGATGAGAGTCTGCGCATGCGTGGATTGAAGATGCGATATCTCCCGAACCACTAGTATTGGAGAATCGGAGTTTTTTGCAAGGTGTGTGATTTTGAAAGGACTTTTAGCCGCGAGTAGATTGCGCATGCGCAGAAGAGAAGTGACTGTTTTTGGGTTGGATGGGTTATGTTGGGAGTGCTGAGTCGATATTGTGATGATTTTAAAGAATATTCATGGCAATTCAGTGCAAGGAAAAGTCAGTTTTGCGGATGCAGCGTTGTTTCCGAGTTGAAGTTTCCGTACCGTGGCCCTGGGGCTAATTTTGAAATTGATGTTACCCCTTACAGGCATTTTTCGTTATGCGCATGAGCAGACCATCAGTGATTTAACTGGTGGTGTTTTCGTCAGAGAGGATTGGGGTTTTGGGGTGGCGGATGCTATTCGTCCATAGAATCCCCTGGTGAGGGTCTGCGCATGCGTGGATTAAAGATGCGATATCTCCTGAACCACTAGTGTTGGAGAATCGGAGTTTTTTGTAAGGTGTGTGATTTTGAGAGGACTTTAAGCCGCGAGTAGATTGCGCATGCGCAGAAGAAAAGTGACTGTTTTTGGGTTGTATGGGTTATGTTGGGAGCGCTGAGCCGATATTGTGAGGTTTTAAAAGAATATTCATGGCAATTCAGTGCACGGAGAAGTCAGTTTGGGAGACATAGCGTTATTTCCGAGTTGAAGTGTCCGTACTGTTGCCCTGGGGCTAATTTTGAAATCGATGTTACCCCTTACGGGCAGTTTTCGTTATGCGACCTGCAAAGCTCTGGCTGAGGATTTAGATCACGGAATGCAGAAAGCGGTGTTGCTCAGATCACTTCGAGGTCCCGTCAACTATGAAGGCCGCTTGCAGCTCATCCCTTTTGATAAGAGACGCTGTAAGGGCAGGACGAAGAACTACTCCAAGGAACGTGCGAGAGGTTTTTTAGTGAGTAACCATCAACATCTGGAGTCTCACACTCCTGAGGGAAGCGGACCTTCTCAGGGCGGGCCTATAAAAGGTTTTTCCTCTCGAGCGGAAAAAAGAACGATAACTGATACATCATGCAGTATTTCAAACCTCATAATATCTTCAATTGATATTGGAAATGTAATTCCATCAGTATTAATTATAGATTAATTATTGATTTTGGCTGAGGATATTATGATGACACTGTATATTGTCTATTTGATATTTTTTTAATCGTTGATGAATATAAGCCCGCAAGAATGCTCCACATAAAACATAAATTATCTTCGTTTTGGATGTTTACACAAACTTTTTTTGATTCAATCTATTAAGGTAAACATATACAGGGTGTTCCTTAAAGACAAGCTAATATTTAAGGGGATGATTATTTGACTCATTTAAAGAAAAAACTTCCTATGACCGTATGTCGTAAAAGTCTTAACTTTCGAAATACAGGGTGATCAAATTTTGTTACTGCGGTATGATGCAATTTTAATTTGATTATTCTAATCAAGAACAGAGCATCCGACAAGAAAACATAATTTTTGGATTCTCATTCATTTTGGAAGAAATCTGATCTCTTAATTTGCTTTCAGTCGATGAACAAACATTTCCACACCGCATCAGATTTTTGAGCAAGCGATCGTGAGGTAAAACGATTTTTATTTTTTAAGCGGAAACCGAGCGTCGGACAAAGGACACCCGTAATTTTCATTTCAAACAAAAGCAGTGGCGTAGTATTTTTTCTCCAAACATATTCAATGCAAAACTCGTATGGATGCCACCAGTGAAGAAAATGAAAATTTTTCTTCACAAAATGCCTATTGATGCATAGAACACATGTACCAAATTATATGAAGATGTCTACAATATTATCTCTGTTATTATTAAACAATTGTTTTTATTGAAAAATTGTATCACCCCGTATCTCAAAAGTTGAGACTTTTAGGACATACGTTCATGGGAAGTTTTTTTCTTAAAATAAGTCAAAAATCACCCCTTTAAATATTATCATGTCTTCAAGGAACACCCTGTATATGAACTTCCAACAAAACAGTATTGATTTTAACAATTTCATTTTTTTGGCGCGCTGAGTGTCGTCAGCATGATTACGCTCGAATGCAATAAGCTAAAGAGTTGAAATTTTCAGAGTAGGTTTGGAGTCCAAATGCGCAGGCCAAGTTCGTTAATGAGCAAAATTCACAGAGTGGTTTCAGAGTTATAGCCATCCGAAATTTTGTTTTGCCAACTACTCGAAGAATACAGATCTGATCGAATTAAAGTGCGGTAGTTGGGTGATAAATACTGACACTAAGACATATGCAAAATTATGTGGGGATCACGCTTCTGGAAAATTAAAAAAAATATTTAAAAAACTCTGTATCTCAGGAACTATCAGTCAGATATCGTTGACATTCTGCGAGGGCCTTCAAAACGTTATTTCTCATTAAAGTTCTGAATTTCAACTCGATCGTATCTTTATTGGTGAAGATATCACCTAAATATAGAAAAAATATTTTTACGATATGAGTCTATTTATTTATTTCCTTTTTATTTATTTATTTATTATGGAGTACAAACAGGTTTCCCCAAACTAGTACCCTCAGATAAACAATTCAAAATTATACATCATATGAAAAAAAAAGAATAAACAAAGAAGAAAATACAATAAGCTAATACAGCTATACTATGACATAATTCGTCTAATCTTATTTCTAAAACATACAAAAGAAGAAGAAAATACATCAATTTCAAGTGAGGTTAAAATGGTTAAAATGGTTAAAATCTTTCATAATTCGGCAAAGAGGTGAATTTTGTGTATAATTTCTGCGACGAAAGGGAATATCAAAAAGAATTTGATGTCGCGATACTCTGTTAGGCACTCTAAAACGGATCAAAGCGAGTATTTCCGAGGAGTCGTATATGAAGTTGATAATTTTATACATAAATAATAACCCAGTGATAGTTCTACGGTTTTCCAAGGAAATAACGTTGAAATGGGTGCGAGCACATGAGTACTCACCAGGTGTCCTTTGATAGTTAAATTTTCTCGACAAATATCTCAATAAATTATTTTGAATTCCCTCAATTCGACTAACACTGGTAATACATCTTGGCGACCACACTATCGATGCAAACTGAATCCTGCTCAAAACGAGAGAGTTAAAGACGGCTATTATTGAATTCTGGGACCTGAAATATTTACATTTTCGCTTAAGAAATCCCAATAATCTCCGACAATTATTTGATATACTATCTATATGAGCATTGAATAATAATTTTCTGTCGAAAAATACTCCCAAGTCCTTCATCAGATCAACAGATTCTACCTCGTAGTCACCGAGACAATAATCGAAAACAATAGGATAGACAGTACGGGTAAAAGAAATTTTTTTGCACTTATTAAAATTCAAGAACAACTGATTCAGCTCGCAAAAATGGACGAATCGATCTAGATCTCTCTGAAACAACATTGAGTCGTGTGAGCCATGAACTCGCATGAAAACCTTCAAGTCATCTGCATAAAGAAGACATCTAGCATAACGGAAACAGCCAACAATATCATTGATATAAATCAAAAATAGTAGTGGCCCCAAATGAGAACCCTGAGGAACTCCAGAGGGAGAAAGGAAAATGTCTGAACGGCAACCATGAACACTAACAAACTGTGTCCTCGAGAAGAGATAACCTTTAAACCAATCCAGTATGGTGCCGCCCACCCCGATCCCAGCAAGCTTGCGAATCAATATTTCATGGGATATTTTATGGAAAGCCTTACTGAAATCGGTGTAGACTGCGTCAACTTGCGAACCAACGTCCATACTCTCAGCCATAAACTCCGTATATAAGAAGAGATTCGTATCAATAGAACGACCTCGGAAGAAACCGTGCTGCTCCGGAACTATAACATTCTTGACCAAATTAAAAAGGGAACTGTATACAATTTTTTCAAAGACTTTAGCAAATATGTTGAGCTTACAGATAGGACGATAATTACTAACCTCAGATTCATCACCATTTTTGAAAATAGGTGTTATAGAGGAGATCTTCCACTTAGCAGGAAAATGTCCAGCGGCAAGGGACTGATTAAAAAGCAAGGTCAGCGGAAGTGATAGTGAGTTGATACAACTTTTTATAAAATAAGGTGAAATTCCATCGGGACCTGATCCCTTCGTGGAATCTATATTCTTTATGCAGTTCCTGACCTCCTCTGCGGTGATGACAACATTATTCAATTCTTGCGATGAATTTACCACGATATATGGCGGTTCCGATCCACCATCCGGGGGGACCTCAAACGAATTCACAAAATGAAGCCGGAAAAGATTTGCAATATCTGTTTCACCAATAGCTACTGCCAACCAGCTAACGAATTTCAGCGTGGTAGAGCACTGGAGTGAACAGTGGTGTCAGCAAGGTGTTAGGAACGCTGACCTTATCTCCAACCCTTGTCTCAAGGTTGCTGGGTTCAAACTGCCAAGAAGAGAGTGGTGTAATCTCAATAGAATTCGCACGGGTCACGGAATCTGCAACAAAAGCCTTACCCAGTGGGGAGCTGCCGACAGCCCACGATGCGACAACTGCGGCGCCGATGAACAAACAATCACCCACCTGGTACTGGAATGTCCCGTTTCCTCCTTCAGTGGCACACTACAAGAGCTACATGACCTCACACCGAATGCAGCAGAATGGCTACGACAGTGTAACTTGCGGCTGTGATCCAAATATTTAATATTTAATTTAGTGAATTGTAATGTATTTGTATTGGTATTTGTCATTTTTTTTTTCAGTGTGTTGATTAATTGTTCATACGAATATATATATATATATATATCTGTTTCTGTATGGGCAGATATGTCACCATATTTTATTTGGCAAGGAATTGATTTTCCTCTCCTCTTCAATGACGTGAACCTCCAAAACAACTTGGGATTACCTGGTAGTGAATTTTCAAGATTATCTACGTATTTCTTAAAATCAGTATCGATAAGTACTTTCGTAGTATTGGTCTACTGTTTTTATATTCGACCAAACAAATAATCAACAGTTTGTTTGATTTTTGACGTGAGTTAAAAAAATGGGTTCAAGCCCTGTGGACAGGAGCTTTCTGGCGCTCTAGTTCAAACAGACAAATTATATCTCCAAAAGTATTGGTTTCTCAGAGTTGAGAATTATATCAATGTATTCTTATGATAGAACTGCATCACAAAGGAAATTAAATTCAAATAATAGTTTATATATCAAGATTAAATGAGCAATCTGAGAATGAGAACTGCACCATGGAAGAAACCAAATTAAAATAGCTGAAATGAATTTGACTCTCTCTTATAGAACAGGATGAAATGTACGAGTATGAACACAGATCATATAATAAAGCTTAGATAGAATATTTATAGCATTCTGTGAAAACATAGAAGTACGATTCATTATTGAAATTAAGAACTTCATCTTAGCATAAATTGAATTCAAACATCATAGAAGAATTTAACTTCAACAAGAGTGCCAAAATTTATCAATCCAAAACCAATAGACGAATTCTACCCAACAACGAACTCATCCGAGATATTCATTCCTCAATTCTATGATGAACGATAATATATATCTTTCCTCAAATCTACTCCAATACACCAATATTCCAGTTTTGTTTTTAGTGGAGATATTCTGAACTCAATATTATTAACTTACCATTACCATTCCCATCATCAATGGATTGACCATCGGCATGAAAATATCAACCAACACAAAGTATGATATTAAATTAGAATTCTCATATTTATAGGATTGCTGGAAGGAATGACAATGAGACAACGTCATGTCTCACGAAAATAATTTGACATTATAACAATTCATAGAATACCCACAGAATAATTCTATCATTGTGTGAAAACGTAGAAATACGATTTACATTGAAATTTTGAAAAATCATATCTCCCAAAGTATTAGCTTGTTAGAGTTAAAAATAATATGAATGGATTCTTATGGTGAAACTGCTTATTGAAAAAAAATTAATTTGGAATTTGTTCTGTAAAAAAAAAATTTTTTTTTGTTACTCCGAAACCATCTGTCCGATTTTGCCCAATAACGAACTTAGCCGAGATATTTATCCCCCAAACCTACTCTGAAATTTTCAACTGTCTATCTCATTCCGTTCGAGAGTTATCGTGCCTACGGCCGCGGACCGGCCGGACAGAATGAATTTCGACCACGGATTCTTGATCAGTGAGTCGAACCAAATCGTTTAAGACCATTTTCATCGAAAAATTCGAAAATTACAGACATTTGGGCAAATTGATAAGCACTCAGTTCCGAGGAACTAGAGCGCCAAAAAGGATTCAAGCTTAGACTATAAAAGGATTTAGGTAATCATAACGTGTTTGCATGAATCTTTATTATTAGTGTTCAGTGATCGTATTTCTAGTTCAAGTTCATGTCATGATGTGTGACATGTGACATGACAAACAAATCAGTTTGTAAATCTTAGTCGAATTTAAGCGAATAACCGGAACAGTGCGGTTAAGACCAATCCCTTGCTAAGCATAACCGATCGGTTATAATAGCAAGGGATTGGTCTTAACCGCACTGTTCCGGTTATTCGCTTAAATTCAACTTATGAAATATAACATAACTTGGTAAGAAATAAATATAGATTTCCAAGTTTCAGATATTCCAATATAACCTAACATGGCTGGTTACACGGGGCCGTGTATTGGTACAGAAGCTGCAAGAATTATATCCACATTCGTGATCCCAGAGACGGAAATGAACAAATATGAATAACCTATGAAGTCTATTGAGAAATATGCCAACCCAAGAGTTAATGAGTTCTTTAAATGGTATAATTTCTTGAAAAGAGTGCAAAAAGAAAATGAAAAATTAGAACATTTCCTTACTGAATGCAAGTATCTGTTACGAACATGTAATTATAATGAAACCGACCCAAATCAAACTGCCGAAGATAAAGCACTGAGAGACAAAATAGTTATAGGCATAAGAGATCCTGAAACCAGTGAGGCATTACTGAGAGTTGAAAAATTGACAGAGGAGAAAGCAATTGAATTTTGCAGAACCAGCGAGCAGAGCAAGCATCGGAACCTGCAGTTCCAGAGCGAATTGAGGGGGGTCATTAAAGCTGTAGCCAAGTATAATAAAAAAACGAAGAATTTCAAGTATAGACAAGAAGGTCAGAGGAAGCAAAATTCAAATAAAGGAGATGTCAGTCGACACATGGTGCACGTGAATGCCCCGCATTTCGTAAAAAGTGTGGGAAGTGCGGGAAGATATGTTAAATCATTTTACTATATCTTGTATTGTTAAAAATGTTGAGGATGTCGAGAAAGATTAAGGTAGTTCTGAAGAACCAGATATTATTGTAGGATACGTAAGAAAATGTAGGTACCTGTTATAATACTAATTGTAGTCATAGGAAAGCTTGGGATGAACTTATTCGATGACGAACGTAATAATTTCAATGTTAAATTAGATACATGTGCGCACATTAGTATAATTCCTAGAGAAAAATATAATGAAATAAAAACACAGATTTTAGTTCGTAAATCTAACTACTCGAAAATATGCTGACGGATAGTAGGTTTCGAATTTTTATTGATAATAATAGTAGTAAATTAAACAAAATTTCATAAACGTGCTTAGGTCTATATTCTACAACTATTCACCAAGTTTAAATTCTATCGGATTTATTTTGGTTGGAAACAAAATTATTACTCGGAAACCATTGGGCCGATTATACCCATTAACGAACTTGTCCGTCGTATTGGGATGCGCCACCTACCCTGAAAATATCAAGTCGCTAGCTCTTTCCGTTCTCAAGTTATCGTGGCAACGGACGGCACCACAGATTTAAATTTCACATTTGGGCAAAACTATAACGCGTATGTTCCCCAGAACATACGCGCAAAAATTTGAATAATGGTCTCCCACAAGGTTGAGTTTCAGCACCTCTTCTTTTCAATTTATATATGTGTGATATTCCTGCTACTTCCTCTGAGAAATTCATATCGCTGATGACATTGCCCTTGCATTTCGTCATTCTGATTTCCAAAGTATAGAAAATAATCTATCTGCACTTTTAGATATTCTGAAAAAGTACCTTCAGTGGCGCTTGTGTCCGAGTCCGAATAAAACTGAGGTTTCTTGCTTTTATTTGAACAATGACCAAAAATATAGAACATTGAGTGTAACTTTCGGTGATTGTTTCTTGAGACATAATTTGTATTCTAAATATCTAGGAGTGAAACTAGATTCCTCTTTGAATTTCAAAGCTCATTTGGATGACTTGCGTCTGATGTTGAAAAGGAGAAATAATATTCGGCAGAAATTAGCTGGTACTTCATGGGGTGCTGATGCAGCTACTCTTTGAACGGCAGCCTTAGCCTTGTTTTTTTCGGCCGTTGAATATTGTTGCCCCATCTGGTTTAATAGTGCTCATACTCAAAAAATGTATGCACAGCTGAATTCATCTATGCAGATCATCACTGAAACTATTAGATCTACAGCTATTCATTGCTTGTCAGTTCTTTCAAACATTGTCCCGCCCCACATTCGCAGGCAGACTGCTGTTTCAAATTCTTGAAATAAATTTCATGTTTTCTGAAGACAATCGTTAAATCCACATTTTACATTAATATTCAAAACACACATTAACAGATAATTGGACAATTGTTTCAATTTTACTTTTACGAAAATACTAAAAATTGCACCGGCACATACAAGAAACCAGTAGAAGTAGGAAAAACTGTTAATTGGAAATTATGTGCCATAGTTATAGAAAACTTCAAACCAAAATTCATTCAATTCTGAATAACCATGTCAAAGCTACAAAAGAAAAACTATTTTTTTATTCAAATTTCAACAGCCTTTGTCTTTTTTCCTGTGCCGAATTTGGAAAAATGGTAAAAGAAAAAAGTGTTTTATTTGATGAGAATAATCTATGGTTAAAATTAATGCACAACTTGAAGACTCACCCTGTATATAATAGCTGGGTCTCCAGCAATTTATTCTATCCTATCTTACTCTGGGGAATCTTTTCGGATGGTGTAGGTTTTTCATTTTGCAAATGCCAATCTTACGTATGATTTTCGGAATATCTCCACGTCCCTCATGTTGACATGTATTTATGGAGAATGGTATTCTCACATTGCCCTCTATTTACAGATGTCTAATATATGTGAAAGAGAATGAAGGAAGCGTGACAAGACTATCTGCTTTCATGGCTATAACACTAGGAGTGAAAGAACGTTAAACATCCCCGAGAACATACCCAAACACGAAACAACTAATTTTGAGAAGTCTCCTATATACCAGTGTATCAAACTGTATAATCACGATTTATTCAGTCTCTTGATTGTAAATCTTTTAAAAAGCTGTTAAAGCTTATTGTTCAAAAAATGTTATTACTCAGTGAATGATTATCTATTTGATGTATTTACCAATTTTTGATTTTATCTCTTTGTTTTCATCTGACTTGTCCTATACGATTATATGTCAATGTGGATTAATAAATTATTATTATTAGTATATACTCACCTCCTTGTAATGATGGATATATGAAGAGGGAAGGTTCTTGTATCCAGGATATGATGCGTACTAAATCCTTAACAAATGCTGGAATCACGCACTTGAGTACAGCTGTACAACCTCTTGCCGCTCCTTTAACTTCCACATCTACTTTATACGCTTGTGTAACAACTGGAAAAAAAGTTAATTATTCAGTTTCGACGAAAAAATAGCAGCAAAATGGCAAGAGTTTAATTTTTGAATGAAAATCTGCCAGTGGGTTGAAGTTTTGCGAACTATATTAGCAAATATAACAACCAACAAGTCCCAACGATTTGTAGGGAACAACATTCTTCCCTACGATCCTTCTGCCTCCTCGGCGTTACCGCCAGTTTGTCTCGACGAACATCTGTCGACCTGTGCGTGATGCATTAAAACCAAAGCACCGCACTGGAGACATCACTTCGGCACTTCGGTCCTGAAATCAAATACGTCTATGGCAGACTCATACGGAATAGGCCGTACCAATACGTTCATCAGTGAGAGCTGGAACGAAACGCTAAGCAAATCACAGCACGCAACGAAACCCACCATTGGTGACCCCGCCGTGAGGGTGAGCAACGCGTCGTGACTAGCAGTGGGGTATTGGAAGTATAGGAGGGAACTACATTCTTTCCTCCGATCCTTCTGCTTCCTCAGCGTTTCCCCCAGTAGTTGACGCCTCTGTCTCGATGAGCACCTGTCGATCTGTGCGTGATGCATTAAAACGGCACTGGAGACATCACTTCGGCACTTTCATGCTGAAGTTATATGCGTCTACGGCAGCCTATCTCACTGAACAAGCCATATTAATGAGTTCATCAGTGAGAGCTGGAACGAAAGGCTAACCAACCAAGAGTTTGTGAGTCCTCACATCACAGCACGCATCGAAACCCACAGATTCATACGAAATAGAGTATTTTGATAAGAATATTTTGTAAGTTGAAAATCGTCAGCTGATGTGAAAGGATTCACTCAAAAATGGCTCCGACGTCCATGAGTTATATCTTTCAAGCGGTAATATTATGAAAAATTTTAGTCACTGGATTGTGGTTACCTGAAATGCATTCAATTTCTGCAACCTGACCTAGGGGGAACTTTCAATCAACATAGATATTGGATACTTTTTGCGCGTATGTTCTGGGGAACATCGCGTTATAGTTTTGCCCAAATGTCTGTAACTTTTTGACGAAAATGGTCTCAAACGATTAAGTTCGACTCCCCAATGAAGAATTCGAGGTCAAATTTGATTCTGTCCGTCCGGCCGTTGCCACGATAACTTGAGAACCAAAAGAGCTAGCGACTTGACAGGGTAGGTGGCGCATCCCAATACGATGGACAAGTTCATTAATGGGCATAATCAGCCTAGTGGTTTCCGAGTAATAATTTTGTTTTCAACTAATATAAATCCGATCGAATTGAAACTTGGTGGGTAGTTGTAGAATATGAACATAAGCACGTTTGTAAAATTTTGTGCGAATCGTATGGCTAGAAAATTTTAAAAAAATTATTAAAAAATATTTTTGTTGTCACGATAACTTGAGAACGGAATGAGATAGCGGCTTGAAGTTTTCAGATTAGGATGTGCACCAGAACGTGATATTTCAGTTTGTTTATGAGCATAATCGGCCAAACGGTTTTAGAGTTATAGCCATCTGAAATTTGGTGGTTTTTTGTTCCTCATTAACTCGAAAAATACTGTACCAATTGAATTCGAACATGGTTATTAGTTGTAGAATGCCAGCGCGAAAATGTTTGCATAATTTGGTGAGGATAGCATTTGTAGAAAATTTTTAATAAATCATTGAAAAAAAAAATTCTATATATCAGTAACTATTCGTTTGAAATTGCTGAAATTTTGCAAGAGCCTTCATAACCTAACTCTACTGCCAAGTTTCAAGTTTTAATACGATCGGTTAAATATTGTTGGAGATTCGAGCATTCTTGTGTGAGTTCAGTAGATGGGTGACCGTTGCCTCGATAACTTTCGAACGAAAGGAGATAGGGACTTGCAATTTTCAGGGTAGGTTGCATATCCGAAATGGGAGAGTTGAGTTCGTTTTTGGGCATAATCGGTATAACGGTTTCCGAGTTATACCCACCTGGAATATTATTTCCTTAATAACACAAAAAATAAATATTCGATCGAATTGGTGCTTGGTAACTAGTAGTAGAAAATCAACATAAAGACGTGTTTAAAATTTTGTAAGAACCGTACCCCTAGAACATCTGAAAAAAATGAATGAATTCGAATTTACCTTGGTAAATTCGAATTAAGTGTTTCGAATTAAGTGTCCAATACAGGAGAATGGACAACATAATTTACCATGGTAAATTCGATTAAGGGTGTCCAATACAGAAGAATGGACAATAGAACATACGCGCAAAAGCTTCTGACTTCACGTCAGTGCTTGAACCAATTTTTTGCTATTTATTCTAGACTGCTCAAAAAATACATGCATGCAAATTTCAAAGAAGAATATATTTCTGTAATATTAATGCCTGTATATGATACTTATTGATATATTTTAGAAGAGTATATAACTTCTGCCATGTTGTGTCTTCTACAAGTTTGCTCACTATGAGTAAATTTGTCAATATTTACTAGGTTTATCGTTCAAAGGTTTTTTCTGGGTAACTCTCCCAAACTACTAAAAATAATCATGAAACAGAAAACTTTGAAATTTTTAATTTATGGAACAATGTTGTCTAACAAACAGTAACCAAACGACACCTACGATCAAACAACTTTTCTGTGACACTTCAGAGCCTAATGGTGCTATCCTGCTTTCATCTATAAGCCAATCTGTAACTTTTCATAACCTTACAGGAACATTGCTATTCTGGACTGTTTTCAACGATCTATAACTTACAGATATTCTTAAATCCTTACGACTACTCAAGTGTCGATCGCATATCAGAAGATGTAATGTCAGGTTATTTTGAAGAATTATTGTATGACTTTGCGGCGTGGTTTTTTTTCCCGAATATGAAAATGGATATGTGAATAATAATCAGATTGCTTGGATTATTGGCTTATTCTTAGAGCATGATCGTATTCAACTAACTGTACGTAATTTCATGTGACTTGAAAATTATAATAGGAACTTTGTGAGAATTGGGAGAAAACGAATTTACCATGGTAAATTCGAATTAAGAGTGTCCAATACAGGAGAATGGACAACATAATTTACCATGGTAAATTCGATTAAGGGTGTCCAATACAGAAGAATGGACAATAGAACATACGCGCAAAAGCTTCTGACTTCACGTCAGTGCTTGAACCAATTTTTTTTTTCGTGATTTTTTTTGAAATTTTCTAGGGGTACGGTTATTAAAATTTTTTTTTTCGTCATTTTTTTCGAATTTTCTAGTGGTACGGTTCTTACAAAATTTTGAACACGTCTTTATGTTGATTTTCTACTACTAGTTACCAAGCTTCAATTCGATCGAATATTTATTTTTTCAGTTATCAAGAAAATAATATTCCAGGTGGGTATAACTCGGAAACCGTTAGACCGATTATGCCCAAAAACGAACTCAACTCTCCCTTTCGGATACGCAACCTACCCTGAAAATTGCAAGTCCCTATCTCCTTTCGTTCGAAAGTTATTTATTTATTTATTTAGGTTTACGCCACCCATACAGCCGAAGCCTTAAGAAGGGTGGGAAAAATACAATGAGCACAAATTACAATACAATGATAAAATAATACAAGAAAAAAAAAGGATACAAATTGGTGAGACTTAGATGCAACCATGCACGCGAACTGAAAAAAAAACTTGATTAAGAAAAAAAAAGCTCACACGCACAGTTGCAAGAAATAGATGAGAAACAGATGTGAACGATCACAAAATCACCTTCCTGATCTCAGTCAACGATGTGTAGAAAATGTCTATCTCGATCTGGTATTTCATATAGTTAACACAAATTTGATGTATAGGAGAAAACATGCGTGAATTCGTATTGGGTGTCGGCAAATAAAACATGTTATGTGATCGTGCACACCCTCTAGGTACATGAATATTCAGTAAAGAGAGTAGGTGGGGAGAATCTATTTTGTTATTGAGCAGTTTGAAAAGGAAAACTATGCTGTGACATGCACGACGTGTCTGCAACGAGTTAGTACCAAAACGTTCCAATAAAGATTCCTGAGGAATACCTCGGCAGGATACTCCCCATCCACTCTAAAGCATATTGCTTTGAGAAAACGTCTCTGTATATTCTCGATATTATTCAAGTGGACATTATAGCCCGGAGACCAAATAATGGAGGCGTATTCAAGTTTAGCTCTCACAAATGCGTCAAACAGGAGCTTGAGAGTATTAGGGCTACTAAACTGCCTTGAATTCCTTATCACAAAGCCAAGTGTTTTATAAGCAGATGAAACAATACTGCAAATATGTTCAACGAAACTTAATTTAGTGTCAAATTTTACTCCTAAGTCAGTGAAATTTGTGTGCCTCTCAAGTTTGGTGCCATCAATATCGTAATCAAAAACAACTGGTTGTTTCTTGCGCGTGAAAGATACAATATTACATTTTTTTATGTTCAAAGGGAGTAGGTTAGACTCACACCACTTATGAAGAGTTCTTAAATCCCCCTGTAGTTTCAAGCTGTCAGTTGGGGTCTCTATTTGTCCATACAGTTTACAGTCATCCGCGTATAGCAATAGATTACAGTTCAGTTCCAGGCCAATGTCATTCACAAATATTATGAATAATAAGGGTCCCAAAACAGAGCCCTGTGGTACACCAGAAGTTGCCGTTATTTCGGCCGATCGGTGACCATGGTATACCACTCTGAGAGTTCTGTTGGATAGATAAGAGTTAAAGAACATGATAAGATCGTGTGTAAGTCCAAAACTGGAGAGTTTTTTGAGGAGAATACCATGATCGAGCCGATCAAACGCCTTCGAGAAATCCGTGTAAGCGACATCAACCTGCCCTGAACTATCCAATTTATCGGAAATAAATTGTGTGATTTCGATCAAGTTGGTGACCGTTGATCTGCCCGGTACAAAGCCGTGCTGATAAGGCACAATTTGTGGGTTCACATGAGCTGATAAAAACTCAGAGATAACCATCTCAAAAGCTTTGCTAAAATTACAGAGAACGACGATAGGCCTGTAATTCTCAATATGACTTTTATTGCCTTTCTTGAAGATAGGGCAAACTTTACCTTCTTTCCAAATGTCAGGGAATGATCACGTTGATAACGCAAGATTAAAAAGTGGCTTCGCGAATATTATGGCGCAGTCCTTCACAATGAATGATGGAATACCATCTGGCCCAGTGGTCAATTTAGGTTTCAGCCGTTTCAGGCATTGCTGTACAAGTTCTTCAGACACATAAGGGGTTGACAGTGTAGGCACATTAGAATCTTCATCCACTGTGTTGTTCGGCGGTGTCGAGTTAATGAAAGCTGATTGGAAGAAGTTGGCAAACGCGTTAATTATTATCTCGGGATCGGATATGTCTTCATCTTGGTATTTCATAGAATTAGGGATGGGTGATGTGAGTCAACAGCCACTAGGGGATCGTTTTGTTGAGAGACAACAACTTCTGTTCTACTCAGCACCAGGTCTAGGATACGGTCATTGTGATTCATGAGGAAGTTATATTGCTGTAAGTTCATGAAGCGCATAAAGTTTATAAGGCAAGATATTATTCGAGGATAAGTGGTTTTGTTGCGATATGATATATATTCGGGTATGTTGAAGTCACCGATAATTAATAAATTGTCAGAATCGCTTAGTTGTTCAGCGGTGCATATAGATTCAAATATCGTTTCTTGCAGGGCATATGATGAATTAGGAGGTATATAGACATTGACAACATATGCTGAAGTTCTCTCATTGTGAACCTTGACGCCCACGACATCTACATTGGGGGCAAGGTGGGAGAGATAGTCGAGGTCAATTTGGCAAGAGTGAAAACAGGTCTTAACCGCCAGCAAGACTCCTCCCCCCCCTAGACGCATTCGTGAGATCAAAATTTCTATCCTTCCTGTGAAGAGTATAGTCTGAGTTAACTATTTCACTGTCAAAAATGTCAGATTTCAACCAGGTTTCACTCAGAGCTATAATATCATAGTCATTTACAGAAATTGAGTTATACAAGCAATCCAATTTGGTTCTTAGGCCTCGAGCATTTTGATAGTATATGGACAGCTCAGTAGCCGAGACTGCCTTGCTTACGTTAACATCATTATCTAGTGATTGCTATTTAGTAATGAAAGAACTTGATTTGAGATATTGTAACCGTTTTTTATAAATAGGGCACTTATCTACATCCCAGACAGCATGGTCGTTCTCTACAAGATTTGCATTCTTAAAATTTATACAAGAGAACTAGCTGGCCCGGCAGACTTCGTACTGCCCTCCAACTCCAACTCCAACTCCAACTCCATCTCCAACTCCAACTCCAACTCCAACTCCAACTCCAACTCCAACTCCAACTCCAACTCCAACTCCAACTCCAACTCCAACTCCAACTCCAACTCCAACTCGAACTCCAAGTCCAACTCCAAGTCCAACTCCAACTCCAACTCCAACTCCAACTCGAACTCGAACTCCAACTCCAACGTGAACTCCAACTCCAACGTCAATGCAAACCTCAACGCCAACGACAACTCCAACCCTAACGCCAACTCCAATTCAAATTGATCGTAGCACTATCTGTCGGGACAAACTAAAATTAAAATAGAATAATATTGAATGCGATGATAGCGCCATCCGTCGAATCTGATGTAAAACATTCCAAAATCAAAAACTCCTTACAAATAAAAATTAATTAAACAAACATCTGAATTCACAAAATTATTTATACACACTTCAAAACTCTTTAAAAAATAATTACATTTAATATTTTAATCAGCACATGAATTGAATAACAAATTTTTTTTCAAATTAATCGTAGCACCATCTGTCGGGACAAACTAAAATTGAAATAGAATAATATTGAATGCGATGATAGCGCCGTCCGCCGGATCTAATGTAAAACATTCCAAAATCAACAACTCCTTATAAATAAGAAATTAATTGAAAAAACATTTTCCAGTAGACCAAATTGTAAATCTAAACCATTCTCGAATCTCCACGAACACACACAAAAAATTTCATCAAAATCGGTCCAGTCGTTTAGGAGGAGTTCAGTCACATACACAGGCACACAAGAAATATATATATTAAGATGTAGAACTCTTACAATTATTTAATGAGTGATTATCTGAGCATTTTGGGCACATAGCTTTAACGCTCAAGCAATTGACTTGGCTGTGGTTGAAACCACTACACTTGAAACAAATTTTGATGTCAGTAGCATCGAAAACATTACACACATCATAGTTAATAAATAATCTAGAACGTTCCATAATTAGTCCAAAGGTAGCAGCATCGACAACAATGAGAGCCTGAAACAAAAGGGGATTCTTCCTAGTTGCCCACACTTTCAATACTCTCACACGAGAGATACTTGAGAATACATCATTTTGACCTTTGAGGCACTTAGTGATATCATCAGCAGAGTAATTCTCCATCAAACCCACAATTCTGATTTTGGGTTCAAATTTTTTAGCATCAGCAATGTTGTACTGAGAAGATAATTTCTCTTTGGCCATTTTCTTGATATTATTAGCACTTTCAGGATTTTCGCAGCCGATCAAAATACCCCCATCCTTGATAAGTTTGACTTGTGAAACTTGTATATTAAGATCAATCGGGTCAATGTTATTCATTATGTCAGACTTAGTTTTTGCATTGGACTGACTGGGGTCGACAGGTTTGACAATAACCACTGATTTGCTGCCAACGATTTGTGAGAACAAAGGTTTATCAGTGTATGCATTTTTAGCGTCGCAGACAGTAGTAAGCTTATTATCAGCCATGTCCAGAATTTTGGATTTCAAATCGCCAAACATAGGGATGTCACTCAAATCACACAGTTTCGATAGTTTTTTCTCAGCAATATCCATCATTTTTAGCTTAAGATCTCCGAACATATTGTTACATTCATTCATAATGTCATTCATTCTGGAGTGTATCAGAGTTTTCAAGATATTATCGTGTTTATTTTTCATTTTGAGACAGTCTGTACAAAACCAGCAGAACCCAGGTGTTTTCAGACTCTGAATGGATTCACCGGGGATTCCAAAACAAATGGCATGATAAGACCCGCCACAAAAACCAGCACATGAAAGATACGGTGACTTGCGTCTGTCTATAACTGAGTCACACTTTCCACACTGCATGGCCATTTTTCATACTACTGTATCGATCTGTATCGAATTCAATAGAAAATAAAATTAGACTAATTGTTACCACAGATCCTGTGTAAAAACTGATATTTACAAGGCACTATAAACCACTTCTGTAGGAGCACACAAAAATCGTCCTACCGCCACGATGTTCGCACAATGTATTCAACGTTAAATCTTATCGAGGCAACGGTCACCCGAGGCAACGGTCACCCATCTACTGAATTCACACAAGAATGCTCCAATCTCCAACAATATTTAACCGATCGTATTAAAACTTGAAAATTAGCGGTAGAGTTAGGTTATGAAGGCTCTTGCAAAATTTCATCAATTTCTAACGATTAGTTACTGATATATAGAATTTTTTTTTATTTTCAATGATTTATTAAAAATTTTCTACAAATGCTATCCTCACCAAATTTTGCAAACATTTCCGCGTTGGCATTCTACAACTAATAGCCATGTTTGAATTCAATCGGTTCAGTACTTTTCGAGTTAATGAGGAACAAAAACCACGAAATTTCAGAAAATTTCAGATGGCTATAACTCTAAAACCGTTTGGCCGATTATGCTCATAAGCAAACTGAAATGTCGCGTTCTGGTGCTCATCCTAACCTGAAAATTTCAAGTCGCGATCTCATTCCGTTCCCAAGTTATCGTGACAACAAAAATATTTTTTAATAATTTTTTTAAAATTTTCTAGCCATATGATTCGCACAAAATTTCACAAACGTGCTTAGGTTCATATTCTACAACTACTCACCAAGTTTCAATTCGATCGGATTTATATTGGTTTAAAACAAAATTATTACTCGGAAACCGCTGGGCCGATTATGCCCATTAACGAACTTGTCTGTCGTACATCATTTTGACCTTTGAGGCACTTAGTGATATCATCAGCAGAGTAATTCTCCATCAAACCCACAATTCTGATTTTGGGTTCAAATTTTTTAGCATCAGCAATGTTGTACTGAGAAGATAATTTCTCTTTGGCCATTTTCTTGATATTATTAGCACTTTCAGGATTTTCGCAGCCGATCAAAATACCCCCATCCTTGGTAAGTTTGACTTGTGAAACTTGTATATTAAGATCAATCGGGTCAATGTTATTCATTATGTCAGACTTAGTTTTTGCATTGGACTGACTGGGGTCGACAGGTTTGACAATAACCACTGATTTGCTGCCAACGATTTGTGAGAACAAAGGTTTATCAGTGTATGCATTTTTAGCGTCGCAGACAGTAGTAAGCTTATTATCAGCCATGTCCAGAATTTTGGATTTCAAATCGCCAAACATAGGGATGTCACTCAAATCACACAGTTTCGATAGTTTTTTCTCAGCAATATCCATCATTTTTAGCTTAAGATCTCCGAACATATTGTTACGTTCATTCATAATGTCATTCATTCTGGAGTGTATCAGAGTTTTCAAGATATTATCGTGTTTATTTTTCATTTTGAGACAGTCTGTACAAAACCAGCAGAACCCAGGTGTTTTCAGACTCTGAATGGATTCACCGGGGATTCCAAAACAAATGGCATGATAAGACCCGCCACAAAAACCAGCACATGAAAGATACGGTGACTTGCGTCTGTCTATAACTGAGTCACACTTTCCACACTGCATGGCCATTTTTCATACTACTGTATCGATCTGTATCGAATTCAATAGAAAATAAAATTAGACTAATTGTTACCACAGATCCTGTGTAAAAACTGATATTTACAAGGCACTATAAACCACTTCTGTAGGAGCACACAAAAATCGTCCTACCGCCACGATGTTCGCACAATGTATTCAACGTTAAATCTTATCGAGGCAACGGTCACCCGAGGCAACGGTCACCCATCTACTGAATTCACACAAGAATGCTCCAATCTCCAACAATATTTAACCGATCGTATTAAAACTTGAAAATTAGCGGTAGAGTTAGGTTATGAAGGCTCTTGCAAAATTTCATCAATTTCTAACGATTAGTTACTGATATATAGAATTTTTTTTTTATTTTCAATGATTTATTAAAAATTTTCTACAAATGCTATCCTCACCAAATTTTGCAAACATTTCCGCGTTGGCATTCTACAACTAATAGCCATGTTTGAATTCAATCGGTTCAGTACTTTTCGAGTTAATGAGGAACAAAAACCACGAAATTTCAGAAAATTTCAGATGGCTATAACTCTAAAACCGTTTGGCCGATTATGCTCATAAGCAAACTGAAATGTCGCGTTCTGGTGCTCATCCTAACCTGAAAATTTCAAGCCGCGATCTCATTCCGTTCCCAAGTTATCGTGACAACAAAAATATTTTTTAATAATTTTTTTAAAATTTTCTAGCCATATGATTCGCACAAAATTTCACAAACGTGCTTAGGTTCATATTCTACAACTACTCACCAAGTTTCAATTCGATCGGATTTATATTGGTTTAAAACAAAATTATTACTCGGAAACCGCTGGGCCGATTATGCTCATTAACGAACTTGTCTGTCGTATTGGGATACGCCACCTACCCTGAAAATTTCAAGTCGCTAGCTCTTTTCGTTCTCAAGTTATCGTGGCAACGGCCGGACGGCCGGCCGGACAGAATCAAATTTGACCTCGAATTCTTCATTGGGGAGTCGAACTTAATCGTTTGAGACCATTTTTTTCAAAAAATTCGAAAGTTACAGACATTTGGGCAAAACTATAACGCGATGTTCCCCAGAACATACGCGCAAAAACATTGCACTTTGGTTTTAGTGAATGCTTTAGAACCTCCTACAAACGAGAAATGCTAATGCCACATTGCAGTAGCGGGAAAGCTATAATATATGTATGGTGGAGGATGTAATCATTGGCTGATACATTTTAGGTTTTGCGCGGGTGTTCCGCAAGGAACAGCGTGCAATCATTTCGTCACAATGTCTGTATTTTTCGAATTTTTTTTTCGAAAATGGTCTCAAACGATTGGGTTCGATTGCTTCATGAAGAATTCGAGGTCAAATTCTATCTGTCCGTCCGGTCCGGCCGGCCGTTAGCACGATAACTCTCGAACGGAATGACTTACAGCGTTGAAATTTGCAGGGTAGTTTTATAGCGTAAATATCTCGGACAAGTTCGTTAACGGGCGAAATCCACTGAGCGGTTTCGGAGTTAAGGCCTTTTTTAGTCAAAATTTTTTTATGAATATTTCCGGAACCGATCAACCGATCGTTCTGAAATTTGGCATCAAATTGTAGAATCAAAACTTTTATATGCCTGCGAAGTTATGTTTTGACCGGACAGCCCTAAAGTGTCAAACAAATTTTTCAGAAATTTTAAAATTTTGTTTTCACGATAACTCGAAAAATACTGATCTGATTAAATTGAAACTCAGTAGTTAGATGCAAAAGAACAAAGCAAACACTTTTGCAAAATTTCGTGAAGATCACGTGACATGAAAAAAATCAAAAAATTATGCGGAATACTTCGCTTGAAATACCGAAACCTATTTTTTTGAGGTTCATGCTGCCCTTTGCGGGCATTTTTCGTTATGTGCATGCGCAGATGAGAAGTCATTTAACTGCTGTAGTTTTCGTCAGAGAGGATTGGGGTTTTCGGGTGGCGGTTGCTATTTCTCCATAGAATTCAGATCCCTGATGGGGGTCTGCGCATGCGTGGATTAAAGATGCGATATCTCACGAACCACTAGTGTTGGAGAATCGGAGTTTTTTGTAAGGTGTGTGATTTAAGAGGACTTTTATCCGCGGGTAGATTGCGCATGCGCAGAAGAGAAGTGACTGTTTTTGGTTTGGATGGGTTATGTTGGGAGTGCTGAGTCGATATTGTGAGGTTTCAAAAGAATATTCAAGGCAATTCAGTGCAAGAACAAGTCGGTTTGAGGGATGTAGCTTGGTTCCGAGTTGAAGTGTCCGTACCGTCGCTCTGGGGCTAATTTTGAAATTGGTGCTACCCCTTACGGGCATTTTTCGTTATGCGCATGAGCAGACCATCAGTGATTTAACTGGTGGTGTTTTCGTCAGAGAGAATTGGGGTTTTGGGGTGGCGAATGCTATTCCTCCATAGAATCCCCTTATTTATAAATAACTATATTGGGTAGATCTATATTAAAATACGTTCGGATTTGGAGAAGAGGCAATTGCTTTCCTAACGGAGGCCCCACAACCGCATTTTTTTTCGATCTACGGTGAAGCTAACAGCCAAACTGTATTGATAGCCATATTTGTTGAAGGAACTTGAAAAAATAAAAAAAAGCACTGACGTGAAGTCAATACTCTTTGGCGCTCGTGTTCACGGTGGCTAATTTGAATTGAATGATGAGTATTTCAAGCTCAGTGGATAGAGCGAGCCGAAGATCTACCCAAAGGATAGTGGACACCATTCACTGTCGGTTCAAAAATTAACAGTGCTGTATCTAAGCTGCCATCAGGAAATAGTAACAAAGTTGGAAAAGAACACAACTGACCCTCCTTAGTCGCAGAAGCTCCTAGAAGATTTGGGAGGGTCAGTATAATCCTCATCATGTAAATAGCACGCGCGCAAAAGCAGAGTGACTTAACAATGAAAGAAAAAGTGTAAAGAGTTAATCTGCTTTGGCGCGCGTGCAATAAACATGATGAGGATTATACTGACCCTCCCAAATCTTCTAGGAGCTTCTGCGACTAAGGAGGGTCAGTTGTGTTCTTTATCAACTTTGTTACTCTTTCCTGATGGCAGCTTAGATACAGCACTGTTAATTTTTGAACCGACAGTGAATGGTGTCCACTATCCTTTGGGTAGATCTTCGGCTCGCTCTATCCGTTCGAGAGTTATCGTGCTAACGGCCGGACCGTCCGGCCGGCCGGACCGGACGGACAGAATTGAATTTGACCTCGAATTCTTCATCAGGGAGTCGAACCCAATCGTTTGAGACCATTTTCGAAAAAAAAATTCGAAAAATACAGACATTGTGACGAAATGATAGCACGCTGTTCCTTGCGGAACACGCGCGCAAAAAGCAGCAGACTGTATTAAAAAAATATTATTTTGACTTTGATGTATTAGTTTCCGAACATTTTTGGACTTACCCTAAATTTCTCGTCTCGTTGTACCGAACTCTTCCTGGCTGGTAGAAAGGAAAAAAAAGGGAGAATAGGATTCAGGATGAACAAGTTCAATTTTCACCTGCACTGTCAGCTTAGGTAATAATTCTATAGATTTCCGCAAATAATTCACAATGGAAAAACAACCGTACCGATCAAGCTTAATGAATTCTTATTGACTACTAAATCATGTATCACATCTGCGACATTTGAAATTCGCGATGTTGCCGATTACTTAAATTCTTCCAAATTTCGAATAATGCCCAAACATACCCCCGCCCCTGAAAAATCAAGTTTTTTAGCAAAAAAAAATAAAATGCAAATAAATACTACTGAATTCTAATGATCTGTGATCCTTATCAAATCATATCCAACTTATATCCGACCAAAAAAAAAAAACCATTCGGAAAAACAGAAAAATATATAAATATCTCCAATTATTGGGAGGGTAGTGGATACACCTTTACCACTGGTCTTGTAAACACTCCTTTACTGGTTTTAAGTTTTACATTTCGAACTATTCCATCCGTTCCAGGATGTACTTCTATAATTACCGCTAAAGGCCAATGCAAAGGTGGTGGATTATCGATTTCAGAACAACCACCGAACCTACTTTTATGTTTGGAGTCTCCTTGGACCATTTTTGACGCATCTGTAAACCAGACAGATACTCTATTCTCCAACGTTTCCAAAAATCTCTCGCTGGAAACCCCTTAGTGGTGATAAAGTTAAAAAATGCGCGGGAGTTAGAGCCTCCGGAGCAGTCGAATCCGATGATAGACCACATAATGGCCGTGAATTTAACAAGGCTTCCACCTGTACGAGAACAGTATTAAATTCTTCATATGTTACCAGTTGATTTCCAATAACCCTATAAATATGAGATTTTACCGATTTAACATTACTTTCCCACAACCCCCCCATGTGAGGTGCTGAAGGAGTATTAAACTTCCATTCAATTCCGTGGATTCCTAATTCTGTCTCGAAGGTCTTTATATAATCTGCAGAATTTACAAATTCGTTTATCTGAGTCAGCACGGTTTTAGCACCAACAAAATTAGTGCCTCGATCAGAATAGAGTACGCAAACAGGACCCCGGCGAGACATAAATCTTTTCAAAGCCTGTAGAAAATGATCCGTCGACAACAAACTTAATATGTAATTCCAAATGAATTGCTTTAATGCTCATACAGACAAATAATGCAACATAACCCTTATGAACGGGGGCATTTTTGGGTAGATCTTCGGCTCGCTCTATCCACTGAGCTTGAAGTACTCATCATAGGAACTCAGAAATAGCTCGACCGATTTTGATCAAACATTGTTTGCGTGTTTGAGTGTGTATCAGGGCCACAATAGGTAACTGGTAGGTGGCGCTGTATTCGGTTTAAGGAAATTCAAGAGCGACTCAAACGATTTCGATGAATTTTTGTGTGTGTATCTGAGAATGTGTCAGGTCCACAATATACCCCAGTAGGTGGCGCTGCAATCGGTTTATAGAAACTCAGAAATGGGTCGACCAATTTTGATGAAACATTGTGTGCGTGTTTAAGTGGCTCTCGGGGCCACAATAGAAACCCATTAGGTGGCGCAGCATTCAGTTTATAACAACTCAAAAACGATTGGCCGATATCGATTGAATTTCGTGTGCGTGTATATGAGTAATAATAATAATAATACTTTATTCATCCTGTACGACAAATACAGGTAAAGGTCCAGCCAGAGAAAAAAACAGAATCAAAATAGAAGACTACTCACAAGAATCAGAAAAATACTCAGCTACAGAATAATTACATCTACTAACTAAACTAACTTTAATTGATTTTTTAAATTCATTCAACTTAAGACTTCGCAATGATTTAGGTAAGTGATTGAAAAGTTTGATACAGTGGTACATTAGTGAAAATTCGAATCTAGAAGAATTATGTTTTGGTATGCACAACAATCCCTCATTTCAGTTCAGTAGCTGTGAAAGCTAGAAAGTTTGGTGAACTTATTTTCGTTTTCTTGGGTATAAATCAAACATTTGAGAATGGAAATCGAGGCCAGGGTGAGGAGGCCATTTTCAATGATAACTGGCCTACAGGAGGACCTAGGCTCGACATTAAATATCATACGCAAGATCTTCTTCTGCCAACGTCCGTTGAAGCACCCCAGAGCAGGATGTTATACGCTAGGTGACTGTACACCAAATTGTAGTAAATGTTGTGGACGGATCGCAAAGGAAGTGAATTCCGAACTCTACCTAAAGCAAAGTAGGAGCCATTGAGTTTTTTACAGATAGCATCAATATGAGTGCTCCCCTTCAAGTTATATATAAAAGATGGAGTGAAGTTTAAAAATTTGTGCGTTTCAGTTTTTTCGGAAGAAATGCACTTCGAAGTGAGTGGAGTTATTGTGATATCCAACAGTAAACGCATTGGTGTAATAAGTGTCTACCGTCCTGGTTCCGGTAATTATGAAATATTTCTCGACAGACTGTCATATACCCTTAATTATTGTTTAAAGCTGGTTGATGTTGTTTTTGTATGTGGCGATCTGAACATTGATTACTTGAAGGTTGAATGTATTAACCGTAAGATATTGATCGATTTGATTGAATGTTTCCAATTGAGAATTACTTCCCAAGACCCTACTAGGGTTTTTACAGAAATCACTGGTTATACATCCATTTCTAAGGTGGACTATATTCTTACAAATGCGAGTATATCCGATTGTAATGTAGAGAACTTTGAACCCTATATGAGTGACCACCGAGCTCTTTTATTAGAATTCAACACTCAACTCAATGTTCATACTCAATGCATGTTAAAATTTGTCAGAAATTTCAATGAACAGAATTTGAGCAATTTCATTTTCCACATAACAAATTGCGATTTTCACGATGTTTATGAAACTGATGATGTTGATGGTTGCTTTGAAGCTTTAATATCCACAATTCCACACATTTTTGAGTTTTGTAGTCCCTTAAGGAAAACAACAGGTAGGAATGATCAGAACAAGTATTGGCTCACGCCAGAGATTGTCCTTGCTAAAAAGCAACTTATGCATTTATATTGGTTACATTCCAATTTGAAGTCTTCGGATACCATCATTTTGTACAGGAAAGCCAAATCATCCTACACTTCAATGTTGAGGGAATCCAAGCGGAAATTTTAGAATGAACTCATAAATGGTTCGGATAACAAGAGCAGGACAGTTTGGTCCATGGTGAATAATATAACTGGAAGAAGTAGGAGAAGCCAGTCTGTTGAGTTGGATATTAACGGTATTATGTACGATAACTCTGATGAATTGGCGAATATTTTTGCTGAATATTTCTCAACAATAACCGAATCCTCACTGAACCACTACTATCAGAATTATTTGTCAACTGTATGTAGCACCTCATGTTTATTGAACACCACTTTCTTCTTTCATCCTGTGTTGGAGTGTGAAGTTGCTGACATTATAAATACTTTGAGGAAGAATAAATGTTCAGGCGCCGATTCAATATCAGCGAGAGTACTGAAGTTGATCAGTTCTGAAGTCTCTCGTCATTTTGCTTATTGCATTGATCTGTCCATCAGTTCTGGCGTGTTCCCTTCGATCCTCAAAAGGGCCATTATTATTCCTATTCCCAAGAATAAAGACATACATGCAATTTCGAACTATAGACCTATTTCTCTTTTGAGCACATTTTCAAAAGTCTTTGAAGGAATCGTATTGAACAGGATGATGAAATACCTCGACAAATTTGATATACTGGCTTCTGCTCAACATGGTTTTCGATCTGGTCGTTCAATCCAGACAGCAGCAGCTTACCTCGTTGATTACGTTTATGAATCTCTCGATAAGGGCTTTTATGTTGCAGGGCTATTTTTTGATCTCTCTCGAGCGTTTGATAGTCTGTCTTTTCAATTCATTCTGGACAAATGTTACAACCTAGGTTTTCGGGGTGTGTTCTCGGACTGGCTTCGTAGCTATTTAGAAGGTAGATCAATGTGTGTGAAGCTCGAAAATTCATTATCTGCAGAACATACTGTCAACTTGGGAGTACCACAGGGTTCTGTCCTTGGGCCACTTCTATTTTTGCTCTTTATCAACGATCTCCCTGGAAACCTGCGTATGATGTTTCTTGACTCAGTAGCCCATCGGGATATTTCACTAATGAAATTTTTATTATCTTTATTTGCTGATGATACTTCAGTGGTAATAAGATCTCCATCTCTTGAGGAGCTTCAGAGGTTGTGTGGTGTTCTCGTGAATTGCTTCGTGGATTGGTGTCATGAGAATAATCTGATTATCAACATTAGTAAAACTGAGTGTATACATTTCTCATTATGTCAAAGTGATATCGAGCTCACAGTTCACCATTTGAATGAAGACATAATATCAAAGGAAAGTGCTAGATTTCTTGGCATCTACTTGGACAGTGGTTTGAGGTGGTCCTCTCATGTCGATTCACTGTCTAGCAAGCTCAACAGTTCTTATTTTGCGATATCTAGGGTAAAAAATCTTCTTCCTCTGGAAACTCTCAAAAATATCTATTATAGTTTGGTTCACAGCCATTTGTCGTATAATGTTATTCTGTGGGGGATCTCTTCGGATGTTGGCAGGACCTTCATTTTGCAGAAACGAATATTGCGTATGATGTACAATAAACCCCCTCGTGAGTCATGTAGAGCATTGTTTACTGAAAGTGGTATCCTCACCTTGTCTTCCATCTTCATTTCCAGGTGTCTTTTGTGTGTGAAAGAAAACGAACAAAATATGATTAAGCTGTCCAGCTTTCATAATTATAGAACTAGAAATGGGGGATTGCTATATATCCCTAAACATAGGACTGATAAGTTTGAAATGTCTCCTACGTACCAGTCCATAAAACTTTATAATCATCTGCCATATAGTATTAGAAACCTTAATTATGTCGAGTTTAAGAGAAATGTTAAAAGCTTATTGTTGAAAAAATGTTATTATACAGTAAATGAATACTTCAATGATTGTATCAGAACTTAGTTATTTTGTTATTATTGACTTGTCCTATGCATGTATACACAATACACATGTCCAAAAGGATCAATAAAATTATTATTATTATTATTATTATATTATATAATATATATTTCCTGGATGAAGTTGATTCTTTCGGATTTGGAGAAACAAATCCCTTATCATGGTGAAGCAGCCTATGATGATACTTGGGGTTACATTTTTTACAAGTGAAAGTGGAACGACATGAATTCAAAGTATGAGCACTACTAAAGCAATTGAAACATAAATGAGAAGTTCTACAAAAACTATATCGATCTGCGGACGATTTATTTTTGAATGCGGAGCATGTATAAGGCGAATGATTCTGTTTGCAAAAAATACAATTAGTTGAAAGCGATTTATTGACATAAAAGGCGTTAGAGAGAGAAAGTTTCACTGTACTGTACGGGAAGCGGTATTTTAGTTAGTGTTACTTGAGGAGAAGCGAGTGTTTCTAAAACAATGCGCAGCTTATTTAAAAATTCAATTAATCTAGTATAGTTGGGAATATCTGCGGATGCGTGCTCATTTTCAAATCATGTTACTATATCAATATCGTGGCGGTTTAACAGCAGCATTATCATCACAAATCCCACTGTTCTATAGGAAAACCTAACGTTTCCAAAGCGGCCGAATTTTCGGTGAAGGTTTCCAACAATTTTCGGAGAGCACCTGAAGTTTGATCATTTATTTTAGGCGAATTCTCAATTTCAATCCAATTACTCTGTGCACTGAGTCATATATTCGAATAACGAGCCACAATGGCTTCATATGCTTGTCTGTAATTTGAATATGTGAAAGGTATGTATCTTACCAGTGAAAGAGATTGTCCTTCCAAAGACGCTATCGAATAAGTAAATTTCTCAATATCACTCAAACTATCATTCTTATGCCCCAAAGCATTGCATTGATCATGAAATGTTGGAAAATTTTTGAATTGAACATGATGATGAACCAAAAAAACCCGAAGTTCTCACTGTAGTCGAAGAATTAACCGGATAATCAAACTATTCAACCAGCGCGGCTTTAATCGCGTAATACTCTGCCAGAAAACCCTCACGTATACAATTTTCATTTTCAACATCTTCGGTTTCATCAGTTAGTGCCAGAGAAACAATTGCATTTTGATGTTTGTTAAAATCTTTGTATATGTGTTGTATATCTTCACTTCCATCTTTAAACAAAGTTTTAAAAGATTTATCCAATCTAGCCCTTTGTGACAAATATAAAGTGTGCTAATGTCACTAATTGTGGTATCACGATAAGCTTTATATTTCTTCATTTTATCCATGAAAGAGGAAACAATAACAATTGAATTGGCGGGGGTCTTTCTCAAAGCAGCATGAATTTGCATTAGTGCGCAGAGAATAATGTAGGGGGGACAGACGTGCGCCTGATTACTCCAGCCTGAACAAAATTGATGTAGACCTTATGGCGGTAACTGAAACTTTCGAAATTCCGAACGTTGAGAGATCTTAAAATTCGAAATCTTTCAAAGTTAGGGGCTTTTTTAATTAGCGAAGAATAGCGGTCGAAGATAATATGTGGACTTGAACATAAGCGAATTTGCGTGTATTTGCAATTTTAGTGAAATATACCAGACGGATAAGGCTAAAAATTCAACAACAAAAAGAAATGAAAAATATCCGGCCCAAAGGACCAAAGGTTGCGGTAAAATAGCTCAGTTAATTTTAGGTTTTGCACTGTGGACTGTAGGTTTATAAAAAAGTTATGACAGAGTTCCGAATTATGAAAACCACCTTCAAATAGTCGACACGTACGTGGTCCGTCCCGATGTTGCTTCTTCGGGGTTTCTTCACGAATAGGCCTATTCGGAGTTCCTCATTCTGGTAATCCTTCCAGGGAAATTCACTCAAATCGCACACTATATGCGTTCAACAGAACGCTCTTAAAACTAACACTAAAAAACTAATAATTGTCAGTTTATAACTTAGCACCAAATATCGTCTTTGCGGAATAGTTCATTGGAAATACAGCGGATTTTAATTAAGCGGTGAGATAGTAAGCACAATCTTTCTATGGCTGATAATTCAACTTCTAACGTGAGAAACTCAATTATTCTTCCTCAGATTCTTCGTGCGGCGTGAAAAACCATCACATGTCCCGCACATATGTCTAGAATTTTTGATCTGTCCAAACTATTACTATCTTACTTTAACAGCTGAGATGTAAGCAATGTTAGATAAATCCAAAAATCAAGATCGCATCGAATTCAAATCTATTAATCGGTTAAAAATGGCGGCAGGTTCATGCAGTATTTCGTGAGGGCATATGAGGCGCGCAAACGGTCCTGACTTCAGGTGATGCTTTCTCGAAGTTTTCATACATAAAATCATTTATTAGTTGAGGCAATTTGAAGTAAGATGTTCTAATTTGTTTGAGAATGAAACGTTTATCCCTTATTACATTTTCTGTTTTGCTTTTCTGCTAACTAAATGAATATTGACATAATTATGATTATACTGACTCTCTTAGGTCTTCCCCAAGGTGATGCCTCAGAAGATCCTAGGAGCTTGTACAACTAATCAGAGTCAGTTGTGCTCTGTGTCGATTCTGTTACTATATCCTTGCACCAGCTTAAGTGCACCACTGTTAATTTTTGACCCGACAGCGAATGGTGGCCACTACCGTATGACTATCTCCGGCACGCTCTATCATCCACCAAGCTTGAAGCACTCATAATTAATTTCGAATTTGTCAACGTGGACAAGCGCGCCAAAGAGTACAGACTTTATGTCAGCTTCTCGTTTTTTTTTTATATATTTCTGAGAATACAGATCCGATTCAATTGGAATTTAGTACTCAGTTGAAAAAAGGTGGCTTGAAGGTGCCTGCAGTATTTCGCGAGTGTCTGTGAGGTGTGAATAGACAAAAGAACAGGCGCGTAAATGCTCCTGGCTTCACGACAGTGCTTCCTAAGAATTCAAATTTGTCACAATTACAAAATAATTGTCAACAAAAAGTAGTTCTGAAGATTTTCGCTTGGTGTCTGAAGAAAAAGATTGATGATTCAGTCTCCGAAAGGTTACCAAATAGTTGATGTTGTTTCGTTGCTGTAGATTAGACAGCATTGTTATATATATTGCTTCTGGCCAATATCTTGTGTTTCTACTGCAGAAGTTATTTCAAAATAATAAATAGTTTATTCTATGGCTTTGGGAGAGAATAACCAGAAAGGAACCATTTAGTGATGAATTCACTTCCCAAAGAATCCTTTAATGATTACTTACATGAACGCCTGATACTATTCTCGCATGATAGTCAATTTTAACTTACCAGCTCTAACTTGGACGTCTCTGCTTATAATTCTTCCTACTGTATTCGAAGCGACACATCTATACACAGTACTATGTATATCTTGCCTATACGAAGCGGCTGCAAAGGGCTGAAGATACAGAGTTCCATTTCTCAACACTCTCCTGATTCCGGAAACGTCCCCTACCGACGTGCCGTCCACAGATAACCAGTCGATGGAGGGTTGAGGGCTGCCGGAGGCAGAACAATCCAACCAGCCGCCACTAGAGTTCGAAAATTCTAATTGTGGGGGAGGTTCCATCACAAAAGATGGACCCCGAAGATGCAAATCAAAGGATGATGAATGTCCTGAAAATATATTCCACATGTCAAAGGGGTTCACTATATATTGAGGCTTTAGGGGAAGAAATTTAAGGGATTAATAATATGTTGCAGTTGTTCCAAATTTCATACAATGGGATATTATTTTGCCTACCATCTTTGAAAACAAACCCAACAGTTACTCTTGTTTGGAGAAAAATTCTACAACCGCTTTATTTAGATCAATTACTATATAATTGGAATGGAATATTATCAAACATTATAAAAGTTATCAAGCTACCTACATCAAATACGCTAGAAAAAATATCAATATCATTCATGCATAGACCAATACGTGACGATGCCTTCTTATATAAATTATGCCAATATTATATCGTTTATGCTTGAATCGATCAGAAGAGATCTCGTTCTTATGTTAGTATAAGTTGATCGATTGTAATTAAATAGTTATAGAAAAAAAATTGGTTCAAGCACTGACGTGAATTCGGGAGCTTTTGCGCGTATGTTCTATGGTCCATTCTCCTGTATTGAACACTCTCAATCGAATTTAACGTGGTGAATTCTATTGTCCGTTCTCCTGTATTGGACGCTCTTAATATACCATGTCCAATACAGGAGAACGGACAATAGAATTCACCACGGTAATTCGATTAAGAGTGTTCAATACAGGAGAATGGACAATAGAACATACGCGCAAAAGCTCCTGACTTCACGTCAGTTCCTGAACCAATTTTTTTTTTCATAATTTTTGTACACTATTCTAGGGGTACGATTCTCACAAAATTTTACACACGTCTTTGTGTCGATATTCTACAACTATTTACCAAGCTTCAGTTCGAACATACGCGCAAAAATTAAAAGACAAAAGGAGATAAAAGAACAAATTAAAAATGATATATAATATCCTTTCAAAAGTCCCCTCTCACAAACATTCTCCTCTGTAGCCGCATGGATCTCTTGAAGAAGAATCGCCTCCCCGCTAGTTTTCAAAGATATTCACTCTTGTTCTCAGAAATCCCTCCAATTTTTATTTCAAAAAAGAAAATGTTGTAGCTCATAAGGCTAGGAGGATCTCTTTCAAAACTAGGTCTGGCCAATCCAAACGATGATTATTCAGAACTTCGTATGTTAGAAGACCGCTACAGGATCCTAATGTAGAGCTATCATCTCCCATAGATTCTATTGTGTTATGAAAAAGCCAGCCCGAAAACTTATGTTATAATTTAATATGTCATAAAGACATTTATTGTTTTTGAGGTTCTCGCAAAATTCAGCAATGTCAGAAAACTTTATATTATAATTTTTTTTAAATTTTCTCATGATAGGATCTTCACGAAATTATGTAAAAAATTTTGCGTCGGCATTTTAGAACTACTTGCCATGTTTGAATGGAATCGGCACCGTAATATTTGGGTTTATTGAAGAAACAATATCCAAATTTCAGATTGATATAACTCCTAAACGATTCGGTCAATTATGCTATTTAGCGAACTTAAATGTCACATTCAGATGCACAATCTACCCTGAAAACTTGCAATTCGCTATTTCTTTCCGTTCTCAAGGTATCGTAAGAAACATAATATTTTTTCGTAATTTTTTAAGAATTTTCTAGTGGTACGGTCCTCCAAAATTTTACGCACGTCTTCACGTTGATATTCAACAACCAGTTAGAAAGCTTCAATTCGATCGAGTCTATATTTTATGAGTTATCGAGGAAATAATATCCCACATGGGTATAACTCCGAAATCGTTGGGCCGATTATGGCCAACAGCGATTTTAACTCTCCTATTTAAATGCGCAACCTACCCTGAAAATTGCAAGTCCCTATTTCCTTGCGTTCGAGAGTTATCGAGGCAACGGCCACCAATCCAGCTAATGATCTCCTACAAGGCTGCTCGAATCTCCAACAATATATATCCGATCGTGTTAAAACTAGTTGGAACTTAGTAGTAGGTAGGTTTAGAAGGCTCTCGCAAAATTTCAGTCATGTCGGATCAACATTTTCGGATAGATAGAATTTTTTTCAATGATTTTAAATGATTTTTTGGAAATTTTCTAGTGATACGATCCTCACGAAATTTCGCAAGAATTTTTGCGTTGGCATTCTACAACCATTGACCATGTTTGAATATGATCGGTTCTGTATGTTTTGATTTATTGAGGAAATAACCACCAAATTGCAGATGGATATAACTCCAAAACCGTTTGCCGACCATGCTTATAAACAAACCCAAATGTCGCATTCAGATTAACCTAACCTGTAAATTTCAAGTCGCTATCTCTTTCTGTTCTCAGGTTATCGTGACATAAAAATATTTTCTAAAACTTTTTTTTAAATTCTTCTAGTGATACGATTTCCACGAAATTTCACGAACGAGCTTAGGTTTATATTCTACAACTATTGACCAAGTTTCAAATCGATCGAATTTATATTGGTGGAAACAAAATTATTACTTGGAAACAGATTATGCCTATTAAAGAAATTGTCCGTCGTATTACAATGCGCCACCTACCCTGAAAAATTCAAGTAGCTAGATGTTTTCGTTCTCAAGTTATCGTGGCAACGGCCAGCCAGTCGGCCGGACAGAATCAAATTTGACCTCGAATTCTTCATCGGGGAATCGAACCCAAACGTTTGAGACCATTTTAAGCAAAAAATTCGAAAATTACAGACATTTGGGCTAAATGATAACGCGATGTTCTCCAGACCATACGCGCAAAATTGGTTCAAGCCCTGTGGACAGGAGCTTCGGCGCTCTTGTTCAAACTTTGACAATAATCTCCGAAATTATTGGTTTCTCAGAGATGGGAATGATATCAATGGATTCTTATAATAGAACTGCATCATGAAGGAAACTAAATTAAAATTAAATAACGGACTTATCCGAAATATTCATTCCTCAAATCTACTCTGAAAATTATATTATATGAATTGAAACATAGCCAATATTACAGTTTTGTTTTCACTGAAGATATTCTGAACCCAATTTGATAAACTTACCAGATTATATATTTCCATCATCATATGGATTATCCAATATCCAATTATCCCATATAGGGTAGAGATAATTATAATATCCTATAATTGGTCATTTTGCACTTAATCATACTTTGTTAGAACAGAAATACATTTGACATGTCTGTCATAGGAAGATAAGATTACATAAATGAACAGTGAACACAGATAGAACACAGACAGATAGAATTCGCATTATGTGAAAACATAGAAGTACCTACGATGTATTATTGAAAATCATATCTCCAAAGGTGTAAACTTATTAGACTTGAAAATGATTTCAGTGGATTCCTATGTTGAAACTGCATCTTGAAAAAAAAAGCACTGACGTGATGTCAGTACTCTTTGGGCGCGTGTTCACGGTGGCTTATATGAATTGAATGATGAGTACTTCAAGCTCAATGGATAAAGCGAGCCGAAGATCTACCCAAAAAATAGTGGAAACCATTCACTGTCGGTTCAAAAATTGACAGCGTTGTATCTAAGCTGCCATTAGGATAGAGTAACAAAGTTGAAAAAGAACACAACTGACTCTTTTTAGTCGCACAAGCTCCTGGAAGATTCTGAGAGATCTCCTTGGGAAAGACTTGGGAGGGTCAGTATAATCATAATCATGTTTATAGCACGCGCGCCAAAGCAGATTGACCCCACGTCAATGCTTTTTTACACTTTTTCTTTAATTTTTAAGTCAATCTGCATTTGGCGCGCGTGCTATAAACATGATTATGATTATACTGACCCTCCCAAGTCTTTTCCAAGGAGATCCCTCAGAATCTTCCAGGAGCTTGTGCGACTAAGGAGAGTCAGTTGTGCTCTTTTTCAACTTTTTGTTACTCTATCCTAATGGCAGCTTAGATACAGCACTCTTAATTTTTGAACCGACAGTGAATGGTGTCCACTATCCTTTGGATAGATCTTCGACTCGCTCTATCCACTGAGCTTGAAGTACTCATCATTCAATTCAAATTAGCCACCGTGAACACGCGCGCTAAATAGTACAGACTTCACGTCAGTGCTTTCCTTTCAAGTTCCTTTAAGCAATATGGCTATCAATACAGTTTGGCTGTTAGCTTTACCATAGATCGAAAAAAAATGCGGTTATGGGACCTCCGTTAGGAACGCAATTGCCTCTTCTCCAAATCCGAACGTAATTTAATATAGATCTATCGAATATAGTTATTTATAAATTCACCTCAGGGGCACGATACAGACATTTCAACTCGGAAACAACGCTATTTCCCCGAAACTGACTTCTCCGTGCACAGAATTGCCATGAAATTTCTCTTAAAACCTTAAAATGATGGCTCAGCATCAAATCCATTACCGCTGGACGCAAACCACTCCCTACATGAGCCATACAATCCAAACGTCTGCTCTGCGCATATGCAATCTACTCGTGGCTCAAGTCCCCTGAAAATAACACTTCACACAAAATTCTGATTCTTCAACACCATTGGTTCAGAGGAGATATCACTGCTCCAATCCACTTCCAAGGGGATTCTATGGAGGAATAGCATCCAGCACCTGATAACTCCAATCCTCTCAGGCGAAAACTTCAGCAGTTATATCACACCTTGTCTGCTCATGCGTGAAACGAAAAATCTCCGAAAGGGGTTACATGAATTTCGAATTAGGAACGCAATTTCTTCGCCTATTCTCCAAATCCGAAAATTATTTAAAATTGATGTTCGAAATACAGTTGGCCCATTTCCTCGAAACTGACTTGTCCTTGCAGTGAATTGCCATGAATATTCTTTTAAAACCACACAATATCGGCTCAGCAGTCCCAACATAACCCAAAAACAGTCACTTCTCTTCTGCGCATGCGGAATCTACTCGCGGCTTAAAGTACTCTCAAAATTACACACCTTACAAAAAACTCTGATTCTCCAATACTAGTGGTTCGGGAGATATCGCATCTTCAATCCACGCATGCGCAGACCCTCATCAGGGGTCTGGATTCTATGGAGGAATAGCATCCGCCAACCCAAAACCCCAATCCTCTCTGACGAAAACTACAGCAGTTAAATGACTTCTCATCTGCGCATGCGCATAACGAAAAATGCCCGAAATGGGCATCATGAACTTAACGAACTTGTCCGAGATATTTATGCAACAAAACTACCCTGCAAATTTGAACGCTCTAACTCGTTCCGTTCGAGAGTTATCGTGCTAACGGCCGGCCAGCTGGCCAGACCGGACGGACAGAATTGAATTTGACCTCGAATTCTTCATCAAGGATTCGAATCCAATCGTTTGAGATCATTATCGCAAAAAACTTCGAAAAATACAGACATTGTGACGAAATGATAGCACGCTGTTCCTTGCGGAACACGCGCGCAAAAATTTAATTCAAAATTTGTAATGTAAAAAGAAATATTTTTTTTCGTTCCTCCGAAACCATCTGGCCGATTTTGCCCTCTAACGAACTCAACCGAGATACATATCTCCCAAACCTACTCTGAAAATGTCAACTGTCTAGCTCATTCCGTTATAGTGTTAAGGGATGGCTGGCCGGACGGCCGGACAGAATCGATTTCGACCAGGGATTCTTGATCAGCAAGTCGAACCAAATCGTTTGAGATCATTTTCAACCAAAAATTCGAAAATTACAAATATTTGGGTGAACTGCACTCTGTACCGAGGAACAAGAGCGCTAGAAAGATTATGAAATTATTGACGTGGCTTCGGCAACTTTTGTGTGCTCCATTTCCATGAAATAACCCCACACGAAAACATGAGAAATTATCTCGGTCGAATTAGCTGAAATTTTAGTATGTTGTAGTGGGATAAGCAATTAGATTAGAATTAGTTGGAAAAGCACCGTGGCCAGGAGCTTTGGTGCGCTTGTTCAAATGTAATACCCCCTCCAGGTATTGAACTCGCTCAAGACTGCTTAGCTCCAGGAAAAAAAATAATATTCCGGCTACATATTTTTTAGAATGTAAATAAGACTGTAAAAACAAGCGTTCAAAAAAGCTGGTTCACCTTTTGGCCGAGAATGGTCTCAAACAATTAGTTTCGACTCAAATACATACATTCACTGTTGGGTCGAAAATAAAGAGTGCTGTGTCTGTTGTGACGTAAGGACCTATTCAAAAACATACATTCACAGTTTGTCCACAAATGAACAGTGATATGTTTGTGGTGGCTCAAGTTCCCTATTCATTTGAACACGGAACACATACAGTGAAAGTATGTATTTACATACTTGGTTTGAAAATGAACAGTGTTTTGTCTGTGGTGGCTTAAGGACCCATTCAAATACATGCATTTACTGTTGGATCGGAAATAAACAATGTTCGTAGAGGCGTAGGGACACAAATCAGTTCAGACATACAATTGTACCATGAAATAAAAACTACCCTGTTTAGCAATGAAACAAATCAGTCTAAGGAACAGTAATTGTAATATCTGATAATATACGAAAATAGTCAGGTTTCACGTAATTTTAAGTAAAAATCAACAAAGTTCTTTCGAGAACCGTTTCTCCGGGTCTCGACCCAGGTACCTTTCTGTCTATGATTTCTATATTCTGAATTCTATATCAGCAAGGTGCTTCATTAGCCAGACTATTGTAGGCCTGTAAGGATCTGCGGTGATAGGTGGATTATGTAAGAATTTTATATTTCTAATTTATTTTTTATGGTTTGTACGTACTTCCCGAATATCTTCTACAATAGAAGATATACCCATTTCAGACTTCAATGCATTATAGAAGAGCCAAAATGGAATGACTTTTGATTATAATCCTATTATGTCCGGAAAGGCACCATTACCGAGGAAATGGTATTCCAATACTTCAACATTCATTCATTCATTTACACAACAATTGTGGCCAAATTAAAAAAAAAATAATTATTTCCATAATAACGCTTTATCATTTTGAGAGATTAAAAAAAAAGCACTGCTTTGAAGTCAGTACTCTTTGGCACGCGTGTTTACGGTGGCTAATTTGAATTGAGTGATGAGTACCTACTTTAAGCTCAGCGAATTGAGCGAACTGGAGATCTACCCAAGGGATAGTGGACACCATTCACTGTCGGTTCAAAAATTAACAGTGCTGTATCCAAGCTTCCGTAAGGATAGAGTAACACTGTTGAAAAAGAACACAACTGATTCTCCTTAGTCGCACAAGCTTCTAGAAGATTCTGAGGGATCTCCTTGGGAAGACTTGGAAGGGTCAGTATAATCATAATCATGTATAGAGCACGCGCGCCAAAGCAGATTGACCCCACGTCAATGCTTTTTTACACTTTTTCTTTTATTGTCAAGTCAATCTGCATTTGGAGCGCGTGCTATATACATAATTATGATTATACTGACCCTGCCAAGTCTTGCCCAAGGAGATCCCTCAGAATCTTCTAGAAGCTTGTGCGACTAAGGAGAGTCAGTTGTGTTATTTTTCAACAGTGTTACTCTATCCTTACGGAAGCTTAGATACAGCACTGTTAATTTTTGTATCGACAGTGAATGGTGTCCACTATCCTTTGGGTAGATCTCCGGCTCGCTCAGTTTACTGAGCTTGAAGTACTCATCATTCAACTCAAATTAGCCACCGTGAACACGCGCACTAAAGTGTACTGATTTCACGTCAGTGCTTTTTTTTCGAGTTCCTTCAACATATATGGCTATCAATACAGTTTGTCTGTACTACATTTCAACTAGGAAACAACGCTATTTCCCCCGAACTGACTTGTAGCCGTGCAATGAATTGACATGAACATTCTTTTAAAACCTCACAATATCGGCTCATTACTCCCAACATAACCCATACAACCCAAAAACAGTGACTTCTATTCAAGTGGTTCAGGAGATGTCGCATCTTGAATCCACGCATGCGCAGACCCTCACCAGGGGATTCTATAGTTGAACAGCATCCGCCAACACAACACCCCAATCCTCTCTGACGAAAACACCAGCAGTTAAGTCACTGATGGTCTACCCATGCGCATATCGAAAAATGTCCGTAAGGGGTAACATCAATTTCAAAATTAGCTCCAGGTCCACAGTACGGACACTTCAACTCGGATACAGCGCTACATCCCCCAAACTGACTTGACCTTGCACTGAATTGCCATGAATATTTTTTTAAAACCTCACAATATCGGCTCAGCACTCCCAACATAACCCATACAACCCAAAAACAGTCACTTCTCTTCTGCGCATGCGCAATCTACTCACGGCTGAAAGTCCTCTCAAAATCACACACCTTACAAAAAACTCCGATTCTCCAACACTAGTGGTTCCGGAGATCTTCAATCCACGCATGTGCAGACCCTCACCAGGGGATTATATGGAGTAATAGCATTCGTCACCCCAAAACCCCAATCCTCTCTAACGAAAACTACAGCAGTTAAATGACTTCTCATCTGCGCATGCGCATAACGAAAAATGCCCGGAAAGGGCAGCATGCATTTCAAAAAAATTGGTTTCGGAATTTCAAGAAATTTTGTAAAGTGTTTGCTTTGGTCTTTTGCATCTAACTACTCAGTTTCAATTCAATCAGATCAGTATTTTACGAGTTAATATGAAAACAAAATTCTGAAATTTTTGAGAATTTTTTTGGTCACTTTATGGCCATCCGGTCAGTCACAAAAAACTCCGATTCTCCAACACTAGTGGTTCAGGAGATATCGCATCTTGAATCCACGCATGCGCAGACCGGCACCGAGGGATTCTATGGAGGAATAGCATCCTCCACTCCAAAACCCCAATCTTATCAGAAGAAAATTCCACACATCGTTTACGCATTAATTCAATTGCCATGCTAGTATGTGGTCCATATATTAATCAGTTGCCCTCGTACATATCGACTTGATTAAGATAAACGCGCAAAAAATACGTCGGAACGAAATCTGATCACCAGATGTTCCATGTAGGAATTCGAAATGAAATAATTTGTCCAGTTTAGATGTTCAAAATTATTATTTTTTTTTAGGCTCCTAGTGGTCTGTTCGCAGTGAGATTGTGCACACCCCAAGAGGTCATAATTCGTCACCGAAGTGCAGAAACTGAACTCGATCCGATATTTCGTTTTGGAATTTCAAGCAAAATATTCCGCTGATAGTTAAAAATTTTTAAAATTTTTTCTGCTCATGCTATCCCCACGAAATGTTGCACAAGTGTTTTCATTGGTACTTCGCATATAACTACCGAGCTTCAATTCAATCGGATGAATATTTTTCGATTTATAGTGAAAACAAAATTCCAATTTCATTTTCAAATATTTGGCATTTTTTCTTTGTAGTTTACAGCCATGAGATCAATACAAAACTTCGCAGGCATATGAAGGCCATGATTCTTCAATTTGTTGATGAGTTTCAGATAGAGCGAGTGATCGGTTTCGGAAATATTCTTGAAAAGCGTTTTAACTAAAAATGGCCGTAAGGTAAATTTCCCAATTATATCGACACAATAGCGTGTTCCTCAAAGTGTCTAATACATTTCGACTTCAAAGAATAATTTTATAAGAATGAAATATTCTGCTTCTACTTCTCTGAACCCTCTATTTTGATAAAAGTACAAAAAACGAACATATTGAAAGGGGTAAATATTATAAAAAAAATGAATGGTGTCTCAAAGCAGATGTACCCATTATCGACACCGGAAAAATATGAATTACCAATCATCGACATACATGTGCACCAAATATCGACACTTTGGGAAATCCAGATTTTGGCATCAATAATATGTTTGTATTTAAAGAAATATTGATATATTTAGTGAAAATAACAGTTTAAGAATGTTCACAAAAATTAAAAAAACAAGAGATATATAAATTCTCTGCTTAATATGAAAAAATATTTGATGATCTTTGGTTAATCCTTAGAAATTAACGTTTTCACTTCAGATACTTCCTATAAGCCAGGTTCATTCAACTTTTCAGGCTCGGTAATTCTACTTGTTTCTCCTCTGTCCTAACTCAATTTTCTTTTTTGTCATTTTCAAGGGCTCTCTCATTTGATTCACTATTTTTCGCATTTTGTATGCTTGCTTCACCAAGAACTTGGGCTTCAAAAAGATAATCTGTAATCCCCCCTTTCTGACCATTCATATCTTGATGTAGCCCACAAACATTTATATCAGTGTCGGAGTAATCACGGTCATAACAATCCAGTAGTAAATCTACACCCAAATTCTCTTCCCTTACATCCAAGAGAGACGAATTCAGGGAAAAGTTAGCGATTTCTATTCTACTCGATTCATAATTATTATTTGCGTCAGAAGTTGCTTCCGACGGGACACAGTATTTTTCATGTGTGCATTGCAGTCTTCTATAGACATTTTGTAATCATGAGATAACTGGAAACTAGATATGACCAATTATCCCCACATAAATGTGCGTATGATCGACAGTCATGAAAAAATTGATGATTAAATCAAATAAATTGACCACAATCGAATGTCGATCAGTACTGAGAGCAATTTTGAATATTCTATGAGCTGATTATCAAAAGATAACAAAAATAGTTTAATGATTTCTCCATATAATTGATTATTTTTACTTATGGTATGAGTCTCAGCCTTCGACAGAATATTGCACCTTTTATCGACATAGTGTTGAACGTAGTATCGACATCAAAATTTGTTGTACTTTTATCATGTAATTCGATGGAAAACAGTGTGTCGATAATTGGTACACTGAAAATGGTGGATCTTTTGGGTAGGATAACGAAACAATCGTATCCAGGAAAATGGAGTTAACGTTTCTGAAAGTTAATCAAAAATCATCCTCAGCGAGTCAAATATCGACATAGATGTCGATATCTGGGACACAATATGTTTCAGAAGTACCATTAATCGACACACAAATTTCTCATAAAATATGATACACATTAAAATTTTTTTAATAGAACTGAATACAGTTAATCGTCTCAAGTTAATTATTCTTCAAAAAATTAAATTTCACCTTCATTCGTTGAATCTGGGGAGACATAAATGAAGAGTGTGGACTTATCAGAATAGCAAGGAAAACAGTGCTCACTCGATGAAGACCGACAGTCGGCCAATTAACAGCTGATTTTTCACTGAGGATGCTTAAGAGAAATTAATGGTGTGAACAAATTCATTCAAGAAACTATAAACTAGATAATTGTTGAATTAAAATTTGTAAGGAAATTTTTTTCGACTTGTTTTATGGAAAATAAACCTAAGTTGTCGATAATTGGGACACTGTCGATAATTGGGACATTTACCTTAACTCCGAAACGCCTTGATGGATTTTGCCCATTAACGAACTTGTCCGAGATATTTATGCTCAAACCATGCCCTGCAAATTTCTACGCTCTAACTCGTATCGTTCGAGAGTTATCGTGCTAACGGCCGGACCGGCCGGACGGACAGAATTGAATTTGACCTCGAATTCTTCATCAGGGAGTCGAACCCAATCATTTGAGACCATTTTCGTAAAAAAATTAGAAAAATACAGACATTGTGACGAAATGTTAGCACGCTGTTTCTTGCGGAACACGCTCGCAAACTTTAATTATTATAAAAATTGTTCGATATGTCGACCACCACTTTCGATGCAAGCATTACTTCTTCGGCTGATATTTTCATAATTTCACCCATGTTTGTCAATGCTACATAAATTATTTCATCTGACATAAATTTGTCAAAATAATAAAGAGTTTCCATGGTTATATAATACGTTTTTCTTTATTTTTAATTTTGCCGTAATTGTTGTATAAATGAATGAATGAAAATTGAAAGCATTGGGATATCATTATCTCGGTGATGGTGCGTTTTCGGACATCGGATTATTATCAAAAGTTATTCCATTTTGACTCCTCTATAATACATTGAAGTTTGTAATCGGTTTTGTGAATCACCCTGTATATTCGATAAAGTTCAATTAATAAGAAAAGTCCAATATACCCTATCATTTGCACTTCCAGCCACTATTGCGTTTATATATCGATTTCAAATCAATAATCAACGTAACACAATACATGTAACCTTCATTCAGTAGAGAACAAAAAAATTACTTCTGAATCTCTGATCTGAAAATATCGATATAAATGCATTCAAATAACTGTTTTCCAACCTTCTCTGAAACGGACGATGATTCTCTCGTATTGAAAAAAAAACTGCTTATATGAGCTCCCTCTGGCCAAATACTTGTATTCATCTCAGCTTTGAATATATCGAGTCTTTCGCTTGAAAGTTCAGAAAATTGTGGAAATAATTTTTTTTATTCGATGTTTTGGATAGCTAACTCTTCGATATATGCAAACTACCTCATGATTAATTACATTATTTATTATTTATTATATTATTCTATTATATATAAATCTCCTGTCACGATGTTTGTCCGCGATGGATTCCTAAACTACTTAACCGATTTTCAATAAAATTGGCACACCGTGAGCAGTCTGGTCCAACTTGAGAGATAGGATAGTTCAGATCTGTAATTATAGTGGCAATATTATTTTATTGCAAATTTAAAAAAAAAATCATATGATGCAAATTGGCGGAGGAGCCGGTAACATTTCCTGTATGAACAGATGTCGATACTTCTTGACTGGATTGAGTAAGTAATCAATAGATGGCACTGCTATGGTGAACCGACAAACGTGTCATACAAGCTACAATTCAATAGCATGATTACCACATGTTATTGAGGCTGAAGTATAAATTGAATTTATTTTGTAGTAAACGAAATACCGTGAAATTCAATTATTTCTACTTTTTTAATTTTTGGTGTTAGCATAGCCAACCACGTGTTACTTAGATCGAAGTGTAAATCAAATTCAAATTATAGTGACGATAAAACAGTGAAATTATTCCTACTTTTTACTTATTTGTGCTTCATTATTCAAAATATATACATGTAAGTTTTATCACTTAATTATAATAATTAAGGGGAAATATTCGCAAAACTCGACAGTCGGGGAAAAAAAGTGAGACATAAAGTGCCACTTGAGGATATTTTGAAGTTTTAAGAAATTTACGAGAATCTATCCGAAGTTATTACTTCCGTAATATCAAGTAGGAAAAAACACGTATTTTGTATAACAACTCCTGTGGCTCAGCTAGACGAGGTCGGACTGTGACGCAGAAACCCGGAGTTCGTTTCCCGGGAAGGTAACAGATTATTTTTCGATTTTTTTTCGATATTTGACGTACGGAAAACGTCGAAGAGGGGTATATTTGTAGAATTAGAATAGATCTTTCATTTGAACGATAGAAACGTGAGTATTTCAATATATATTTTTCGCTTATTCCGATTTAGATATTAGAGCTGATTTTGAGAAGTAAAACTGATTTGTGATCATACGCTGCAATAGACATAGCAGTACTTGAATATTTTCTGCTCGAAGGTTCACTCATTTATTCGAATGAATTCTAATACTATACAGGCTGTTCTATTTTAAGCCAAGTTAGAGTCATAGTTCACGACGCCATAAATGTACGATTTGACTTGATCGGTTTGGAGATAGTACCTATTGTGGGAAATATACATTATTATACATTATTAATATACTCTTATTAATGAGAAAACGGTACAAAGCTCCCCAACTTTTTTAATAATTTTATATATAATATATATTATTTTTTCATTGTTTTTATTCAACCTCTATTAAAAATTAAGTAATCATTAAAGGATACTGTGGGAGGTATACTCATTATTCAACGGTTTTTTTCTGGGTTTTCTCTCCCAAACTCTGAAAAATATCTATAAAATAAAAATTAATTATTTTGTGATTTGCTTCTGCGTAAGAAACACAGGATATTTGTCAGAAGCAATCAATTGAACAATGTTGCCTAACAAACAACAACGAAACAACGTCAACGAAGAAACAACTATAGCGTAACGTTTCGGAGTCTATATCAGACCCCTTCTTCATTCTTGAATTTCACCAAATAACTATCAACAAAATAATTCTCTCGATTTTCGTTGAGCGTCTGAAGAAGGGGTCTGATATAGACTCCGAAACGTTACGCTATAGTTGTTTCTTCGTTGATGTTGTTTCGTTGTTGTTTGTTAGGCAACATTGTTCAATTGATTGCTTCTGACAAATATCCTGTGTTTCTTACGCAGAAGCAAATCACAAAATAATTAATTTTTATTTTATAGATATTTTTCAGAGTTTGGGAGGGAAAACCCAGAAAAAAAACCGTTGAATCTATTAAAAATTATTTCGCACTTATTATTTCAATGTGCTATAATAACATGTTTTTCAGTTTTTTTTTCTAATATTTAAACGATTAAATTAACATTTTCAGTCAAATGCCACCGAAAAAATGTAACCTCAACAACGCAAGCACCAGAGAGGCACGACGCAAACGTGTTGAGAGAGCAGATCAGTTGCCAGAACAAGTCCATACAAGAAATACAGCTCAAAGAATTAGGACAGCAGAAGGTCGTGCACAAGAATCTCAAGAACAGCGTAGCGAACGTCTGCAACAGAATATTACGAAAACAACAGTGGCACGAGCACGAAACATACCTACAGTATGAGCACAAGTAACAATATTGGGAACGGTAAAATAGAACTGCAACCAAATACGCAATGCATCAAACAGCCAGACAATTTTTGTACTGTTCTTCAAGATAAAAATGAATTGATTCAGAGTATTTTTCCGGATATACAGAATAATTACTTGAATCATAACTGGCTCAGTCATCGGGCGATTTTGGCAGCCAAAAATGTTGATGTTGACGAATTTAACTTCCACCTCAATTATGCAACGGTACACCTTTGATCATCAAAAAGATCACCGGAAACATTCTTGAAGCAACCATTTTAACGGAAGTTTAAAGGAAAAGTGGTCCTGTTGCCACGTATTCCAATGATACCGTCAGATTCTACCATACCTTTCAAACGGCTACAGTTTCCAATTCGTTTAGCGTTTGCCATATCAATAAATAAGTCTCAAGGCCAAACAATGTCCATTTGTAGTTTAGATTTGGAAAATCCGTGTTTTTCTCATGGGCAACTATATATTGCATGTTCACGTGTTGGGAAACCGTTGAATCTATTTGTGTTAACTAAAGACAGGTTAACCAAAAATATTGTCCACCTCATTCATAAGTTTAAATGTCATATGTTATTCACAAACAACTTTGTAATATGCTCATACGTTATAAAATTAAATGGAAATAATAAATTTTAAAACAAATTCTTTTGTATTGATTTCTGCTTAATATAAACTGTAAGAAAATTTTAATAAATCGTGTTCAACGTCCTTCCCGTTCAAATCCCAATCCCGTGAATTTGTGTACCAACTTCAACATTTCCGTCTTGGTTCGTAAATAATTTCATTGTACTAAAGGGTTATAGTCGTAGTCTGTCATGGAGGTTACTATATTTTTTTACAAATACCATCCATGTAAAAAGCATGGTGTACCCCGTGACTGATGTTCTCCTACCGTTCCTCTTAAATTGTATACTACAATGGCATATAACAATGACTTTAGCCACAGCAACGCGTGGCCGGGTCTGCTAGTATATATATATATTATTATTTCGGCATTATCTTCACCAATATACTAGATCGAGTTCGATTAGATCGAGTTCAAATCTAGAACTTTCCTGTAAAATGGGCTCTCGCAGAATTTCAACAATTTCTTACGGATATACGAAATGTTTTTAATTTTTTTTTTATTTTGCAATCATACGATCCTCACAACATTTTGCTTAAGTCTTCGTGGTGGTATTTTTGGCGACTTTGTTCCTCGGAACAGAGTGCTTGTCAATTTGCCCAAATTTCTTTAATTATCGACTCTTTGGCTGAAAATGGCTTTAAACGTTTTGGTTCGACTCACTGATCAAGAATGCGTGGTCAAAATCGATTCTGTGCGGCCATCCGTCTGGCCGGTTTGTTAACACGATAACTCTCGAACGGAATGAGCAAGACAGTTGAAATTTTCAGAGTTGGTTTGGGAGATGAATATCTCGGTGATGTTCGTTATTTGGCAAAATCGGAGATTTCAGAGTAGTGAAAATAAATATTTTTTTTTACATTACGAATTTCAAATTATCGGACGGTATCTAGCATATTCAATGTGGTATGGCCACAAACAATATTTCTTCCTATATCTCTGCAATTATATTTCCCAACTCTGACAAATCAATACTTTCAGAGATATTTAAATTCAATTTATTTTATGATGCAGTTCTATCATTAGAATCCATTGATATCATCCTCAACTCTGAGAAACCAATACTTTCGGAGATATGATTTGTCAAAGTTTGAACAAGAGCGCCTAAGCTCCTGTCCACAGGGCTTTACCACATTTTTTGAATTGCATGCAGCCTGTTCCGGGCATTTTTTGTTATGAGCATGCGCAGAAGAGAATTGATTTAACTGCTGGAGTTTTCGTCTGAGAGGATAAGGATCTTGAAGTGGAGGATGCTATTCCTCCAATGAAACCCCTGGTGACCGTCAATTTCAGATAGCTATAATTCCGAAACTCCTCGATAGATTGTCCCCATTAACGAACTAATCCGGCGCATTTGGACTCTGAAACTACCCTAAAAATTTCAATTATCTAATTCATTGCGTTCAAGTGTAATCGTGCTGATGGCCAGACGGACAGAATCTGGTTTTACCTCAGATTCTTGATCAGTCGAAACTATTCATTTTAGACCGTTCTGACGAATTGACAGGCAACACATAATAGAAATATGATATTAAATTATGGCATATACTATTGTATGCGATAAAAAGGTTCTTTTTTTCCTGATTATCTCTGATTTGAAATGTGATATTTTGAAAGTTTGGATTACACCCTTTTATCTAAAACAAAGTGTTTTCGGAAGAACAATGAAACAAATGCAAACTTTCAGAACCTCAATCGTCAATCGCGTCATTAAGGCCAAAAAACCATCGTTTAGCCTTAATGACGCGATTGACGATCGACGATCGAGATTCTGAACGTTTGCAGTTGCTTCATTATTCCGCAGGAGGAGCGAAATGAGAAATTGTTCGATACAGTCGACTCTCGATAACTTGAAACTCTAGGGACCAGCAAAAATGTTCAAATTATCGAGAGTTCAAATTAAAAGTGCTCAAATAATCAAGAGGGTGTTCTGATGAAATTCAAATAATCAAGAGTTCGATCGAAATTAGTGATTTATGTATTATTTCAAATATTTGTCCATCCTCCACAGCTTCAATCACACGCTTTCTTGAAATTATTTTTATAACACAAATAAAAAATTAACGCTTAAACTTTGAATTAAACTGGAATGAGAATTGCGAACTGCATTTATGTAAACAAACGACAAGTCTGAGCATGATAAAAAGTTCAAATTATAGAGTGTGGGGTAGCCCGGACTTCAAATTATTGAATGTTGGCAGGCAAGATACCATTCCTTCAATTTCAAATTACCGACGGGAACCAATTAGCATTGATTTTTTCAATTTATCGAGTATTTTCAAGGGACTAGAGAAAAATTTCAAATTATTGAGAGATTCAAATTAATGAGTGTCAATTTATCGAGAGTCAATTGTATTGTGAAATGAACAAAAGCTGAGGCAACTTTCTGATGAATTCAGTTGTTCAATGTTACCTTTCGTTTGGATAAAGGGTGTTTCAATTATTTTTTGGTCAAGTATATTGTTTATATTGAATATCTCAAAAACTGTTCAAAGGAACAGTATAGGAACTTAATTTAATCACAATATTTTCAAATTGTTGAATATCATAATAATGTACGAAAGTTATTACGATATATGCGGTTGTTATTCTCGATGTGAGAGAACTTTACGGATACTTTCGACACATTCAATTCAATATTATATTTGCGTATGGTTTATATTAGGTACTTATATTGCTGTTCTTCCTCCTTGCTATACATTTTCATATAGAAGGAAGATTTTAAATAAAATTGTATAAATATTGCATTTGTATAATTACTTCGTGCTTGCTATCACATTGCCATTAACAAGAAAATACAGTTAATTGTATGTGTTTTAAGTGCGTTCGAATATTTCACCACTTCCTATCCACGCAATTGTTATCTTATTGCAAGTAACAACTTAGGCCGTGACCACCGAGATTACTGCTGAGTGCTTAAAGTTAAGTATACCCTTTTAATCTTCCCCCTGATAAAACAATCAGGGTGTAAAATTCTGGTCCTTCGAAATAACATTATATCCTGATAAAAGAATCAGGACTCAACATTTGATCCTTCCTGATAAAACAATCAGGATCCAACAAGTAATATAAAACTCATCTAAGATTTCACCATATTTTAACTAGTTCCCCTTGTACTTACGATAAGGCTTGTTTCACATGCATAAAGTTCCATTCGGTTCGGTTCGTTTTCGGTTTCAACCGAAAACGAATAAAGGCCTTTCACACATATACGGTTCATATTAGGTTTTATGTTATCTTCCGACACGGGCTCACAATTCTAATTTTTCCGCAACGTCAGATTCACCAAAGCCATTCAAAATTGAACACATACATCTTTGAATGCATCCTACGTCTTTTATTGATCTTTATATTTTTCGGAAGCTTTGTCCCGCAGCACTGGTTTAGATTTACAGCAGAAATCAGTCGATCCACATTTGGTAAACCATCATTTTCTCATGAATACTGAGATAGCAACAATATCCCGAAAATATGTATGTTTATATTTCTATATTTGATAAATTCGGGAAACATTGAAAGATATCTGCTCGATTTGAGGTTAAAACCACAGAACGAGACAGAAAACATATGTAGATATTTATTACTTTATGGTTAAAACCGAAACTAAACCGTATTTGTGTGAACGCCCCGGTTGATCTGTATTCCCTACACTCGAATCCAAACCTGATAGAAACCTATTCGTGTCGAGGGAGTATTCGGTGCTGTACGGTTTCTATTCGGTACCGAATCTAAACCGGAGCAGCGTTTCACACTTGTCGCCAGCGACCGAATTGAAACCGAAAACGAAACGAACCGAATGGAACCGTATGCATGTGAAACAAGCCTAATGATCACAATAATCTGATAAAACACTTGTAGGTACAACAATCAGGGTGTAAAATTCTGGTCCTTCGAAATAACATTATATCCTGATAAAAGAATCAGGACTCAACATTTGATCCTTCCTGATAAAACAATCAGGATCCAACAAGTAATATAAAACTCATCTAAGATTTCACCATATTTTAAATAGTTCCCCTTGTACCTACGATAATGATCACAATAATCTGATAAAACACTTGAAGGTACAACAGGTCCACAAACACGATATTCAGATCATTGTAAGCTCCAAGAGGTTATTATTGGTCTCCTATAAATGTCTAAATTAGACTCTATCCGATATTAGGTTTCGGAATTTGTTTTGATAATTTATCTAGTCATTAATTCCTCACAGAATTTTGCGAAAGTCTACGTGTTGGCATGTTTCAACTTCCGAGTTAAATTCGATCAAATCAGTACTTTCAGAGTTATTGGGAAAATAAAATTTTCAATTTTTTTAATTTTGCTTTTTTTTCTAGTCATTTGATCAATGCATAACTTTGCATACATATAAAAGTCGTAATACTACAACTTGAAGCTAAATTTCAGTTAGATCAAATGAGTAGTTTCGGAAATATTCAGAAAAGACGTTCTAACTTAAAATAGCCATAACTGCGAAACTACTCGGCGGATTATGCCCACTGACGAACTCATCCGAGATAATCATGCGCCGAACCTACCCTATATATTTCAACTCTTTAACTCATTTCTTTCGAGACTTATCGAGCTCACGACCGGACGTTCAGAATTGAATTCGACCCCGGAATATTCATCAGTCAGTCGAACCCACTCGTTAGAGACCATTTTCGTCCAAAAATACAGACATTCGGGAAAATTAATAGCCAGCTGTTCTCATGGAACAAGAGCTCAAAAATAGAGTTTTAATCTATACTTTATCAGAAATTGAGCAGTGTGGATATTCTGTTATAAAATCCTCTTGTATTCTACGAAGATCAGAGGGAGATAGGTTACAGAACATAATATTTCCCTCACGTACAGCACAGCAACGTATATAATGTTACATAATCTTCTTTGGTACTCCATCTTCATAAATGTTCAAATCTGTTACATACTCTTCTCAAACTGCAACGACTCTCGTCTAATTCATTCTGAAGACACTTGTAACTGCCGACAAAATATGTCGTGATATTGGAACGCAGGAAAAAGCAGTCGCTCATGTTTCTGTTTTACTCCGGTATCCTGAAAAATAAGTCCAGCATATTTCAGAGTAGGCGGTTTCCAGATTTCCTCCCCATCTCTCATTAACGCTGTGCCGTCGAGGTTGGAGAGAATTGCAGCCTTGCCACATGAGCCTACCGCAACATCAGAATGGATCAATATTCCAGCAAAGTAAAAATGACAGAAAGCATTGTTATACTCGGGCGTATCATGCTCCAATGTACTCACAGTCACATAGGGGGGCTTTTATTCTTCAATGGTGAACAGGAATGATATTCAGTTTCATTTATTTTAGCCAGGAGTGAACATCTCAATTATTCAGCTCTTCGGGTGTTGCCTTGAATCAATTGTGTGAGTCGATCCAACATCAATGGATGAACCATTGATGTTCACATCTATTTCGATTATCGGTCAGTCAGGCTCTAAATATTGACATTTTCGATAATATTGAATGCACCTACTAGATTTCAATTCGATCGGATCTGTATTTTTGGAAATATTTTGGGAAAATAAAATTCGGCTTGAAGGCTTGTGCGCAATTTCAGCGGAACCTGACAAATAGTTTCTGAAGTATGAAATTTTTGAAAATATATTTTAATAATTTTTTTCAAGAAATATTTTCATTTTTTGCACGTATGTTCTGGGGAAAATCGCGTTATCATTTTGCCCAAATGTCTGTTATGTCCGAATCTTTTGCTGAAAATGGTCTAAAACGATTGAGTTCGACTACCTGATGAGGAATTCGAGGACAAATTTGTTTCTGTTCAGCCGGCTGGACGTCCGTTGCCACGATAACTTGCGAACGGAATGAGATAGCGACTTGAAATTTTCAGGGTAGGTGGCGCATCCCAATACGACGTACCAGTTCGTTAATGGGCATATTCGGCCCAATGGTTACCGAGAAATAATTTCATTTTCAACCAATATAAGTACATCGAATTGAAACTTGGTGAATAGTTTTAGAATATGGACTTAAGCACGTTCGTGAAATATTGTGGGAATCACATCACTAGAAAATTTTAAAAATATTATTGAAAAACATTTTTCATATCACGATAACCTGAAAATGGAAAGACATAGCGACTTGAAATTTCCTGGTTATGTTGTGCAGCCGGGTGCAACATACGATTTCGTTTATACGCATAATCGGCCAAACGGTTTTGAAGTTATATCCATCTGAAATTTGACTGTTATTTCCTCAATAACTCGAACAATACGGAATCGATAAATTCAAACATGGTTGTTAGTTGTATAATGCCAACGCGAAAATTCTCACGAAATTTCGTGTCGATCGTATGACTATAAAATTTTTTTTAAATCATTGAAAATTATTGAAAAAATTCTATATATCAGTAACTATTCGTCCGACATCGCTAAAACTTTGCGAGAGCCTTCACAACCTAACTCTACTGCAAAGTTCCAAGTTTGAACAGGATCGGATATATATTGTTGGAGATTCGATCAGCCTTGTGTGAGTGTAGTAGATGGATGGGTGACCGTTGGATCGATAAATTTCGAACGAAAGGAGATATGTACATGCAATTTTCAGGGTATGTTGCGTATCTGAATGGAAGTGTTCAGTACTGCACATATTTGCAACAGCGCCAATGATGTAAGTGCCACAAGAGAGGAGTCCACTTCACCCCGAATGACCTAAAACCCCAAAAATGTCTTTACCTGGAGTCAACAAAACATCCTTAAAGAGAATACAACGAGTCGTAAAATTGTATAACTTCAATGCTTATCATCAGGCTGGTGCATAATTGTTCGGAATATCAGTGCTAAATACATAAATTCATAAAATTAGAATTTGTGTAATATCAAACCACCCTACCACCCTTTTCAGGAAGTATTAAGTTTGATTACGGACATAATCAGTCCAACGGTTTCAGAGTTATACCCACCTGGAATATTATTTCGTCGATAACACAAAAAATATAGACTCGATCGAATTGAAGCTTGGTACTTAGTTGTAGAATATCGACATAAAGACGTGTTTGAAATTTTATAAGAACCGTACACATAGAAAATTTTTGAAAAATTATGAAAAATAAAATTGGTTCAAACACTGACGTGAAGTCAGGAGCTTTTGAGCTTATGTTCTATCGTCCATTCTCCTGTATTGGACACTCAATTAGAATTTACCATGGTAAATTCGAATTAAGAGTGTCCAATACAGGAGAATGGACAACATAATTTACCATGGTAAATTCGATTAAGGGTGTCCAATACAGAAGAATGGACAATAGAACATACGCGCAAAAGCTTCTGACTTCACGTCAGTGCTTGAACCAATTTTTTAACGATGGGACCTCTCGAGTGAAAATAATGGAATCTTTCGATTATTGAAACATCTCGAGATATCTCGAGATGTTCTGTAAAATGCGAGTGAATTCATTCGAAAAATTTTCTGTCGTATCATATGGCACCCATATGAGATATGAGTTCAAAAGAATATATATATATATATATATGAGATATGAGTATGAGATATGAAAGGTTTCTTTAACAATCGATAGAATGTATGGCTGTCACCTGGATTCTGGTCTAGAGCTACCGAAATAGTACTACCAGTGAATGATTTTACTATTTATTCTATTGCAAATTGAGGTAATCATTATTATTATCTCATTCAGTAGTTGTTCGTTCAGAATATTCAGATATATTCCGTTTATTATTAATTAAGAACTCGGACTCTGAGGTTCGTTCAACTATCGATATATTTCATCATTATATTTCTAAATATTAGTATTTGATGCTCGTACATAGCTTTAATTTTTTTACTCACAATTGGTTTTACGCATCTTTTGAATTGACTCAAGTTTTATTTTCAATAATTCAGGAACTAATTGATTGGAGGGATGAAAAAGAACATAGAAAATAAATTCAAACTAGAACGTGAAATATATATTCAAAAATATGTTTCTGCGAAAAACAGAATGATATAAAGTAAAAAATATAAAAATGGAAAATTTCATTGAAATTACATTTCGTATTCAGAAAAATTATTTGGTTTACATTTTTTGGCGCTAATCTATTACAGCGGAGATTGGTTAATTGTCCACATTTCGAAAATAACCATTCCGACGGAAATGATTCTGCCGGTATTATTGTATTTAGTGATAATAAATAGGTTATATAATTGTGTATTGTATGAATATTCTGAAAACTAAAATGTTAGTATCGTGCGTATTGTTGTCATTCTGGAATTCTAGGTTCATAATCCATTTTATATCCTTTCGAACAGCTGGAAATAAATATTCAAATATTGCACCAAAACAAAATAGCATAGTATTCAATTATCAAGGGACCAACCAAAATTTTGAATGGCTATAACTCTAGAAACCACTCGGTAGATTTTGCCCATTAACGAACTTAGCTGGCGCATTTAGAGTCCAAACCTACCCTGTAAATTTCAACTCTGTAACTGTTCGAGCGTAATCATACTGACGGCGGGCCGGCCGGCCGGACAGAATGAATTTTGTCCTTGGATTCATGATCAGGGAGTTCAGGTGAACAGCGCGCCAAAAAGAAATTAATATTGAATCAAAAAAAAACTTTCACAAAATTATTACATGACATAGATTATCCTTTACTCAACAATTAACGAATAATTTTAATATCATATTAATAATCGGTACCAAGCAAACCTATATTATACTAGCAGACCCGGCCACGCGTTGCTGTGGCTAAAGTCATTGTTATATGCCATTGTAGTATACAATTCAAGAGGAACGGTAGGAGAACATCAGTCACGGGGTACACCATGCTTTTTACATGGATGGTATTTGTAAAAAAATATAGTAACCTCCATGACAGACTACGACTATAACCCTTTAGTACAATGAAATTATTTACGAACCAAGACGGAAATGTTGAAGTTGGTACACAAATTCACGGGATTGGGATTTGAACGGAAAGGACGTTGAACACGATTTATTAAAATTTTCTTACAGTTTATATTAAGCAGAAATCAATACAAAAGAATTAGTTTATAAATTTATTATTTCCATTTAATTTTGTAACGTATGAGCATATTACAAAGTTGTTAGTGAATAACATATGACATTTGAACTTATGAATGAGGTGGACAATATTTTTGGTTAACCTGTCTTTAGTTAACACAAATAGATTCGACGTTTCCCCAACACGTGAACATGCAATCAATAGTTGCCCATGAGAAAAACACGGATTTTCCAAATATAAACCACAAATGGACATTGTTTGGCCTTGAGACTTATTTATTGATATGGCCAAAGCTAAACGAATTGGAAACTGTAGCCGTTTGAAAGGTATGGTAGAATCTGACGGTATCATTGGAATACGTGGCAACAGGACCACTTTTCCTTTAAACTTCCCAGTGAAAATGGTTGCTTCAAGAATGTTTCCGGTGATCTTTTTGATGATCAAACGTGTACCGTTGCATAATTGAGGTGGAAGTTAAATTCGTCAACATCAACATTTTTGGCTGCCAAAATCGCCCGATGACTGAGCCAGTTATGATTCAAGTAATTATTCTGTATATCCGGAAAAATACTCTGACTCAATTCATTTTTATCTTGAAGAACAGTACAAAAATTGTCTGGCTGTTTGATGCATTGCGTATTTGGTTGCAGTTCTATTTTAACGTTCCCAATATTGTTACTTGTGCTCATACTGTAGGTATGTTTCGTGCTCGTGCCACTGTTGTTCTCGTAATATTCTGTTGCAGACGTTCGCTACGCTGTTCTTGAGATTATTGTGCACAACCTTCTGCTGTCCTAATTCTTTGAGCTGTATTTCTTGTATGGACTTGTTCTGGCAACTGATCTGCTCTTTCAACACGTTTGCGTCGTGCCTCTCTGGTGCTTGCGTTGTTGAGGTTACATTTTTTCTATGGCATTTGACTGAAAATATTAATTTAATCGTTTAAATATTAGAAAAAAAAACTGAAAAACATTTTATTATAGCACATTGAAATAATAAGTGCGAAATAATTTTTAATAGAGGTTGAATAAAAACAATGAAAAAATATATATTTGTAAAATTATTGGAAAAGTGTGGGGAGCTTTGTACCGTTTTCTCATTAATTAGGATATATTAATAAGGTATAATAATGTATATTTCCCACAATAGGTACTATCTCCAAACCAATCAAGTCAAATCGTACATTTATGGCGTCGTGACTTTAACTTGGCATAAAATAGAACAGCCTGTATAGTATTAGAATTCATTCGAATAAATGAGTGAATCTTCGAGCAGAAAATATTCAAGTACTGCTATGTCTATTGCAGCGTATGATCACAAATCAGTTTTACTTCTCAAAATCAGCTCTAATATCTAAATCGGAATAAGCGAAAAATATATTGAAATACTCACCTTTCTATCGTTTAAATGAAAGATCTATTCTAATTCTACAAATATACCCCTCTTCGACGTTATCCGTACGTCAAATATCGAAAAAAAATCGAAAAATAATCTGTTACCTTCGCGGGAAACGTTCCCCGGGTTTCCGCGCCACATTCTGACCTCGTCTAGCTTAGCCACAGGAGTTGTTATACACAATACGTGTTTTTCCCTACTCGATATTACGGAAGTAATAACTTCGGATAGATTCTCCCTACTATCTCCAAACCGATCAAGTCAAATCGTACATTTATGGCGTCGTGACTTTAACTTGGCATAAAATAGAACAGCCTGTATAGTATTAGAATTCATTCGAATAAATGAGTGAACCTTCGAGCAGAAAATATTCAAGTAATGCTATGTCTATTGCAGCGTATGATCACAAATCAGTTTTACTTCTCAAAATCAGCTCTAATATCTAATCGGAATAAGCGAAAAATATATTGAAATACTCACCTTTCTATCGTTTAAATGAAAGATCTATTCTAATTCTACAAATATACCCCTCTTCGACGTTATCCGTACGTCAAATATCGAAAAAAAATCGAAAAATAATCTGTTACCTTCGCGGGAAACGTTCCCCGGGTTTCCGCGTCACAGTCTGACCTCGTCTAGCTGAGCCACAGGAGTTGTTATACACAATACGTGTTTTTCCCTACTCGATATTACGGAAGTAATAACTTCGGTTAGATTCTAGTAAATTTCAAAAACTTCTAAATATCCTCAAGTGGCACTTTATGTCTCACTTTTTTTCCCCGATTGTCGAGTTTTGCGAATATTTCCCCTTAATTATTATAATTATGTGATAATACTTACATGTATATATTTTGAATAATGAAGCACAAATAAGTAAAAAGTAGGAATAATCTCACTGTTTTATCGTCACTATAATTTGAATTTGATTTACACTTCGGTCTAGGTAACACGTGGTTGGCTATGCTAACACCAAAAAATTAAAAAAGTAGAAATAATTAAATTTCACGGTATTTCGTTTACTACAAAATAAATTCAATTTATACTTTAGCCTCAACAACATGAGGTAATCATGCTATTGAATTGTAGCTTATATGACACGTTTGTCGGTTTACCATAGCAGTGCCATCTATTGATTACTTACTCAATCCAGTCGAAAAGTATCGACATCTGTTCATACAGGAAATGTTACCGGCTCCTCCGCCAATTTGCAACATATAATTTTTTTTAAATTTGCAATAAAATAATATTGCGACTATAATTAAAGATCTAAGCTATCCTATCTCTCAAGTTGGACCAGACTGCTCACGGTGTGCCAATTTCATTGAAAATCGGTTAAGTAGTTTAGGAATCCATCGCAGACAAACAACGTGACAGGAGATTTATATATAATAGAAGATTTCTCTGGATACATATTGGTAAAATATGTTTGCCATTCGAAATTTCAGTTCTTATTAATTCAGTAACTGAAGAAATGTTACTGATAATATAACCATTTGAAGGCTTCACCTCCCTTGGGTCCAAAGTTCAATAATAGGTAATAATCATTTCTGCCGTTAAAATGTCCGAATCATTTTCCAAAAAGTGGAAAAGCCCCTTGAACAGGAGCTTTGGCGCTCTTGTTCAAACTTTGACAAATCAAATTGGTTTCTCAGAATTGAGAATGATATCAATGGATTCTTGTGATAGAACTGCATCATTCAATAAGAATCCATTGATATCATTCCCAACAATGATTTGTAAGTTCGAACTAGAGCGCCAAAACTCTTGTCCACAGGGCTTTCTCACTATTTCAATATGGCTTCTGTGCCACAATTTTCAAGAATTTTCGTGATTAAATTCAAACCGTAGGTCTACGACTCACCTCATGCTGCATCAGCAAATTATAATTAGAGCGGTATTCTATGAAATCATATAGAATTGAAAATAATTATTGAAATTTTGAAAAATCGAATCTCCGAAAGTATTAGTTTGCTAGAGTTGAGATTGATATCAGTAGATTCTTATGATAAAACTGCATCTTAAAAGAAATTCAATTTAAAATTTTGAATGTAAAAATATTTTTTTTTTGCTCAATAACGAACTTTAACCGACCTATTTATCTCCCAAACCTACTCTGAAAATATCAACTGTCTAGCTCATTCCGTTCGAAAGTTATCGTGTTAACGGATTGGCCAGACGGAGGACCGGACAGAATCGATTTTGACCACGGATTCTTAATCAGTGGGTCGAACCAAATAGTTTGAGACCATTTTCAGCCAAACATCCGAAAATTACCGACATTTGGGCAAATTGATAAGCATTCCGTTCCGAGGAACTAAAAAGATGCACACTTAGATGACACCCTTTAAATATACAGAGTGTTTGGTAATTCGACGTGATACTTCGAGGGGATATACTAGACGTCATTACCAACGAATTGAGTCGAGTGAACCATGGTCCGAAAATCTATGGTTATGAATATATGGCAACTTTTCAACTTTTTGGAAATTTTCTGCTTTGTTATAGAAAATAACTAATTTTGTAAAAACTACTTGACTCTAAATATTCAAAGAATATTTTTTTCTAAGCTGAAGAGATTATTACATGCAAAAAAGTATTAACTAAAAAATTAGATAACCCCCAATATAAGGGGTCATAAATGGCATCAACTGTTTTCATCATAAAATCTTGATGAATCAATTGAGAATTACTCGAAAAATTGGTCAAATCTTGTGAACAGGAGCTTTCTGGCTTTATATCTCCGAAAGTATTGGTTTCTCAGAGTTATGATAGAACTGCATCATAAAGGAAATTCAATTCAAATAATAGCTTATTTTTCAAGATTAAATGAGCAATCTGAGAATGAGAACTGCACCATGGAAGAAATTAAATTAAAATAGCTGAAATGAATTTGACTCTCTCTTATAGAACAGGATGACATGTACGAGGATGAACACAGAGCATATAATAAAGCATAGATAAAATAATTATAGGATTCTGTGAAAACATAGAAGTACGATTCATTATTGAAATTTCGAAAAATTATATCTCCGAAAGTATTAGGTTGTTGGAGTTGAAAATGGTATCAATGGATTTTTATGGAGAAACTGCATCTTAGGTAGAAATTGAATTTGAAATTTGTTACTTAAAAAAAAATTTTTCTGTTCGTTACTCCGAAACCATCTGGCCTTTTTTTCCCAATAACGAACTTAACTGAGATATTTATCTCCCTAACCTACTCTGAAAATTTCAACTGCCTAGCTCATTCCGTTCGAGAGTTATTGATGTAGAAATTTTTTTTTTAAATTTTGAATTTTTTTTTAACACTTTGCGGTAACCTGATCAATACAAAACTTCACAAACCTATAAAGGTCATGATTCTACAATTTAATGCTAAATTTCAGATAGATCGAGTGATCGGTTTCGGAAATATTCATAAAAAATATTTTTACTGAAAACGGCCATAACTCCGAAACCGCTTGATGGATTTCACCCATTAACGAACTCGTCCGAGATATTTACGCTCCAAACCCACCTTGCAAATTTCAATCCTCTTACTCCTTTCGTTCGAGAGTAATCGTGCCTACAGCTGGGCCGGCCGGACAGAATCGATTTCGACCTCGGATTCTTGATCAGTGAGTGAACCAAATCGTTTGAGACCATTTTCAGCCAAAAATTCGATAATTAGAGATATTCTGGCAAATTGATAAGCACTCTGTCCGAGGAACCAGAGCGCCAAAAAGTAGTATGAACTTGTTTCATTAGCTTTTCAAAAAGTCAATACATGTCAATAATGCCCTCGCAAAATAGAAAAATATGGTCGGGAAACCGCTTCAATGAATTGAAATTCTTCAGAGTTGGTCTCAGTTAATTGAGGATTATTTCAATTTTCATTCGAGAAATACTGTGAAATGTTTTTTATTCCTATTAGTCCTACTCATAACAATCAAGTAAAGGAGAAGATGAGGAGGACTCGGAGGAGGATAGCAAAGTAGGTATAAAAAATTGGTTCAAGCACTGACGTGAAGTCAGAAGCTTTTGCGCGTATGTTCTATTGTCCATTCTTCTGTATTGGACACGAATTTACCATGGTAAATTCGATTAAGGGTGTCCAATACAGAAGAATTGTATGTTCTATTGTCCATTCTTCTGTATTGGACACGAATTTACCATGGTAAATTCGATTAAGGGTGTCCAATACAGAAAAATTGACAATAGAACATACGCGCAAAAGCTTCTGACTTCACGTCAGTGCATGAACCAATTTTTTTTTCGTCATTTTTTTTGAATTTTCTAATAGTACGGCTCTTAAAATTTTTTTTTTCGTAATTTTTTTTCAAATTTTCTAGGGGTATGGTTCCTACAAAATTTTAAACACGTCTTTATGTTGATTTTCTACTACTAGTTACCAAGCTTCAATTCGATCGAATATTTATTTTTTGAGTTATCAAGGAAATAATATTCCAGGTGGGTATAACTCGGAAACCGTTAGACCGATTATGCCCAAAAACGAACTCAACTGTCCCTTTCGGATACGCAACCTACCCTGAAAACTGCAAGTCCATATCTGCTTTCGTTCGAAAGTTATCGAGGCAACGGTCACCCATCTACTGAACTCACACAAGAATGCTCGAATCTCCAACAATATTTAACCGATCGTATTAAAACTAGAAACTTGGCAGTAGAGTTAGGTTATGAAGGCTCTTGCAAAATTTCAGCAATTTCAAACGAATAGTTACTGATATATAGAATTTTTTTTTTTTATTTTCAATGATTTATTAAAAATTTTCTACAAATGCTATCCTCACCAAATTTCGCAAACATTTCCGCGTTGGCATTCTACAACTAATAACCATGTTTGAATTCAATCGGTTCAGTATTTTTCGAGTTAATGAGGAACAAAAAACCACCAAATTTCAGAAAATTTCAGATGGCTATAACTCTAAAACCGTTTGGCCGATTATGCTCATAAACAAACTGAAATGTCGCGTTCTGGTGCACATCCTAACCTGAAAACTTCAAGCCGCTATCTCTTTCCGTTCTCAAGTTATCGTGACAACAAAAATATTTTTTAATAATTTTTTTTAAATTTTCTAGCCATACGATTCGCATAAAATTTCACGAACCTGCTTCGGTTCATATTCTACAACTACTCACCAAGTTTCAATTCGATCGGATTTATATTGGTTGAAAACAAAATTATTACTCGGAAACCACTGGGCCGATTATGCCCATTAACGAACTTGTCTGTCGTATTGGGATGCGCCACACACCCTGAAAATTTCAAGTCGCTAGCTCTTTTCTTTCTCAAGTTATCGTGGCAACGGCCGGACGGCCGGCCGGACAGAATCAAATTTGACCTCGAATTCTTCATTGGGGAGTCGAACTAAATCGTTTGAGACCATTTTCGTCAAAAAATTCGAAAGTTACAGACATTTGGGCAAAACTATAACGCGATGTTCCCCAGAACATACGCGCAAAAGCTTCTGACTTCACGTCAGTGCTTGAACCATTTTTTTTTTCGTGATTTTTTTTGAAATTTTCTAGAGGTACGGTTATTAAAATTTTTTTGTTCGTCATTTTTTTCGAAGTTTCTAGTGGTTCGGTTCTTACAAAATTTTGAACACGTCTTTATGTTGATTTTCTACTACTAGTTACCAAGCTTCAATTCGATCGAATATTTATTTTTTCAGTTATCAAGAAAATAATATTCCAGGTGGGTATAACTCGGAAACCGTTAGACCGATTATGACCAAAAACGAACTCAACTCTCCCTTTCGGATACGCAACCTACCCTGAAAATTGCAAGTCCCTATCTCCTTTCGTTCGAAAGTTATCGAGGCAACGGTCACCCATCTACTGAATTCACACAAGAATGCTCCAATCTCCAACAATATTAAACCGATCGTATTAAAACTTGAAACTTAGCGGTAGAGTTAGGTTATGAAGGCTCTTGCAAAATTTCATCAATTTCTAACGATTAGTTACTGATATATAGAATTTTTTTTTTATTTTCAATGATTTATTAAAAATTTTCTACAAATGCTATCCTCACCAAATTTTGCAAACATTTCCGCGTTGGCATTGTACAACTAATAACCATGTTTGAATTCAATCGGTTCAGTACTTTTCGAGTTAATGAGGTACAAAAACCACGAAATTTCAGAAAATTTCAGATGGCTATAACTCTAAAACCGTTTGGCCGATTATGCTCATAAACAAACTGAAATGTCGCGTTCTGGTGCTCATCCTAACCTGAAAATTTCAAGCCGCTATCTCATTCCGTTATCAAGTTATCGTGACAACAAAAATATTTTTTAATAATTTTTTTAAAATTTTCTAGCTATATGATTCGCACAAAATTTCACAAGCGTGCTTAGGCTCATATTCTACAACTACTCACCAAGTTTCAATTCGATCGGATTTATATTGGTTTAAAACAAAATTATTACTCGGAAACCGCTGGGCCGATTATGCCCTTTAACGAACTTGTCCGTCGTATTGGGATGCGCCACCTACCCTGAAAATTTCAAGTCGCTAGCTCTTCGTTCTCAAGTTATCGTGGCAACGGCCGGACGGCCGGACGGCCGGCCGGACAGAATGAAATTTGACCTCGAATTCTTCATTGGAGAGTCGAACTTAATCGTTTGAGACCATTTTTTTCAAAAAATTCGAAAGTTACAGACATTTGGGCAAAACTATAACGCGATGTTCCCCAGAACATACGCGCAAAAATTATATACGATTTACAATAATTTATTCAATATTGTGACGCGTTTCGTCGACACAGCGACTTCATCAGACTACATCTACATCATACTAAATTCTTAACAAGTAATGATCTCCCTATACCTAGATGACATGGACACATAATCTTATTTAACACTAATTACATGAGAGTCTCTCATGTAATTGGTAAAAAAATCATGTGGATTATGTTTATCTAAAACTAGTTTCATTGTTCATAGTTTTTGGCGAGAAAATAGCTGCAACGTTTTGTGAGGTCGAAAGCCTGCATGCATAACATTAGGTTGAAGCCATTGTTGGGAGTGAGGTGAAAATCAACCCTACTTTTGATGTTTGATGTTGAACTGGGACTGATCCATACATTACCTACACCGTGTCTGGAGGGATCATGAGTTTCAGTTGGAAGAATTTTTCGATGAAAATGGTCTTAAACGATTTGGTTTGACTCGCTGATCAAGAATCCGTGGTCGAAATTCATTCTGTCCGGCCGGTCCGGCTGGCCGGCCGGCCGTAGGCACGATAACTCCAGAACGGAATGAGCTAGACTGTTGAAATTTTCAGAGTAGGCTTGGGTGATAAATATCTCGACTAAGTTCGTTATTGGGCAAAATCAGACTCATGGTTTCGGAGTAACAAAAAAAATATTTTTTAAGTAAGTACTTTTTTTTACATAATTATTTTATGTATGAATTGTTATAATATCAACTTACTTTCCTGAGACATGACATTGTCTAATTCATTTCAGCAACCGTAGAATAAGGAGATTATAATATGATATCATACTTTTTGTTGGTTGATATTTTCATGCCGATGGTCAATCCATATGATGATGGGAATGGTATTGGTAAGTTAATAATATTGTGTTCAGACTTCAGAATATCTCCAGTAAAAATAAAACTGGAATATTGGTGTATTGGAGTGGATTTGAGGAAAGAATATATATTATCGTTCATGATATCATTGAGGAATGAATATCTCGGATGAGTTCGTTGTTGGGTAGAATTTGTCTATTGGTTTTGGATTGATAATTTTTGGCACTCTTGTTGAATTTAAATTCTTCTGTGATGTTTGAATTCAATTTCTGCTAAAATGGAGTTCTTTCATAAGAATCCATTGATATAATTCCCAACTCTGAGAAACCAATACCTACTTTCGGAGATATAATTTGTCTGTTTGAACAAGAGCGCCAGAAAGCTCCTGTCCACAGGGCTTGAACCAATTTTTTTATACTAAGCCTTTAAAAACCAGTTGTATCAATTATCACCCTATATACCAGGAAATATAAGTGTACCGTTGACCTCTCAGCTAGTCGGGTGGACATTTACATGAAGCTTCAGCGTAACAACATCGAAGTATAATAAATTATCGTTTGAAAATGTTCCAAATTCTCAACATTTAATGGAAATTCTTGATTTCTTTGATATTTCGAGATGCTTATTGTTTTAAGCAATTGTTGTTCTGAAACACTAGTTCCCAATGAATACTGAGTTTATCTGAGGATTTATTGGCTATAATTACATCGCAATTTATACATTATATGTCCAAATATTGTTCAGAATTGAAAATGAGTCTACCCGATCAATGATAATTGACGATAATTATTTGTCAATATTAATCTTTAGATTTGGTTCAGAACCGATCAATTGAAATGAGTACGCATTCAACCAATGAGGGTCGCCAAGAAATATATCGAGGACGGAGATATTGCCATTTTCATTGGATTATTGAGGGTGCAAGGTAGGAGACATTGATACAGTTTCGTAGAAAGGATAACGATGAAGATTTCGGGTGGTTCCAATTTTTTTTCGTGGTGGAATGCGGATTCGTTTTAACAAAAATAGTACATTTCCGGTACTTCAGACACTTTCCTCTTCCTTTTCGTAGTGAAAGGATCGGGAAGAGTTAAATTTTGAAACCGAAGAATCACACTTTCTGCATTATTTCTCGACTTTCCTACAATTTTCAGATGGTCTGACGGAACTGAAATTTCAAGTTTCATTCTTGCTTCTAGATGTGGCAAAAATAGAACGTGGGAAGTAGTCTTCTTTGAAATTACAATGGCTCATTAAAAATTTGGTTCTCTAGATATAACGGATCCCTAATAACCATACATTTCAGTAATGTACGGTAGGAGTAATTTATTGATCATTACATGAACGAGCGCATTGTAGCTCCTGACCCTAACTCAGTGCCTATATTTATTTATATTTCCTTTATGGATTGCATATAAATTGAAACTAGGAGCATACGATTTCGATATTCTTGACATTCTCTGATCTAAATCTGAATCCGTAGAACCATAATAATAATTGGAAATAAACAAAAATTGAGTAAACGATGATTCGAAAATTAACATCGATGAACACTGCTGAACCGATTACCTTTTTCAATATTCATCAATATGACACCGTTGTACCCATACCGTTGTATCGAAAACATTATAATTTAATTACGTTGGGCAATAACGAGAGTGTACTGCCATCAGCTAACAATAATTATTGATTTTTGGATGCAGAAAGTCCGTATCGGAGGTACCGGATATTCACTACTAGGTCAGTAAAATAGGGTCAAAAAATGAAAGCTGGAAATCGTTTTGGTTGACGTCAATATAGGAAATCCTAGTTTTGCATACATGCGTATGTTAGGGCACGCGGAAACGCGGAAATTGTCGATCAGTTTTCGGTTATATTTCCGAAACGGTTGGTAAAATTATGATTCAGTGTCGGATAAATCAGGAAATATTCTGCATTCTCTATTATAACTTGTTTACTTTTGTACCAAATATAACTTATCCCTGATTTCACCAATTCGGTGTATGAGGAGAGTTCTATACTGAAAATGAACTACCTCATTTCCTCCAGAAGCGAAAATATTCGCTGGTCTGAGATATATCAGTAGAAACAGGTTCTGATTTATCCTTCAGTCTCTTGTCCTCGTTTACCCCTCAAAATGTTTCAAAACCAATCTTCCAAGATTGTTCTCCTCAATTACTGCAGGGAAAGAGGGACACACTGCGAAATATTCATCAATTTCAACTATCAACAGATAATCCCTCGTGATCCGGGCTAGCCATCTCATGGCTCAGTGTCCCCCCCAAAGAGGAAAGTGTCATTCGGGGCAGATACGTACCGGTTTCGTGGTTGGTACCAATCGTCAACGTAACTTGCAGTATACGTTAACACTATGGACCCATAGGGAATATCAAGAAATTTCTTGCAAAAATGAAGATCGTATCTTTCGAATGAATTCAACCTGAATAAATAACTGGTGAAAATTCAGGAAAAGTTTCGATATCTATATAAAGGGTGTTTCAAAACAGGTCCGAAAAATTTAAGGGGGTGATTCCTTGTTCAAAATAAAGGGTAGTTTGTTATATAAATGTTGGGCCAAAAGTCAAACGTTAGGGAGATATTGCGGTTCAAAGAAGACGGAAAATGATGTTCTTATTTTGTATCTTGAAAACGAATCTACGTTCACCAAACTACAGAATTATGCTATCAATATTTACGTAATATTTTCAAACTTTTTCGGGTGAGGTCCCCGTTGCATCGCTAAAATACGAGTATTTCAACCCCAATATTTTTGAAGTTACAATATTCCCTTCTGTCAAGTTGACATTATGAGAATTCATACATAGAATAATAATTATATCAATCTGTGAAATACTATTTATATTGAAATTTTAAAAAATCATATCTCCGAAAGTATTAGCTTGTTAGAGTTGAAAATGATATGAATGGATTCTTATGATAAAACTGCTTATTAAAAAAAATTTGATTTGGAATTTGTTTCGTAAAAAAAATTTTTTTTTTGTTACTCCGAAACCATCTGTCCGATTTTGCCCAATAACGAACTTAGCCGAGATATTCATCCCCCAAACCTACTCTGAAAATTTCAACTCTCTAGCGCATTTCGTTCGAGAGTTATCGTGCTTACGGCCGGCCGGCCGGCCGGACAGAATGAATTTCGACCACGGATTCTTGATCAGTGAGTCGAACCAAATCGTTTAAGACCATTTTCATCGAAATATTCCAAAATTACAGACATTTGGGCAAATTGATAAGCACTCAGTTCCGAGGAACTAGAGCGCCAAAAAAGGGCAATCTACAATGCCTTAATGCTTCAAACATTGTCATTAAATTTATTTATCAAGATTAAATGAGCAATCTGCAATTATTCAACCTAGTGGAATGGGTTGTTGCAACTTACACTCGGTGCATAGTTTTCACAACTCGAAATACCTAAGGAAAGTATCTTCGAAATGTCTAGAGCAAGGCTGGAGACAATCATAGCAGATTGTCCACTCATTCCTGATATTTGAGTAGGTAGTGGATTACGAACAAATTATCTTAATAGTTCAAAATATATTAATAAAATACTATCCTCTTTTCATTTCATAATTTGAAATTTAATAGTTCATACCACTAACACATTCTTTTCTGTATTATGAACCTTAACTCAAGAAAAAATGTTTGTTACACAAACGTAGATCCATATTTCAGTATTTTTTTGCTAGCAATATTATGAAAATACTGTATATAGGAACATGTCTCACTACTTAAGGAAGTAAAAGGTAATATTAACCTCAGAGGCCAACGAATAGTAATTTCTTTTGATGATTCCATTATGTTCTTCTTTCCCATTGCCTCCATAAACTACATTATTAAAATGATTCAATTCTACATCTTCTGAAACATCATCCCCAATATTTATACATAAATTACTCAATATGTAATCACTCAATATTATTTTCGGTTTCGAAACAGTCTTGTATATATTCACGAATGCAAGAATCGGATACTTATTTTCGAAGAGAAAGAATTTTCAACATACGAATTGACAATCTCTAATAGCTAGAAAAGTTAACATTTATGAACAGTGAACACAGACAGATTCTGTGTTCACATTCTGTGAATCTGTGAATTCTGTGAATCTCAAAATAATTTGAATTCGAAAGTTGTAGTGTAAAAAAAAATTTTTTTTTCGTTACTCCGAAAGTATTAGTCCAATTTTGCCCAATAACGAACTTAACCGAGATATTTATCCCTCAAACCTACTCTGAAAATAACAATTGTCTAGCTCATTCCGTTCGAGAGTTATCGTGTTAAGGGCCGGACAGAATCGATTTCGACCACGGATTTGATCAGTGAGTCAAACCAAATCGTTCAAGACCATTTTCAGCCAAAAATTTGAAAATTACAGACATTTGGGCAAATTGACAAGCACTCTGTTCCGAGGAACAAGAGAGCCAAAAATATTTCCAACTATTTTCAACAATATACCAAGATCCGATCGAAATTATAAAAAACTAAATTATACTTTCACCCACCTGTCTAACAATGGCAGAATAACTGACCCCAAAAAAATCAACGCCCGATCGACTGGACATGTTGGCATGTGTCGATATTCGTGGAATTGGCGACGCCCCGGTATAATTGCACCCATAATGAGGAATGTGCAGCAACACAGATCCCCTAGTGCTTCTGGATGGTATATGGAAACCAAAAAGCGAGAGAAGCTCCGTCGACGATAACATCCCCCTAACAAGTCGGGCAAATAACAATATATCACATCTCATCCTGCGAGTTCTTAAGGTAGGCGTGGAGCCTATTTCTCATCTGAGTTGCAGAGAAGCTTATACGAGGGATGCCTAGTCTGGAAGATATGCTGAGGAGGAATTTATTCTGAACTCTTTCGATTTTGACATTGTCAACATAGGTATACGGGCACCATACGCTGGAGGCAAACTCCAATTGTGGTCTAACAAGACTGATGTACAGGTGCCTGAGTGTGTTAATATCCCTGAACTCATATGAATGCCTTAATATGAAACCCAGCATTCTCAGACTTTTGCTGACTACGCTATCGATATGGACCCCGAAGCTCATTCTCGAGTCATACAAAACTCCCAAATCTTTTATTGCAGTAACTGCACTTAATTTTTCCCCACTCAAAACGTACTCAGATGGAAAGTGATGGGCTTTTCGAGAAATTGACATATGTTTACACTTACGGACATTCAGATACACGCCACTGAGCTTACACCATTGTTCCAGTCTCTCAAGGTCAGCTTTTAGATTCAACATGTCTGCTAAACTACCGACCAACAAAAAAATTTTTAGGTCATCAGCAAATAAAAGAAGTTTTGCGAATCTGAAACAGGTAGTAATATCATTGACGTATATGAGGAATAAAAGAGGTCATTTGTAATTAATCAATGTCTAACAATTATAAGTGTATACAGTGGACTCTCGATAAGTCGAACTCCCAGGGACCATAAAAAACTGTTCGACTTATCTATGGTTCGTCTCACCAAACGTTCGAGTTATTGAGGTGAGAGTTCGACTCATTGAGGGAAAAACTCACGTATTCATGACATCAATAGTAGTTAATGAGAAACAAGGGTTGATGACAAGTGTCTTCATTGACCCTAGCACTCTCACCTAACGAGGTTCTTCCAGAAATTCCGTATCTTTTTTTTGAAATTACGTAGCCAACCACTACTCGCTGTATATTCGTGGCCTAGGAAAGATGCGAACATCTGAATGCCGAGGCAATTTCTGACGTTACCGGTGGACTGATTTTCCTTTAACTCTGATGGAAGCGAGGGTATTAATTTTATTTTTCATGATAGATGACAATTCGGTTTTAGGAATTCCGAACTTGTTAACGATAAGGGTCTTACTTTCTTCTCCTTTCTCTACTTCCCGAATGGGTTCGAGTTCATCTGCTACTGATAAAATTTTTAGTTTTCGCGGATCCATGACTAAAACGCTCTCAGCGCACGACGGCTCAATAAACAAATAAAAAATAAATTGAACAATGTACTAAACGATTGAAAAATACATATGATGGCTACCAAATGTAGTGATTCGTTAGCATGCCGAATTCTTTTCGGTTTCATTCGTTAGATCAAACAGTTCGACTCATAGAGGCGATGATGGTTAGGAGTACGACTGATAGAGGTGGAGGTTCTCTCGTGGACCCTTCCAGCAGTTCGACTCATCTACTAGACTCTTTACTCTCAAGAAGTCTGTTCGACTCATTGAGGTGAAAGTATACAGGGTTAGATACCCATGAATTGGGACCGGAAAAAATGTTCGACTTATCTAAGAGTTCGACTTATCGATGTTCGAATTATCAAGAGTTCACTGTATTTATTTTATCAGTAGTAATCAATTCATTAAAAAAAAATAAAAATGTTAACTATAACTAATGAAAAATCCGGTAATGCTGAGTGAAAAAAAGACAGTAGAAAAACAATTCAACATAAGCATCATGCCAGTTATTATAAATAATATAATCATTAGTATTTAATTAATGTCTACCAATCATAAATATATATTTATTTAATCAGTAGTAAACAATTCATTAAAAACAAATAAAAAATGTGACCTATAACTAATGAGAATTATGCTTCCTAGTTGAAAGCTGTTCCTTAGTGACTCCGTTCAAGAAACAGATTTCATTTAGGCATAGTGAAAGAGTGCACTTGTCCCGTTTTCAATGAAAATTTCACTGGGGACATGCGAATATTCACTAACCAACACTGAATATTTTTCTTAGTGTGCGTTTACAAGTCAATCAATCATTTCACTCATCACAAGTTATTTTTTCGCTCACGTATTTTCGTTAGCTGCGAATAACAAAGTTATTCAACATATTCAAACATCGACTTGGGGAAGGTACGTGTATGATACGAAGGTACGTGTATGATATGTAAGTGTAAAAAATATTCGTGAAGTAACTGATTTGAGCCGAAGAGCACCCGATCTCGTTGGTCCTTTGAAGATAGCCATTAGATATTACATAATACACTGAGAAAAATATTCAGTGTCGGTTAGTGCACTGAGAAAAAAGTTACAAGTAACTTTTTTCACTTGACTACGTTAACCCGATCTCGTTGATCCTTTGAAGATAGCTGTTAGATGTTACATAATATCATCATTTAGTCATCAATGGTCAGAATTCAGAGCGTAAAGGTCAAAGGAATCATCATCTAGAAAGAGTGGTTGAATTCGCACCCCGCCGGTATCGTCGAGTTGTGTTTCACTGATTACGAGATTTAATCGAGATATTCTTTCGAAGAGGGTCTGTGGTTATTATCTATACGTATAGTGTTAAATTTCTCAGCTTTTACTTGTGCATGTTTATAGTATTTTCCTAAAATGGATTACGAAGACATCCTCAAGCAATGGGGGTTCGAACATTACGTGGAAAATTTAGAGGTAAGTCAAACCTTTCATTGTTTTAGTACAATGTTCATGTAATGCATATTGAATTATTTCTTTCTGGGTTTTCTCTCCCAAACTCTGAAAAATATCTTTTAAATAAAAATTTATTATTTTGTGAGATGTTTCTGCGTAATAAACACAAGATATTTGTCAAAAGCAATAAATCGTCAATGTTGCAAAACAAACAATAACGACACAACATCACCGATGAAACAACTAAATTTCGTAACGTTTCGTCAGACGAACTTAAAGAAAATCTTCAGAACTATTATTTGTTGATGTAGCTATTCTGAAATTCGAGAATTGTAAAATAAATTTCGTAACGTTTCGGAGTCCAAATCAGACTGCTTCGCCTCGAATTTTAGAATAGGTACATCAACTAAAAATAATTCTGAAAGTTTTCGTTAAGTGTCCGAAACGTTACGAAATGTAGTTGTTTCATCGTTGATGTTGTGTCGTTATTGTTTGTTAGGCAACATTGTTCGATTTATTGCATCTGACAAATATCTTGTATTTATTACGCAGAAGCAAATCACAAAATAGAAATAACCAGAAAAAACCCATTCAATATGCATATATATATATGAACATTATATTAAAAAACTGGAAGGATTGACTTAATTCTTAATTTTTGACAATGTGTACTTGCGCTAAATAACGGTGCCTCTTTAACGTAAACAAAACATCTAATTGCCAACACAAACTTTTTACTGGATCTAAGTGAAAAAGTTACTTGTAACAGACAGAGGTTTTGACTAACTGCAGTAACAAAAATACTTGCGATATTAAAAAATTATGATAAGTGTACGTTAAAAGCTTACTTACACCGAATTGCATTTTTACTTATGGTGTTTAGCTGGATTTTCTATCAAGTAACACATGCTACTTGTATCAAGTCAATAAAGTCAGTTATTCTGAATAAAAATGAAATACTTATTACAATTAACTTTGTTAGCTTGTGATAGGCTCCTTTTTACTAGATAACACGCGAACTTGTTGCAACTAAAAAAAGTTCTTTGTGTCTATAGCAATTCACAATTTGTATTTGTTGTTTTTTCTCAGTGTGAATATTCGCATGTCCCCAGTGAAATTTTCATTGAAAAACGGGACAAGTACACTCTTTCACTATGCCTAAATGAAATCTGTGTCTTGAACGGAGTCACTAAGGAACAACTTTCAACTAGGAATCATAATTTTCATTAGATATTGGTCACATTTTTATTTGTTTTTAATGAATTGTTTACTACTGATTAAATAAATATATATATTTATGATTGGTAGACATTAATTGAATACTAATGATTATATTATTTATAATAACTGACATGATGCTTATGTTGAATTGTTTTTCTACTGTTTTAATGAGTGAATATATTCATTAAGAACTATTTTTTTTCACTCAGCATTACCGGATTTTTCATTAGTTATAGTTAACATTTTTATTTGTTTTTAATGAATTGATTAGTACTGATAAAATAAATATCCACTTATGATTGTTAGACATTGAATAATTACAAATGATCATATTAGTTATAATAACTAACACGATGGTTATGAACGAATGAACCATAGGTACGTCTGTTCTTCTAGATTTCTTCCTGCCGGGATATTCAGGTACTTTTATTCTTTTTTCAAATGAACTATCACAAAGTAACGTACTACTCGATCCATTATTTTTCAATAAAATTTCAACACCTGATTCTTGATTTCCATACAATGAAAATAGCATAACTGAATCTTCTAACCAGTTTAGACACGTAAAATATTTCCAGTATCGTCAACAGAGGAAAAATGTTCTTCTTCGGGCGCCAGAGCTGTGGAATTATTGAATTCACATAATATCTTCTCAAATTCATTATTTTTCTGAAGAAGATTCACATTGTGAAAATACGTAATGAACGTCGAGAGTCCCCAATCCTCCAGCAAGGATTCGTAATGAAATATAATTTTTAGTTTAGTTAGGTAAAAATGACGATCACTTCTCACTTAATAATTCACGTTCACTTTCAACGTTCCCCAATTTCAAACTGAAAAAATTGGTTCAAGCACTGACGTGAAGTCAGAAGCTTTTGCGCGTATGTTCTATTGTCCATTCTCCTGTATTGGACACTCTTCTTAATCGAATTTACCATGATGAATTCTATTGTCTATTCTCCTGTATTGGACACTCTTCTCAATCGAATTCACCATGATGATTTTTATTGTCTATTCTCCTGTATTGGAGACTCTTCTTAATCGAATTTGCCATGATGAATTCTATTGTCCATTCTGGACAATAGAATTCATCATGGCAAATTCGATTAAGAAGAGTCTCCAATACAGGAGAATGGACAATAGAATTCATCATGGTGAATTCGATTGAGAAGAGTGTCCAATACAGGAGAATAGACAATAGAATTCATCATGGTAAATTCGATTAAGAAGAGTGTCCAATACAGGAAAATGGACAATAGAACATACGCGCAAAAGCTTCTGACTTCACGTCAGTGCTTGAACCAATTTTTTTTTCGATTAAAAGGGTCCAATCAGGAGAACGGACAATATAATTCATCATGGTAAATTCGATTAAGAAGAGCAAAAGCTCCTGATTCACGTCAGTGCTTGAACCAATTTTTTTTTCGATTAAGAGTGTCCAATACAGGAGAATGGACAATAGAACATACGCGCAAAAGCTTTCGACTTCACGTCAGTGCTTGAACCAATTTTTTTTCAACAATTGACGAAACTACAATGAAAGAGCCATGGCTACTAACATATACATCTCTGTATTTCCAACTTCAATGTTCAACTTTGAACCACAAATATATTCAAAATATTTATATTCATTCATGAAAAATCAATATTTTTTTTATGTAATCTATTCCATATTTAATAATGAAAAATGGCGATACCGTTGTTAAAAATCAACAAGTTAAGAGCGTTCCTGCTAATCGGGTCCTTCATGAATGGCTTCGTATAATAAATATACTTGTGCATATATTTCACAAATCAAATAGACCCCAGAGGGTTCATTGATCTGCCGAGAAAGCAAGAGCAGACGCGTTTCTGGCTTCTTGGCCTTCATCAGTACCCTGTAGCTTTCCCGACAAATTCAACTAAACTGACCCGGGTTAAGCCTTTCAGAGCCGGCTCGGTCGATCATTATAATCAATATAATAAAGTATATTTATTATACGAAGCCATTCATGAAGGACCCGATTAGCAGGAACGCTCTTAACTTGTTGATTTTTATTCCATATTTACAAAAATCAAGAACTATTCATCACATCTATCACAATACCAGGGAACATCAGGAGTGTCTACAAGTTCCACACAATCAAAATGAAACCACTCTATTTGGCAGTCATCCCCATCGCATTTTATCATTGCACGTCCATCATCAACGCCATTGCAAATACAGTAGTGAATCAATTCAGCTGCACCCTCTTCTGATGTGAAATATTTCGCCATTAGCTCTGGCATAATAACCTGTGAATGAAAATGTTTAGCAGTTTCTAAGTTCCTTTCCCACATTTCCACATCTGGTAGGATTCGTTCTTTGAAAAAAATATTTGGAGACCATATAACGAAATCACAATAATGTGACTGTGAGATAAACAGTTGCATTTGTATTTGGTAGTAATAACTGTGAGTTTTTTTCAAAGTGATTATTCCATCATATGCTACCAAACATGAACTCTTCATACGCAAATATTCATGAATGTCTTGTACATCATTCGTGTATAATAAATAGGGGCATTTTACTTCCAGACACCCTCTTGAACAACATTCACAATACACCAATCGGTCAGGAGTGGCACCGAATTGGGGCCACTTACTGTTGATGATCAATCCCACTTCATTTAATTGAAATCCTTCATGATTTTCTCCTTTCATACTGGTTGCATATTCTTCCACAGCATTATTCTCATGATGTATACCCCATGAAGTTGCTTTGGAATGGAATATCATATTTGTCAGGTAACAAATTGATTTTATTAAAGACAAAGAAGGTTTGCACTGATTTGTTTTGCAAACCGATTTGAATTTAGACGCTGTTATTCTACCAGCTCTCTGAATGTACCAGTTGTTATTTTCTGATTGCTTTCTAGTAGCTACCTCTATAGAATTGACCTGTTCTTCTGACAATGAAATATTTAAAACTTTCGCCATTTTCATAAGTTCAGGATAACTTTTTTGTATATTATTTGGGTCAAAAATATTGAACACTGAAGGTAAAACTATGGATTCTTTTTGAGCAAGCTGAGTGGCATAAGGCTGTACTATCCTCATAAGAGGACAACTGTAACCCAACTCAGAAATCATATTCATTATATCGGCAAACTCATGTTCCGACGTCAGTGGTACCCCTATATCATGGCTTGAACTGGCTCGTTGGTGTCCTGAAGACTTTCCCCAATTCATTTCATGTACTGGAACAATTGGGACTTTCTGTGTCATTGATGGCATTGGCCACACAGCTCCTACGTCTGTACATGACCTTTCTATCTTTCTAGTGTTTGCATAATCTGCAGCGAATAATATGGCACCAACATGACTACAAACTTCACCGAGTCCAGTCATACAAGTACAGTGGGCTGTACAAACACTTCCATCTTTAGCAATGATGCACCACACATCTAACGGTTTCTCATTTGATCTCTGTGAATGTTTGACCTGAAAATAATTTATTACACTCATAATGTATTGTAAGAATCTCTCAGAAACATTAAAATATATACTGAATCACTCTTGATCAAAAAAGATGTTATGAATAGTCACAAGCATAGCTAATGGTGGATTAACATAAACAGTTTCACAAGTACGGTTTCTTGGATATATTAACTGTCATAGGAAAGTTAATATAAGGCTAGTAAAGAAAAAAGCTCACCTGTCCAACCAGAATGTATACATTATTCTCCACCTTTGTTCCCACCTTCACGAAGCCAGATTCAAAATATTTATAAGACTCTAAACTTTTATAGGCCTTCATCTGAACATTGGAGTAATAGCTGTGGGTAAAAACCATGTAGGATGCAATATCCATATATGTGACTGGAGGAAGACCATCGATTGATTCATCCAGATCAGAAAAATTCAATGTGAAAGGATCTAATCCATTAATTAATCCCAATTTCATTATATATCTGTAATAGGAAGAAATGTAAACACATGATGAAGGTGCTTTTTTTCGAACTTACCGTTCAGCAACGTCTCTGTTGTTTAACAATAGTCTTTTCAGATATTCACTCTCCATTTTAATTTAATTTAAACAGCACAAAAGCTCCGGAATAACTGAAAAAACACTCTACAATAACCAACGACCAGAACACGTTAATTGTTTGTGTGCCAACGATCGCCACATTGGGTCACGTGGTTTGGATTGCCTAATTAAAAATAATACATAACCTTTCAAAAGTCCCCTCTCGCAAATATACTCCTCTGAAGGCACATGGATCTCTTGAAGAAGAATCGCCTTCTCTATTTCGCAAAGATATTCACTCTTGTTCATAGAAATCCCTTCAATATTTAGTTGCCTCCTCCTAAGGAGGATCTCTTTCAAAACCAGGTCTGACCACTAATGTAGGGCTATCATCTCCCATAGATTTGTGATGAAATAAGACGATTTTCCCATAATATACGAGCGGAAATATGTCATCATGACATTCATATATTTATTTTTGAAGCTTCTCGCAAAAATACGACCATAGACTACATATTATCATACGACGATTCCCATCCGCTACACGCTACACTTGGCCACCACTACGCTACCGAACTCACAAAAGGCTGCCCGGTTCTCCAACAATATAGATCCGATCATGTTCAAACTTGGAATTCTGCAGTAGAGTTAGGTTCTGAAGGCTGTTCCAAAATTTCAGCCATGCCGGACGAATAGTTTATGATATATAGATTTGTTTTCAATAATTTTCAACTATTTTTTTTTAAATTTTCTACTTATACCATCCTCACGAAATTCTGCGAGAATTTTCGCGTTGGCATTCTTCAACTAATAGCAATGTTTGAATTCAATCGGTTTTGTATTCTTCGAGTTAATGAGGAACAAAAAACTACCAAATTTCAGAAAATTTTAGATGGCTATAACTCTAAAACCGTTTGGACGATTATGCTCATAAACAAACTCAAATGTCGCATTCAGATGCACAACCTAACCTAAAATTTTCAAGCCGCTATCTCCTTCCGTTCTCAGGTTATCGTGACAACAAAAATATTTTTTAATAATTTTTTAATAATTTTCTAGCAATACGATTCTCACAAAATTTCACGAACGTGCTTAGGTCTATATTCTACAACTATTCACCAAGTTTAAATTCGATCGGATTTATTTTGGTTGAAAACAAAATTATTACTCGGAAACCATTGGGCCGATTATACCCATTAACGAACTTGTCCGTCGTATTGGGATGCGCAACCCACCCTGAAAATTTCAAGTCGCTGGCTCTTTTCGTTCTCAAGTTATCGTGGCAACGGCCGGACGGCCGGACGGCCGGACGGCACCACAGAATTAAATTTCACATTTGGGCAAAACTATAACGCGTATGTTCCCCAGAACATACGCGCAAAAACAGGCACGACGCACGTCGTGTTCCGACACGAAAGAAACGAACACCTGCCAGGTGCTGCAGCTGCATTCACAGCGCCCTCATTGGTAGTTGGAATGGCGAGATGTTTTCAAATATTCAAATATACTAGTAGTATTATTTTGTATCTTGATGACTGATAATTATTGATTAACAGCAAGTAAATATATGTATATTAATCATTACTAACTAATAGTCCAGTAGAAATTTCTAATATTTCCTGATGAAATTTCATTGAATATCAGTAAAAGTTTATTAAATGAAAAAATCTTTATACTGATCCTCAATGACACCTTTCAAGAAACGACTTTCTTTTGATATTAGTGAACAAGCTCATTTAACAGAGCATTCATTTTACTGAACACTAATGAAATTAGATCAGGAGAAAAGTTCACTAACACCACTTTTCTAAGTGTATCTTCATTCAGTCATCAATGGTCAGCATTCAGGGCGTAAAGGTCAAAGGAATCTTCATCTATAAAGAATGGTTGAATTCACACCCCGCCGGTATTGTCGAGTTGTGTTTCACTGATTACGAGAGTTAATCGAGATATTCTTTCGAACAGAGTCTGCGGTTATATTTATACGTAGTGTTAAATTTCTCCACTTTTACTTGTGCATGTTTATTGTATTTTCCTAAAATGGATTCGAAGATATCTTCAAGCAATGGGGGTTCGAACATTACGTGGAAAATTTAGAGGTAAGTGAAACCTTTCAGTGTTTTAGTACAATGTTCAAATATATATGCATATTAAATGGTTTCTTTCTGGGTTTTCTCTCCCAAACTCCCAACTCCCAAAAAATTATTATTTTGTGAATTGCTTCTGCGTAATAAACACAAGATATTTGTCAGAAGCAATAAATCGAACAATGTTGCCTAACAAACAATAACGATGAAACACCTAAATTTCGTAACGTTCCGGAGTCTAAATCAGACTCTTTCGTCAGACGTACAGACGAAAATCTGTATAATTATTTTTTGTTTATGTAGCTATTCTGAAATTCGAGAATTATCCAAGTGAATTTCATAACGTTTGGAAGTCTAAATCAGACTCCTTCGTCTCGAATTTCAGAATAGCTACATCAACAAAAAATAATTTGAAGGTTTTCGTTAAGAGTCTGACGAAGGAGTTTGATTTAGACTCCGAAACGTTACGAAATTTAGTTGTTGTGTCGTTATTGTTTGTTAGGCAACATTGTTCGATTTATTGCTTCTGACAATTGTCTCTATTACGCAGAAGCAATTCACAAAACAATAAATTTTTATTTAACAGATATTTTTCAGAGTTTGGGAGAGAAAACCCAGAAATAAACCGTTCAATATGCCTATATATTTATGAACATTGCACTAAAAAACTGAAAAGTTTGACTTACCTCTAAATTTTTGACAATGTGTACTTGCCCTAAGTAAGAGTGTCTCTTTAACGTAAACAAAACATGTAATTGCAAACACAGACTTATTATTGAATCTAAGTGAAAAAGTTACTTGTAACAGACAGAGGTTTTTACTAACTGCAGTAACAAAAATACTTATGATATGAAAACATTATGATCAGTGTACGTTCAAACGTTACTTACGCCGAATAGCATTTTTAGTTCTGGTGTTTAGATGGATTTTCTATCAAGTAAGACATGCTACTTGGTTCAAGTCAATAAAGTCAGTTATTCTGAATAAAAATGAAATACATATTACAATTAACTTGCTAGCTTGTGATAGGCTACTTTTTACTAGATAACACAAGAACTTGTTGCAACTAAAAAAAGATTTTTGTCTATAGCAAGTCACAATTTTCATTTGTTGTAATTTTTAAGTTTGTTCTCAGTGTAGGTATCTGATATTCATATTCATCCCTCCCGGTTTCCGTATTACAGACGAATAGTTCTCTTGAAATCTGAACGGAGTAGGAATACATCATAAATATTCATACAACACCAAGCGTCTTTAATATTGCCAGATGAAAACGATTTACCGGAGAAAGCACAACATAGCAAGTTACGTGGCGCGGAAAGTTCAACCGTGCTTGAGTACTAGGAATTTCGCTTTCATCTAAACATTAAGCCACGTTCGAAATTTCACTGCAAATACGTAGCCAACGCGAAGTGAGTTAAATTCACATATATCGAAGGATCCATATCCATTTTGAAATCTGCAAACATCCCATTTTCTCAGTTTACGTTTCCCGAAGTACGTATATAGAATCCGAAAATTGGATAAAAATCATATGCATGTCTCGTCCATGATTTGATTCAGGGCGTCCACACAAGAACACATCGAACATCTTGTACACGGATGAGCGGCCTTCAGACAGTTTGTACAGGGTGATTCACTTATCATGGTAACCCCAATTTTCTCCGAAACGGCCGAATTTATTTTAATTCTGTAAACGCCGTTTTGTACAAGTCAACGTTGACTAGGGATGCGTGTAGAAGTTGGCGTAAAAAATTAAGACGGCTGGCGACGCGGTGCCATTAATTTTTTTTTAGCCCAGGGACATACCTTTTTTATTATGCCATTCGAAAGATGATTCAATTCTAAATTTTATTTCCAAATACCATTTTTTCCCATTTTAAACCGTAAGCGATCTACAGGGCATTTTATGTTAATTCTATTCCATTTTTGCGCGATGTTCTGAGGAACATCGCGTTATCATTTTGACCAAATCTCTGAAATTTTCAATTTTTTTGCCGAAAATGGCGAATTTCACAAACGTCCTTAGGTTTGTATTCTACAACTAATCTCAAGTATCAATTCGATCGGATTTGTATTGGTAGAAAACAACATTATTACTCGGCAACTATTGGGCCGATTATGCCCATTAACGAACTTGTCCGTCCTATTGGGACGCGCCACCTACCCTGAAAATTTCAGCTAGCTCTTTCCGTTCTTAAGTTATCGTGGCAACGGCCGGCCGGCCAGACAGAATCAAATTTTACCTCGAATTATTCATCGGAGAGTCAAACCTAATCGTTTGAGACCATTTACGGCAAAAAAATTGAAAATTACAGAAATTTGGGCAAAATGAAAACGCGATGTTCCCCAGAAAATACGGGCAAAAATGGAATATAATTAACATATAACACCCTGTAGATCGCTAACGGTTTGAAATGGGAAAAAACGGTGTTTGGAAATAAAATTTAGAATTGAATCATCTTTCGAATGGCATAATAAACAAGCACTGACGTGAAGTCAGAAGCTTTTGCGCGTATGTTCTATTGTCCATTCTTCTGTATTGGACACCCTTAATCGAATTTACCATGGTAAATTATGTTGTCCATTCTCCTGTATTGGACACTCTTAATTCAAATTTACCATGGTAAATTCGAATTAAGTGTCCAATACAGGAGAATGGACGACATACTTAACCATGGTAAATTCGATTAAGGGTGTCCAATACAGAAGAATGGACAATAGAACATACGCGCAAAAGCTTCTGACTTCACGTCAGTGCTTGAACCAATTTTTTTTTCGTGATTTTTTTGTAATTTTCTGGAGGCGCGGTTCTTAAAATTTTATTTTCCGTCATTTTTTTCAAATTTTCTAGGAGTACGGTTCTTACAGAATTTTAAACTCGTCTTTGTGTTGATTTTCTACTACTAGTTACCAAGCTTCAATTCAATCGAATATTTATTTTTTGAGTTATCAAGGAAACAATATTCCAGGTGGATATAACTCGGAAACCGTTGAACCGATTATGCCCAAAAACGAACTCAACTCTCCCTTTTGGATACGCAACCTACCCTGAAAATTGCAAGTCCCTATCTCCTTTGGTTCGAAAGTTATCGAGGCAACGGTCACCCATCTACTGAACTCACACAAGAATGCTCGAATCTCCAACAATATTCAACCGATCGTGTTAAAACTAGAAACTTGGCAGTACAGTTAGGTAATGAACGCTCTTGCAAAATTTCAGCAATTTCAAACGTATAGTTACTGATATATAGAATTTTTTTTTTTTATTTTCAATGATTTATTAAAAATTTTCTACAAATGCTATCCTCGCCAAATTTCGCAAACATTTTTGCGTTGGCATTCTACAACTAATAACCATGTTTGAATTCAAGCGGTTCAGTATTTTTCGAGTTAATGAGGAACAAAAAACCACCAAATTTCAGATGGCTATAACTCTGAAACCGTTTGGTCGATTATGCTCATAAACAAACTCAAATGTGGCATTCATGTGCACAACATAACCTGAAATTTTTAAGCCGCTATCTCTTTCCGTTCTCAGGTTATCGTGACAAAAAAAATATTTTTTAATAATTTTTTTAAAATTTTCTTGCCATACGATTCGCCCAAAATTTCACAAACGTGCTAAAGTTCATATTCTACAACTACTCACCAAGTTTCAATTCGATCGGATTTATATTGGTTGAAAACAAAATTATTACTCGGAAACCACTGGGCCGATTATGCCCATTAACGAACTTGTCCGTCGTATTGCGAAGCGCCACCCACCCTGAAAATTTCAAGTCGCTAGCTCTTTTCGTTCTCAAATTATCGTGGCAACGGACGGCCGTACGGCCGGACGGCCGGACGGACAGAATCAAATTTGACCTCGAATTATTCATCGGGGAGTTGAACTAAATCTTTTGAGACCAATTTCGTCAAAAAATTCAGTTACAGACATTTGGGCAAAACTATAACGCGATGTTCCCCAGAACATACGCGCAAAAAGGTATATCCCTGGGCAAAAAAAAAATTAATGGCGCCGCGACGCCAGCCGTCTTAATTTTTTACGCCAACTTTACGCGGCGTTTACAGAATTAAAATAAATTCGGCCGTTTCGGATAAAATTGGGGTTACCAAGATAAGTGAATCACCCTTTCCAGCAGCGTAATGTCGATCGCCTGACTTTGATATAGTGGATATCAACACCTTTTTCTGAGATTTACAAAGACTATGCGGATTACTGAGTGTACTGCAGTTCTTAGAAAGGACTATAACATGATGAAGAATGAATAGTTTTTAGCTCTAGTGACATGTATACAGAATATTTGCCTTTCTTGCGCGCATGTTGTAGGATCCTGCGCTCTACCATGTTGTCAAATGTCCTCGTTCGGCCGGCCGTCCGTTGCCACGATAAATTTGGAACGGAAAGAGATAGCGAATTGAAATTTTCAGGCGCGTGTGATAGCACACACGGTTCAATTCAAAAACGGTGGCAGTCAGGCATTGCCGCGCGCTGACTAGACTCTTCTACCGCTTCTCGCGAATTACATGCTAGGAGTGCTCCGTAGACCGTAATCGCTCAGCATTACCCTTAGGTCCACATCCGTTCGACAAATTGGAAATATTTCTAGTTCTTTACATCGTATTATGAACGGCAACCGTTCAGTAATTCTGAATATCGCTGAATTGAAAAGGAATCATTATTGTTACCGCTTCATAGGACGCAAGCTCGGTTAGGTAACTTTATTTTAATGGTTTTACAACAAATTCGAAATGATTTCCAGGTCCTAGCCCAAGTTGAGACGTATCAGAAATCATTTTTTGTCATGTACTTCATCGTTTCCAATAACCAAAACAAAATGTTCGATATTAGGAAAGCAGAAGCAGCGAATTTAAATTTTCAGGTCGGAAAAATTCGAAAAATCGTAAAATGTATTCTAGGTCCTCGCCCGAGTAGAGACGTGTCAGAAATTATTCTTTGTCATGTCCTTCTTTGTATTCAATAACCAGAACAAAATGTCCGATATTAGGAAAGCAGAGGCGGCGTACTTAAATTTTCAGGTTGAAAAAATTCGAAAAATCGTGAAATGATTTATAGGTCCTCGCCCGTGTAGAGACGTATCAGAAATAATTCTTTGTCATGTCATTCATCGTTTCCAATAATCAGAACAAAATGTTCGTTTTCAAGAAAGCAGAGGCGGCCAACTTTAATTTTCAGATCGAAAAAATTCGAGAAATCGTAAAATGATTATAGGTCCTCGCCCGAGTAGAAAAGTAACAGAAATTATTCTTTGTCATGTCCTTCTTTATTTTCAATAACCAAAACAAATTGTTCGATATTAGGAAAGCAGAGGCGGCGAACTTAAATTTTCAGGTTGAAAAGCTTCGAAAAATCGTAAAATGATTTACCGAGGTGATGTTAGCTCCCGGCCGGCCAACTCCAAGCGCTGCTATTCCACCACATCCAATACCGTTCCCCTACCGTTCTCTGGCGCTTTTGATATTTTATTCCGATGTTCAGATTAGGCAACTAAGCTTTGTTATCGGATGAATGCATATACCTAAGCACTAATATATTACTCAAATTTTTTCATTCAACTCTGAAAGCACTACAGGTACAGCTGCATTGTTCGAAATATTAAATTATTCTCATAGCGCTAGAATAGAAGTTTGTAATTTTAGTTTTCGGGATATCTGAATGGCCGGCCAAGAAAGGTTATTAGCAGGATACTTGTGTCAATCAAATATCTTATCAAATTGATTTTTTCGTTCGATTCTGATATCCTTAAGTACCCAGCTCCAAGGATCGAAATATGAGGTTTATCTCATAGTGCTCAGATAGAAGTTGGTATTTTTTTTTTCTGAAGATTCAAGTAGCCGGCCAAGAAAAATAATTAGCAGGATACATGTATCGATCAGATAACTAATCAGATTGATTTTTTCGTTCGATTCTGATATCCTTAAGTACCCAGCTCCAAGGATCGAAATATGAGGTTTATCTCATAGTGCTCAGATAGAAGTTGATAATTCTTTTTCTGAAGATTCAAGTAGTTGGCCAAGAAAAATAATTAGCAGGATACATGTATCAATCAGATAACTAATCAAATTGATTTTTTCGTTCGATTCTTATATCAAGTACCCAGCTCCAAGGATCGAAATATGAGGTTTATCTCATAGTGCTCAGATAGAAGTTGGAAATTTTTTTTTCTGAAGATTCAAGTAGCCGGCCAAGAAATATAATTAGCAGGATACATGTATCGATCAGATAGCTAATCAAAATGATTTTTTCGTTTGATTCTGATATCCTTAAGTACCCAGCTCCAAGGATCGAAATATGAGGTTTATCTCATAGTGCTCAGATAGAAGTTGGTATTTTTTTTTTCTGAAGATTCAAGTAGCCGGCCAAGAAAAATAATTAGCAGGATACATGTATCGATCAGATAACTAATCAGATTGATTTTTTCGTTCGATTCTGATATCCTTAAGTACCCAGCTCCAAGGATCGAAATATGAGGTTTATCTCATAGTGCTCAGATAGAAGTTGATAATTCTTTTTCTGAAGATTCAAGTAGTTGGCCAAGAAAAATAATTAGCAGGATACATGTATCAATCAGATAACTAATCAAATTGATTTTTTCGTTCGATTCTTATATCAAGTACCCAGCTCCAAGGATCGAAATATGAGGTTTATCTCATAGTGCTCAGATAGAAGTTGGAAATTTTTTTTTCTGAAGATTCAAGTAGCCGGCCAAGAAATATAATTAGCAGGATACATGTATCGATCAGATAGCTAATCAAAATGATTTTTTCGTTTGATTCTGATATCCTTAAGTACCCAGCTCCAAGGATCGAAATATGAGGTTTATCTCATAGTGCTCAGATAGAAGTTGGTAATTGGTGTCTCCGAGAGGGTATCATGTCAACCCCTAAAAAAAATACTAGTGGTATTCACCAAGAGAAATAAATTTTCTCTAAAAACACTGAGGGGTTCTCCTAAACCCCATGGAATCATACCTAATACCTTGGTGTCCTCGTTTTCGGACCAAAAGCTCTTTTGAAGCCTACACCTCGAAGCAGTATTCAGCAAGTTTCAGAAAGCTCTGCTCAAGTACCAGAGGATGGTCAGAAATACATGGGGACTCAAACCCGAACTGACCAACCGGAACTATAAATCCATTGTGCTGCAAATCGTTAGCTACGTAGCTTTCTATCTGGCGACCTAGGGTTAAATTATCGACGGGCCAACCAGCCCCTGATGAACTACAAATAATGACATGTTTGCCTATTACATGTGTCAATCAAATGCTTAGTAAAATTGATTTTCTTGTTTGATTCTGATTTCCTTAAGTATGGTGGTCCAAGTATTCGAACAGAATGGTTTTCATCTAGCTCACAAAGGGAAGTTTGTAATTTTTTATTTCTTAAGATTCGAAAAGTCGGCCAAGCAAAGTAGTTAGAGAAATACATGTGTCGGTTCAATATCTTATTAAACCAACTTTTGGTTTCATTCTAAGAATCTTAAGTCATCGTGATTGTGCTACTAAACTGCTAATAAACGCATCTGAACTAAGGGACATATAGAAGTTCATGATGTTTTTTCACTTTCATGTTTTTTCATGTTGATAATGTATAAGGGAATTATTTTGAAAAAGCATTGCGGGTATAGTGCGTTCATTTCAAACATCTGGGAATTGGGAACCGAAATCGCCATAAAACTCATGCCATGAGGGGCCGAAACATATTGAAGATAAGGACAGAGACCAGAAGAGACGGGGAACTCCTTCACTAAATTTGTCCGATTTTAACAACATCTTTCATCCTTTTCTATACCACATAATATCATATAAGGCTGTCCTTGTCTGGCATCCCGGCAGGCATGAAGAGGGCGCTGTGTACTCTCTGTTTACAATATTGTTGGCGTTGCCAAATTTTGTGAAGATCATCACGTTTTGAAGAAAAAGAAATATCTCTGTTTCTTTTTTCTATGGGGAGAGTCTGAAATTGTTATCTCTCTCTAATCCACGTTCTTTGAATTTTAAAATAATTTTGGCAACATAAGCAGAAGTACACGTGCATTTGTTTATTCGTCCTTTACGTTGTTTTTTGAATTTTTATTTTTCCCAATTCTCAAATATGGGAAGTAATAAGTGTTTAATTTGTGGTGCTGCAGAGAACGAAGTTGCGAAAATGCATTATTTCCCTCGTAATAAAAACAAGTTTGTTGTAATAATCATAGTAATGATAGGCATCAAATGACTAATTATTATTATTTCTGCAGATCAACTATTTGGCAAAATAAACTAGGTATGAAAATCACCGAGAGGTCGCTTCGAAATTTCAGAATATGTTCCAACCATTTTACAATGGAATCGTATTCTGATTCAGTGAACTACAAGTTGCTAAATGATGCAGTGCCGATGCGATTCTTCGATTCCTCACTTCCTTCAACTTCTGCGATGTATGAAGAAAGTAATGCAGTTCCTGTTAACCTGGAAAGCCCACATGATATTGCAGGTATATTTGATTTAGTGATCCTATTTTACGTTCAGTTTGAGTTTTTTATATTTTACTTGGAAACATACACAAAAACAGCTTTGTACATCCTAATATATTGAGAGTTTTGGTATATTGATTAAGTGCAATAGTTCTATCTGTAATTACATACAAATTAAAATTGATAACTTTTCAGATGCATTCTTAGACACCTCACTCCCTTCGACTTCTGTGATGCGTGAGGAAGATGAAGAAAATAATGCAGTTCCTGTCAACCTTGAAAGCCCACATAATATTGCAGGTATTTTGTTATAGTAAAGTTTTGGGTTACATTCCATTTAAGATGTTTCTATTCACTTGATAAGCTTTCAACATCCAAAAATATTGATAGTTTTGGGATACTAATTAAGCGTAATACTTTGTATTATGATTACATTGAAATTTAAATTGACTACTTTTTCAGATGCAGAAATACAAAACACAATGTGAAGTGTTTGAAAGAATTAGGAGTTACGACTGAGAAACCATATTTTACACAAGGGGACAAAAAAATCTTCACCATGTATGATCCACCTCACTTATTGAAGCGTACATACTCTCTCTTCAGGAAATATAATGTTTTTATAAATGTTGCAATAGGTGAAACCGGAACACCCATGGAAGCCAAATTTTCACATGTCCGAATGGCTTATGAACATGACAAGGCAACGCCATATGTTTTCAGATCACTGCCTAAACTAAAAGATCATTTATTTAACCCCATCACGAAATATGCCATGAAGGTCCACATTCCTGCCCAAGTCATGAGTCGCACAGTATCAGCCTATTTATATTCCTTGGTCAGAGCAGGTGAGATTTATTTAATTATATAAACCAAAAATGAATCACAAAGCTTTGATCACCTTGATTGATATCAAATTATTTTCTCCTAATTTATGTCTATAAGCATCGACCTGAACCTCAATCAGATTTATGTTGATATTATTCCCTAATATTAGTGATGCTTAGCTAGTGTTAAATATTTGATTAATAAGATGTCTAAAATAGACATTTCATTACAAACGATGAACAGATATATTTTCTACAAATAATAAACATGAATGTTTGTTTTCAGGAGTCCTGGAACAATATGCTATTGGCACTGCAGCATTTTTGAATGATGTCGTTATGCTGTTTGACAGTTTTAATGGAAAATCAGACCATTCTGGAAAGGAGCTCAGAAGTAATATTCAGGAAAACTCTCCTCACCTTGAGTATTGGTCAAAGGCATTCCAGATGGTGAGGAATTGGAAATTCAACAGGCTCTTGAAAAACGGGCAGGTAAAGGAATCCAAACCACCATCTCAACTTGGCTGGCTGATTTCCTTGAATGCCATAAGAGTAATATGGGCTTATATGAAAAGCAAGGGATGTGAAGTTTTACGTCCACGATCGCTGAATGATCCATTAGAAAATCTTTTTGGATCTATCAGATCTGGTTGTGGATGTAATGATAATCCTTCTGCTTTTCATTTTATTGGGAGTTTGAAAGCACAGATTCTCAATAATTTATTTCACACTGCTCATTCTACAAATTGTGAGGCAGATGAAATTGATGTTCTCAGCAATTTGCGATCCTTCTTGGAAAGTGATTCAGTAGAAAAATCGATTTCCCAGAGATATGAAGGTCCTTTCAATATCATATCAGAAGTCTCCACAATAGACAGTATAGAGGCAGATGTGATTCATGGAAATACAGGAACATTTTCTGTAGCCTATGTTGCTGGTTATATATTGAAAGGTCTTTATAAGAGATTGACTTGTAATATATGTGTTTCATTTTTATCTTCCGATGATTTAGAGCTACATAATATATATATTCCGAATAGAGAATGGGTACTTGATAAAAATAAATTAATTTATCCAAGTATCCAATTCACTATATGTGTTGGACATGGAATAACCGCACTAGAGAATTTTTTGCTAGAAAATGCAAATGTTCAAAACATTCCTGTTCATGCCTCTGAATCCATCAGAAGGAATATTGATTTTTCATGGCTGAATTGTGAACTGCATTCCGAGTAAGTGATAGCAATTACAGTCATGTGAATATTCAATATTGGTATTGGCTGGTGGGTTAAGAGGGAAAATGAGAAATTCAAGGAAATTAAAAATCAATTGATAAAATCCAAAAAATTAAAAAAAATTAGAAATATGTAGAGGACACTTTTTTTATTTATTATTTTGTATACATTCATATATTTTTTTTCATTTTTATTATACCTTTATTTAATCACTCAATATTTATTATATTCTTATTTATTGAAACTGTACTAGTTATGAATAAATCATATCATCTTCATTAAAAACGTGTTTTTAATTTTGCCGGAGCATTTTCATGAATCGAAAACTTCAAATAATGAGTATTATTATAGCCATCGCTTGAACAGTTCCTCTACCTAGAAGGATTCTTTTCCATTGCTTATAACAATGGATGAGAATTCCTCGAGGTTGAGAGATTGTTCAAGCGGTGACTATAAATACGAGGATTAAAATACGTATAATTTGAAATTCCCGCGCTGCTACGTAAATGTTCGACGGTGGCGACATCTCCCCTTGCCTGCCACCAGGTTAGACAGAGGCAAGACCAAACAAGGATGAAATATCGGAAAGAATTTAGTAGGAAGTTACCCGTCTCTTCTTGTCTCTGATAAGGAAAAGGAACAATTATACTTGAATATATTCTACCCTTAACTATTTCAATATGTGTTATGAATTGAGAATACACTCAGATTATTTTTTATTACTCTAAACGAAAACATTTCATCCGACCGAGGCAGTGCTGCAGAATTACAATGGAAGAATAAAAGGCGTTGTTGCCAGATTCGACAAAGAGTAAGAAAATTGCCTCCGTGACAAAAAATTCTGTAGATCGCGTATTGTTTTGTTTCTTGCTCCGACCCGTTTGTCCTTATGTAACTCTGAATGTCGTAGAATCATTTTTGAATAATATCAAAACGTATTTTAAAAAATGTGGGAAAGCCCTGTGGACAGGAGCTTTGGCCCTCTTGTTCAAACTTTGACAAATCATCTCCGAAATTATTGGTTTTTCAGTGTTGGGAATGATATCAACTAGAACTGCATCATAAAAGAAACTAAAGTAAAATTAAATAGGTAACGAACTTTTGCGATATATTCATTCGTCATATCAACTTTGAAAATTATATTATATCAATTGAAACTTATCCAATATTCCAGGTTTGTTTTCACTGAAGATATTCTGGACCCAATTTGATAAACTTACCAACTTGTATATTTCCATCATCATATGGATTATCCAAGGGCATATAGGGTTGGGGTAATTATGATATCCTATAATTGGTCATTTTGCATTCAATTTTACTTGGTTTATTAGAACGCAAATACATTTGACATGTCTGACAGTGAACACAGATGGAACATAGACAGACAGAATTCACATTCTGGGAAAATATAGAAGTACGATGTATTATTGAAATCTTGATAAATCATATCCCCGAAAAATCACCTTGTTAGAGTTGAGAATGATATCAATGGATTCTTATGATGAAACTGCATTTAAAAAAATTGATTTCGAAATGTGTAATGTAAAAAAAAATCGTTACTCCGAAACCATCTGGCCAATTTTGCACAATAACGAACCTTATTTATGTCCAAACTCAATTCTAGCTCATTCCGTTCAAGAGCTATCGTGTTAATAGGCGGCCGGCCGGACAGAATCGATTTTGACCACGGATTCTTGATCAATGAGTAGATCCAAATCGTTGAAGACCATTTTCAGCCGAAAATTCAAAAATTACAGACATTTAGGCAAATTGATAACGCGATGTCGCGATGTCCCCTAGAACATACGCGCAAAAATGTGTGAAAAGTATACAAGAGCATGCAGGAAGTTCCAGAGAATTGAAAAACACTACTGTTGAAGTGTATCTTGTAAGTTTAGCTATTTTCTCTGACCTGTTTAAACAATGCTTGATATTGTAGAAGAACCAATAAACTCTCTTTCTCTCTCTCTCTGTCTCACTGAATATAGTATGCCCCTTTGAAAAATCAAAGTCACCCTCCATTCCTCTTTTGCGGGACACCAACATTAGATATTTCCGTCAGAGCGCACTTAATTAATTATTGTAATATGCTAATAACCTCTCACAACGTAAAAAAAAACATATATCTGATAGTAATGTAAGATTCAGTACACAATCTTTTGAACAAAAGGAAGCATTTGACTGTGCACTGAGTGAATAACCGCATATTTATATTCATGGAGATGGGGACTTGGAGCACTCTGATTCTATAGAAAAAGTTGAGTTGATTAGGTATCGATTGAATTCTGCGGATCATTCTTCTTGGCCAGCTATACAAATCTTCAGAAAAAAAAATTACTAACTTCCATCTGAGAGCTGAAAGATAAACCTCATATTCCGATCCTTGGAGCTGAGTACTCAAGGATATCTGAATCGAAAAAAAAAATGAATTTGATTAGATATTTGATCGATACATGTATCCTGCTAATTATTTTTCTTGGCCGGCTACTTGAATCTTCAGAAAAAAAAATTACCAACTTCTATCTGAGCAATATGAGATAAACATCATATTTCGATCCTTGGAGCTGGGCACTTAAGGATATCAGAATCGAAAGACAAAATCAATCTGATTAGTTATCTGATCGATACATGTACCCTGCTAATTATTTTTCTTGGCCGGCTACTTTAATCTTCAGAAAAAAAAATGACCAACTTCTATCTGAGCACTATGACATAAATCTCATTTTTCGATCCTTGGAGCTGGGTACTTAAGGATATCAGAATGAAACGAAAAAATCAATTTGATTAGGTATCTGATCGATACATGTAAACTGATAATTATTTTTCTTGGCCGGCTACTTGAATCTTCAGAAAAAAAGATTTCCAACTTCTATCTGAGCACACATATTTCGATCCTTAGAGCTGGGTACTTAAGGATATCTGAATCAAACGAGAAAATCAATTTGATTAGGTATTTGATCTACACATGTATCCTGCTAATTATTTTTCTTGGTCGGCTACTTGAATCTTCAGAAAAAAAATCCAACTTCTATCTGAGAACTATGAGATAAACCTCATATTTCGATCCTTGGAGCTGGGTACTTAAGGATATCAGAATCAAACCAAAAAATCAATTTGATTAGGTATTTGATTGAAGCAAGTATCCTGCTGATAACCTTTCTTGCCGGACATTCAGATATCCAGAAAACTAAAATTACAAACTTCTATTTGAGCGCTATGAGAATAATTTAATATTTCGAACAATGCAGCTGTACCTGTAGTGCTTTCAGAATTGAATTAAAAAATTTGAGTAATTTATTAGTGCTTAGGTATATGCATTCAGCTGATAACAAAGCTTAGTCGCCTATTCTGAACATCGGAATAAAATATCAAAAGCGCCAGAGAACGGTAGGGGAACGGTATTGACCGTGGTGGAATAGCAGCGCTTGGAGTTGGCCGGCCTGGAGCTAACGTCACCTCGGTCCTTAAACATGGAGCAAAAGATCTTGCCATCATTAAAAAAAGTAAGAAAGATCACGGGGGAAAGTTTGGCAGATCTTAGGAGTAAATTGTCCGCAGTGAACTGGAATGATCTGAACAGGATTGATGGGAAAGATGTGAACAAGCAATGGGAATGTTTCTCCAGACGTTTCATGCAGGAATTCAATGCAACATGCCCATTTAAAGGCATCGAAAGGCATAAAATAAAAATAACAGAACAGAAAAACGTAGAAATAAAACAATCTAAAAACCTTCTTGATATACTACTCTTACTCAAGAACAGGAATAAGCAATTTATGGATGCCTACAAAACTCAAAAGAGAAATTATGACAATCTACTGCGATCACAAAGAAATAAAGCATATAAAAATAGAATTCTTAATTCTGATAACAAAAACAAAAGCCTGTGGAATGTAGTCAAAGAAATAAAGGGTTTACAGAATGATAACATCATCAAAATATCAGGAGATGCTCAAGATTCAGCAAATAGTTTTAATATGCACTTTGTTACTTCAGCAAAAATGAACAACTTAGAACATACAAGTTTTCACCATAATATACCAAGGAATGGAATATCCTTTCAATTCAAACAAGTTTCCCAACAAGATATCATAGAAGTATGTACACTCTTGAAAAATAAGAACAGTTGTGGTCTTGACGGAGTTCCCACCGCAACGATAAAATCCTGTATCCAAGAAATTGCAGAACCCATAAGAAAAATCATAAATAACTCTCTCATGTATGGAGCATTTCCAGACCAACTGAAGAAAGCAAAAATAAAGCCAGTTTTCAAAAGAGGAGATAAGAACAACATAAAAAATTATAGACCGATTAGCCTTTTATCATCCTTTTCTAAAATATTTGAGTTGGTGGTGGCTGGACAATTGGTGCAGTTTCTGTCAGATTGTGATATCTTTGACAAATCCCAGCATGGTTACAGAAAAGGCCGATCTATACAAACAGCAATATACAGCTTTATCAACGAAATTCTGAAAGCACTGGAAGACTCCGAAGTAACAATAGGCCTATTCTTAGATTTATCAAAAGCTTTCGATTGTCTAGATCACAATCACATTATTACGAAAATGGAGCAATATGGGATCATGGGGGCATCGCTGCGGTGGTTCGTATCCTATCCTTAAGATCGTCAACAACAAGTAGAGATTATAGGTGTTGCCTCAGAAGCAATTTCAGATGCCATAGCAGTAGATAATGGTGTACCACAAGGCAGCATCCTAGGACCGATCATATTCATACTCTTCATTGAAGATCTCAGTGCGGAACTAGGAAATTCACAAATATTCACAGTGAACTATGCAGATGCCACCAACTTAATGCTTAAGGCGAATACATATCCAGAGGCTGTGAAGAAAGCTCAACAGGCTATGAATCAAGCAAACCAGTGGTTCCTGCGTAATGGGCTATGCATGAACACGGAAAAAACCAACATCATAGTGTTTAAAACCTCGCACTCTACTCTCGAGACATCATTATCTGTGAATTTACTCAACAGAGAACTACCCTTAGGAAGATTGGCAAAGTTTATTGGTATGCACATTGATGAACACCTAAACTGGGGTGAGCACATTGATAAGTTGTGCTCTCAATTGCCCTCAATATGCTATTCATTGGGAGTATTACGTCGATACTTGCAACAGAAATCGATGAGAAGTATTTATTATGCAGTGTTTGAATCTAAGTTGAGATATGGCATCATTTTCTATGGAAGTGAAACAATAGCTAACAGAGTGTTTCTTCTGCAAAAAAGAGCACTGAGAACTATTCTACAAATGAAAAGAAATGACTCGTGCAGAGGAAAATTTCAAGAGAATGGCCTTCTAACTTCTGTGTCCATACATATTCAGAAAAGTTTGCTTTTTGCGCGTATGTTCTGGGGAACATCGCGTTATAGTTTTGCCCAAATGTGAAATGTAATTATGTGGTGCCGTCCGGCCATTGCCACGATAACTTGAGAACGGAAACAGCTAGCAACTTGAAATTTTCAGGGTAGGTGACGCATCCCAATACGACGGACAAGTTCGTTAATGGGTATAATCGGCCCAATGGTTTCCGAGTAATAATTTTGTTTTCAACGAATAAAAAAAATCCGATCGAATTTAAACTTGGTGAATAGTTGTAGAATATAGACCTAAGCACGTTTGTGAAATTTTGTGAGAATCGTATCGCTAGAAAAGTATTAAAAAATTATTAAAAGATATTTTTGTTGTCACGATAACCTGAGAACGGCAAGAGATAGCGGCTTGAAAATTTCAGGTTAGGTTGTGCATCTGAATGCGACATTTGAGTTCGTTTATGACCATAATCGTCCAAACGGTTTTAGAGTTATAGCCATCTGAAATTTTCTGAAATTTGGTTGTTGTTTTTTGTTCCTCATTAACTCGAAGAATACAAAACCGATTGAATTCAAACATGGTTATTAGTTGTAGAATGCCAACGCGAAAATTCTTGCAGAATTTCGTGAGGATGGTATAACTAGAAAATTTAAAAAAAAAATAATTAAAAATAATTGAAAAAAATTCTATATATCATAAACTATTCGTCCGGCATGGCTGAAATTTTGGAATAGCCTTCAGAACCTAACTCTACTGCAGAGTTCTAAGTTTGAACACGATCGGATCTATATTGTTGGAGAACCGAGCAGCCTTTTGTGAGTTCGGTAGCTGGATGCGAATCGTCGTATGATATGTTGTCTGTGGTCGTATTTTTGCGAGAACCTTCAAAGATAAAAATATGAATGTCATGATGACATACTTTTGCGCGTATGTTATGGGAAAATCGTGTTATTTCATCACAAATCTATGGGAGATGATAGCCCTACATTAGTGGTCAGACCTGGTTTTGAAAGAGAGCCTCCTTAGGAGGAGGCAACTAAATATTGAAGGGATTTCTATGAACAAGAGTGAATATCTTTGAGAAATAGAGAAGGCGATTCTTCTTCAAGAGATCCATGTGCCTTCAGAGGAGTATATTTGCGAGAGGGGACTTTTGAAAGGATATGTATTATTTTTAATATGATATCCCTGAAATTTTGCTGAAGGCTTCTGATCTTGTAAGGTGAGAGGCTCATTTGTGGATATTAAATCTCGTGATGGGTAGAGAGGAATTTTAGGCCAGTATTTCTACACTGAGAAAAAAGTTACAAGTAACAACTTTCACTTGACTGCGTTTTACTTGAGATAAATAAATTTTAATCAACGATAAGCAAACATTTATTTGCAGCAGATAATCATATCGTTAACAGACACGTTCACCTAAAAACTGACAATTGTTAGAAGTAACTTTTTTTCTTAATCCCACTTAAAAAGTTATTGAATCCGAATAGCGCTGTTATTTAAATGTTGTTTGTTAATGATAAATAAGCTGCGTATACAAGTCAAGCAATGAATTAACTTATCACAAGTTACTTTTTCACTAACGCATTTTCATTAGCTGCGAATAACAAAGTTATTTGACATATTCAAACATCGACTTGCGGTAGGTACGTGTGTTTATTATAATAAGTGTAAAAAATATTCGTAAAGTAACCGATTTTAGCCGAAGAGCACCCGATCTCGTTGATTCTTTGAAGATAGCCGTTGGATGTTACATAATCATCATTCAGTCATCAGTGGTCAGAATTCAGAGCATTAAGGTCAAAGGAATCATCATCCATAAGGAGTGGTTGAATTCGCACCCCGCCGGTATCGTCGAGTTGTGTTTCACTGATTACGAGAGTTTATCGAGATATTCTTTCGAATAAGGTCTGCGGTTATATCTATACCTACGTATAGTGTTAAATTACTCCACTTTTACTTGAGCTTGTTTATTGTATTCCCTTAAAATGGATTACGAAGACATCCTTAAGCAATTGGAGTTCGAACATTACGTGGAAAATTCAAAGGTAAGTCAAACCTTTCAGTGTTTTAGTACAATGTTCATATATATGCATATTAAATGGTTTTTTTCTGGATTTTCTCTCCCAAACTCTGAAAAATATCTGTTGAATAAAATTTATTATTTCGTGAATTTCTTCTGTGTGATAAACACAAGATATTTGTCAGAAGCAATAAATTGAACAATGTTGCTTAACAAACGATAACGACACAACATCAACGATAAAACAACTACATTTCTTAACGTTTCGGAGTCTAAATCAGACTGTTTCGTCAAACATACTTAACGAAATTCTTCAGAATTATTTTGATGGAGCTATTCTGAAATTCGAGAATTTTCCAATTAAATTTCGTAACATTTCGGAGTCTAAATCAGACTCCCTCGTCTCGAATTTCAGAATAGCTACATCAACAAAAAATCATTCTGAAGGTTCACGTCAAGTATCTGACGAAGGAGTCTGATTCAGACTCCGAAACGTTACGAAATGTAGTTGTTTCATCGTTGATCTTTTGTCGTTATTGTTTGTTAGGCAACATTGTTCGATTTATTGCTTCTGACAAATATCTTGTATTTATTACACAAAAGCAATTCACAAAATAATAATTTTTTATTAAACAGATATTTTTCAGAGTTTTGGAGAGAAAACCCAGAAATAAACCATTCAATATGCGTATAAATATATATATATATATATATAGATTCGTAGTTCGTTCTCACCTCCGTTAAGTTCATAAGGCGACCTGACCTCCGGGTGAAGGGGATGTCCTATCGAAATAATTCTTGTTTATAGATAAAGAGGGGAAGATAAAGAATTAGGATTCCTAAAGAGGGGAAATGATTTTCTCCAAAAAATTTTTCCTTATACGAACCAGACCTTGTGTCCTCCGCATATATTTTGTATTGGTAGTACGCTATTACCTCCTGCAAGGTTGCCAGATCTTAGGAGGCCACAAGGTACGATGGTTTCATATTCGTATTCATATATGGAATGCAGCTGTTACTCCTCCGTTTGATTTATGAGTAGTTAATGTCATGAAAGGGATGAGTAATAAACATACCCTAGGAATTCCACACGCTTCGAATTTAGCAGGCAGGAATTCATCTATAAGTTTCATGATCTAGCTAGGAATAAATGAACATCGACTCGAAAACTGAGAATCTATCATTATAAACTGCAAATCATAGCATTGGATTCAATGCAATTAGTATTGGCAATTTTTATGGCATTCTTGAGTATTTGATTCCGATAAAAATTTTCGTTAAAATTTTTAATATTTTGGTCACGAAGTTTGTTGTTGTTGTTGTTAACAAATGTTAATTATCAATAGGTGAATTCAAAAGATTCATAGGCCTTACAGTAGCTCATATTTTCGCTATAGAATATCCCATTATGTAAAAAGTTACTGATTGAGAGAAATGCGTTCTTGGAATTGCATGAGTACTCTGAACGGAAAATGTTGGCATTAATTTTCTTGGCAACACTAAAATGATTGAAAGAAAGTTAATAATTCTACTTTCATTTATTTTCCAATTCAAAAATAGACCTAATTGCTCATCTTTACGTGAAGATCTACCTTGGAATTATTCTTGTCATTTTCCTGGAAAATAAATATCTGAAGTTAGCTGTACTGCATGTAGTATACTTATAACTTTGCAAATATCTCATTCCGCTATCTTCATTCTCTGTAAAGAATAAGTAAAATATTGAATTACGAAATTCTTTAGGAATTGTAAGATAATAATCGACAAAAAAAGTTATTGGGAAATCAAACTACTCAGATTTTATCACATCACGAAAACGTCGAAAAAGTTTATCCTAATTTATTTGATAGTTTTCCTAAAATTTTTCAGACAACTACTTTAAAGTACCAATACGCCGTGACTGACTAATAAATAATTCCATAAGAGGAAAAAATATTCATTTAAAATTGGTTCAAGCATTGACGTGAAGGCAGGAGCTGTTGCGGGTATGTTCTATTGTCCATTCTCCTGTATTGGACACTCTCAATCAAACATACGCGCAAAAGCTAATGACTTTCGCAAGCTTTTTAAAATTTTATAGGAGTACGGTTCTCCCGAAATTTTACACACGTCTTTATGTCGATCTATAAGTAGTTACCAAGCTTCATTTCTATTATATTCCAGGTGGGTATAACTCTGAAACCGATTATGCCCAATAACGAAACTATTGGGATGTGCAACCTGCCCAGAAAATTGCAAGTGCCTATCTCCTTTCTCTCGAAAGTTATCGAGGCAACGTTCACCTCTCCAGTTACTGAACCCATACAAGGCTGCATGGATATCCAACAATATAGATCCAATCGTGTTCAAACTTACAACTTTGCAGTAGAATTCGGTTTTGAAAACTCTCGCGAAATTTCAGCGATGTCGGATGAACAGTTTCTGATTAATAGAATTTTTTTCAATGATTTTAAAAAAAATTTCTTGTAATAGGATCCTCACTAAATTTTGCAAAAGTTTTTATGTTGGCATTCTATCAGTTCTGTATTTTTTTAGTTATTGAGCAAATTTACACCAAATTTCAGAAGGGTATAGCTCCAAAACCGTTTGAGCGATTATGCCTATGAACAAACTCAAATGTCGCATTCAGATGCACAACCTAACCTATCTCTTTTCGTTCTCAGGTCATAGTGACATAAATAATATTTTTGTTATAATTTTTCGGTTATACGATTCTCACAAAATTTCACAAGCAACCTTGGATGTGTATTCTACAACTACTCACCAAGTTTCAATTCGATTGGATTTGTATTAGTTGAAAACAAAATTATTACTCGGAAAACATTCGTCCGATTATGCCCATTAACGCACCTGTCCGTCGTATTGGGATGCACCACCTACTCTGAAAAGTCGTTATCGTGGCAACGGACGGTAGGCAGGACAGAATCAAATTTCACATAGAATTCTTCATCATGTAGTCGAACCCAATCGTTCGAGACCATTTTCGGCAAAAACTACAGACATTTGGGCAAAATGATAACGAGATGTTCCCCAGAACATTCGCGCCAAAAAAATAACTGGTTTCATTGAGAAAGGAATAACTTAAAAAGCTCTGACGTGAGGTCAGTCTACTTTGGCGCAAATCTATAGCTATAGTGGTCACCCATTCAGGTACTGAATTCATGAATTAGCTTCCAGCAAAAAATATTTTTCCTAATATTTTGAACAATATAGATTTTATCGATAGAGAGTTTAAATCTGGAATCTGGAATACATTTCCATCTTCGATACGTCATATGGGGAAGTAAGAGGGTATTTGGGTTATTATAGGTCAATGAATATCGAATCTCGTATCAGATGTAACGGATCAACTATAATTTGAAAGATGTGTACACATTGCATAAGTGTCAAATCACCCTTAAGCGGCCCAGACACGCTCAATATTATTGTGCAATATGGATTGCACAATATATTGACGTCGGCCCTTAGACGGTCAATATTATTGTACAATATGTTGGTTGGTGCGATATTGATGGTTGTGCAATATAATGCGCTATTGCGCAACCTCTCAATACCGCCCACACACGATCAATTTATATTGCACAAATCAAAATATTGTACAATAATATTGAGCGTGTATTACATTGAGTTGAAACTGTCTCATGGCGGGATCTCATTCTATAATGGGGCTTTGTCTTAAAAGATAATCGTCATTTCTGAATCAAGTGCTTAATACACGGATATTCTTATACGAATCAAAAATGTTTGTATGCACGTCTATCAGAATAGGTATTCCTACACGAATCATAGCCATTATTTTTGGGCTCTTGTTCCTCGGAACAGTGACCACGGTAACTCTCGAACGGAATGAGCTAAACAGTTGAAATTTTCAGAAAGGTTTGGGAGATAAGTATCTCGGTTAAGTTCGTTATTGAGCAAAATCGGCATGTTTCGGAGTAACGAAAAAATAAAATTTCTTTACAGTACAAATTTCAAATTCAAGTTTTTTGAGATCCAGTGTCACCATAACAATCCATTGATATCATTTTCAACTCTGACAAACTGACACCTTCGGAGAATGATTTTTGAAATTCTCAATAATTATTCTTGATTCTATGATTTCATAGAATACTCTAATTATCTGAGTCATAGAACTACGTTTTGAATTTAATTACGAATATTCTTGAAAATTGACGCACAGTGACCAAATTGGAAAAAGGTTGCAGCACGCGGTGTTCCGAAGCGTTCATCCATCCAAATACTAACCACACCCGACGCTGTTTGCCTTCAGTATTCGGACGGTATCTAGCATATTCATGGTGGGTTTGACGAAGCTTCGATTAGCTTAATTGTGGATTAAATTCGGTGGTTGCATCAAAAATGAACTGAAAATTTATATGGAATCACACTGATTTGGCAATTAAGAGCTGCAAACATGATTTCTTCCTCTAACTCTGCAATTATAATTATGATGCAGTTCTATCATAAGAATCCATTGATATTATTTCCAAGGTTGAGAAACCAATACTTCGGAGATATGATTTGTCAAAGTTTGAACTAGAGCGCCAAAGCTCCTGTCCAGAGGGCTTTCCCACATTTTGCGCGTATGTCCTGGGGAACATCGCGTTATCATTTTGCCCAAATGTCTGTATTTATTATTTATTTATTTATTATTTATCGTATGGCTGCACATGATATAAACACATGGCCCGATTGGGTTCAGAGACGGGCCAGGCATCATGTACTTTAGCCAGGAGATCAAAAGAGTGTCCGGCTGCCAAATTTGATTGTTGGCTTTTTAGCGTTACCCAGGGTCACCAACGAGGCTGAAAATGGTCTTAAACGATTTGGTTCCACTCACCGATCAAGAATCTCTGGTTGAAATCAATTTTGTCCGGCCGGTCGACCGGCCGTCCTTTAATACGATAACCCTCGAACTAAAGAAGCTACAGAATTGAAATTTGCAGGGTATGTTTGGAGCGTAAATATAACGGGTGAAATCCACCAAGCGGTTTCGGAGTAATGGCCGTTTTTAGTAAAAACATTGTTTACTAATATTACCGAAGCTTAAAACTCGATATGTCTGAGATTTTGCACCAAATTGTAGAATATTGACCTTTATGAGCCTGCGAAGTTTTTTATTGATCGGGTTGCCGTAAAGTGTCAAAATAAAATTTGAAATTTTCAAATTTTATTTCTACAATAACTCTCGAACAGGATCAGCTACGCAGTTGAAATTTTCAGCGTAGGTGTGGGAGATAAAGTTCGTTATTGGACAAAATCAGCCTGATGGTTTCAGATGGTTACACCTCCTGTTATAAAAAACAAAGTATCATTGAATGCAAAATGACCAATGAAATAACCTTAGCTATCGTAGAATTATGAGGATGATATGATATTATACTTTAAAGGTGATAATATAATGCCCGTGGATAATCCATATGATGATGGAAATATATTCTTTGGTAAGATACATAATCAAATTGGGTTCAGAATATCTCCAGTAAAAACAAATCTGCAATATTGTCTAAGTTTTAATTGATATAATATAATTTTCAGAGTAGATTTGAGGAATGAATATATCGGATGAGTTCATTATTGGGGAGAATCAGTCTGATTGAATTCAATTTCTTTCATGATGCAGTTCTATCGCAAGAATCCATTTATATCATTCCCAGAGACGAATAATTCCAGAAATATGATTTGTCAAAGTTTGAGCAAGAGCGCCAAAGCTCCTGTCCACAGGGCTTGAACCAATTTTTCATTTTTTGGCGCTCTAGTTCCTCGGAACTGAGTGCTTATCAATTTGCCCAAATGTCTGTAATTTTCGAATTTTTGGCTGAAAATGGTCTCAGACGATTTGGTTCGACTCACTGATCAAAAATCCAAGGTCGAAATCGATTCTGTCCGGCCGTATCGGCCGGCCGGCCGTAGGCACGATAACTCTCGAACGAAAGGAGTTAGAGTAAAATATCTCGGACAAGTTCGTTAATGGGCGAAATCCATCAAGCGGTTCCGGAGTTATGGCCGATTTTAGTGAATCACATTTTTTATGGATATTTCCGAAAACGATCACTCGATCTATCTGATATTTAGCATGAAATTGTAGAATCATGACCTTTATACGCATGTGAAGTTTTGTATTGACCAGGTTACCGCAAAGTGTAAAAAAAAATTTCGAACAGTTTCACCATTAAAATCCATCGATATCATTTTCAACTCCAACAAGTTAATACTTTCGGAGATATGATTTTTCTAAATTTCAATATTGAATCGTACTTCTATGTTTTCACAGAATGCTATAATTATTCAATCTAAGCTTTATTATATGATCTGTGTTCATACTCGTACATTTCATCCTGTTCTATAAGAGAGAGTCAAATTCAGTTCAGCTATTTTAATTTGATTTCTTCCATGGTGCAGTTCTCATTCTCAGATTGCTCATTTAATCTTGATGAATTAACTATTATAAAATTGAATTTCCTTTATGATGCAGTTCTATCATAAGAATACATTGATATAATTCCCAACTCTGAGGAACCAATACTTTCGGAGGTATAATTTGTCTGTTTGAACTAGAGCGCCAGAAAGCTCCCGTCCACAGGGCTTGAACCCATTTTTTTTAATATCTCCGATACTACGCACTAGATCTATCTGATTAGTCTGACTATTCTAAATTTCATATTTTTGTTGGTGAACAAATACAAATATTCGAATAGTCGAAATTTTTGCCTGACACAAAATTCCGATCCCTAGTTTATACGGGAGCGGTCGAAAAAGCTTAACTACAGAAACGATTCAAAAAGAGGATGAATGGTGAGTGGAATTGTATTTCAATGAAAAATTGTAGAATCTTACTTTGGGAGTTCTGCATATGAACCGGATGGTTTTGAAGAAACTTAACATTTCCGTCGTTTCTTACAAGGACTGAAAAGTGTAGGAATGGTGGATATTGAATAAGAGGATGAGCGATGTCAGGAATTTTAAATTTTGTTTCAAAATTTGACTGAATATTGAGCGGTAAGGGAGGGACTGCAGGGCATTATTATTTCCTCATGTCATGTAGTTTCTGAGATGAAGTGTTCATAACGTGGTCCTTGGGCTTATTTTGAATTTTATGCCGCCCGTTTTGGACATTTTTCGATCTGCGCATGAATAGATGAGAAGTGAGAAAACTACTGGAGTCTTCTTCTGGGAGGAGTGGTATTTTGGGGTGCAGGATTATATTCCTCTATAGAATCCCCTCGAGAGGTCCGCACATTCGTGGATTAAAGTTGCAATATCTCCTGGACTTTCTGTGCTGGAGAATTCGAGTTTTGCGTGAAGTGTGATTTTGAGAAGTCAGTAACGAATGGACTCCTTATGCGCAAAGGACAATTTACTGTTTTTAGGTTGTACAAGTTAGATTGGTAGTGCTCTACATCTAGCGGTCATGAGTCCGGTGCTGAATGAATATTCTGAGTTTTTGAGGGGAAAGGTTATAATGTGCACGCGCTGGCACGTCAGTTTCAGAGAAATAGCGTTCTTTCCGGTTTGCAGTGCTCCTTGGGTCAATTTTGGAATTCATGGTGCCCCTTTCAGGTAATCTTCATTTTGTGCATGAGCAAGCGGTTTGTTCGCTGTTATGCGGTAGATCTCCGGCTCGTTCTATCCACTCAGCTTGAAACTCTCACCATTCAATTCAAATTAGCAAACGTGAACACGCACGCCAAAGAGTACTGACTTTACGTCAGTGCTTTCTTATATTTTTTCATTTCGACCGACGGCAAAACTAATAGGCGTAGTCCAGACTCTAGTAACGAACAGAGTTATCATAAAAACTTGAAAAGCACTAATCTAAAATCGGTATTCTTTGGGACGCTTGTTCACGTTGACTAATATGAATTGGATGATGAGTAATTTGAACTCAGTGAATAGAGCGAACGATTGATCTAGTCACAATCTGGTCCAATATAGAGAGTGCTCTGCCTAAGCTGGTGTAAGAATATGGTGACAAAGCCTACACACAACACGACTGATTCTCATAACTCTCACAAGCTCCCATAGGAGCTTCTGAGGATGTTCACTTTGGAAAGGACCTAGGTGGATCAGCATAATCATATTATCAAAAAGTAGGAAAGCTCTGTGTACAGGGGCTTTGGCACTCTTGTCAAACTACTAGCGAGTAGTTATTCAAACTTTGAAACACCTACGTCGACCCCTCAGAAGCTCCTAGGAGCATGTACGAGATAGGATAATCAGTCATGTTCTGTGCTGGATTTGTCATTGTATCCTCACGCCAGCTTAGGCACAGCACTCTCCATATTTGACCAGATAGTGAGTGGTGACTAGTAGCATTTGACTAGATCTCCTGTTCACTCTATCCACTGAATCCACATATGAGTCGCTTGTGTCCTATTTCTCATGACGAATTAATGAATAACATTATTTGAATGATCTTCCTCAAATAGTACTATGGTAAATTTGAATTGAGTGTCCAATACAAGAGAATGGACAATATAATTTACCATGGTAAATTCGATTAAGGGTGTCCAATACAAAAGAATGGACAATAGAACATACGCGCAGAAGCTTCTGACTTCACGTCAGTGCTTGAACCAATTTTTTTTTTCGTGATTTTTTTAAAATTTTCTAGGGGTACGGTTCATAAATTTTTTTTTTTTTCGTCATTATTTCCTAATTTTCTAGGGGTGCGGTTCTTATAAAATTTTAAACACGTCTTTATATCGATTTTCTACTACTAGTTACCAAGCTTCAATTCGATCGAATATTTATTTTTTGAGTTATCCAGGAAATAATATTCCAGGTGGGTATAACTTGGAAACCATTAGATCGATTATGCCCAAAAACGAACTCAACTCTCCCTTTCGGATACGCAACCTACCCTGAAAATTGCAAGTCCCTATCTGCTTTCGTTCGAAAGTTATCGAGGCAACGGTCACCCATCTACTGAACTCACACAAGAATGCTCGAATCTCGAACAATATTTAACCGATCGTATTAAAACTTGAAACTTAGCAGTAGAGTTAGGTTGTGAAGGCTCTTGCAAAATTTCAGCAATTTCGAACGAACAGTTACTGATATATGAAATTTTCTTTTTTTTTTCAATGATTTATTGAAAATTTTCTACAAATGCTATCCTCACCAAATTCCGCAAAGTTTTTTGCGTTGGCATTCTACAACTAACAACTATGTTTGAATTCAATCGAATCAGTATTTTTTGAGTTAATGAGGAACAAAAAACCACCAAATTCCAAACAACAATATTTTTTAATGATTTTTTCTAATTTTCTACCCATACGATTCGCATAAAATTTCACAAACGTGCTTAGGTCCATATTCTACAACTACTCACCAAGTTTCAATTCGATCGGATTCATATTGGTTGAAAACAAAATTATTACTCGGAAACCACTAGGCCGATTATGCCCATTAACGAACTTGTCGGTCGTATTGAGATGCGCCACCCACCCTGAAAATTTCAAGTCGCTAGCTCTTTTCGTTCTCAAGTTATCGTGGCAACGGCCGGACGGACGGACGGCCGGACGGACAGAATCAAATTTGACCTCGAATTCTTCATTGGGGAGTCGAACTAAATAGTTTGAGACCATTTTCGTCAAAAAAATCGAAAGTTACAGACATTTGGGCAAAACTATAACGCGATGTTCCCCAGAACATACGCGCAAAAAGCATTGGTGTGAAGTCAGTACTCTACGGCACTTACTCACGTTGACTAATTTTAATTTAATGATGCGTGCTTCTAGCTCAGTTAGTAGAGAGTTTGACTCGGAACCACAGGTCCCGGGTTCAATCACGTGGCTCAGGCGTAAGGATACAATAATAAAGCATTCCCGGAACGCAACTGATTCTCCTAATTCCAAAAACGCCTTAGGAACTTCTGAGGGAAGACCAACCTGTCACAGTGAAATCCCATAATCATAATCGTGTCACTATCAAGCGTGCCAAAGCAGACTGACCTAACTTTATTACCGTTTCCATAGTGAAGTCAATCTGTTTTGTTGTGCTTGTTAATGAAATGATTATGATTATATTATTTTAGTTATCATGAGTTGTGTTCTATGCAGGCTTTGCTAGTCCGTCATCTACGCCATCTAAAGAACAACACTGTTGATTCCTCAACCAAGATTGAATGGTAGCCACTACCATATGTCACTCCTAGCCACGGGATTGAACTTGGCGCCTCCAGTTGCGAGACAATAGCTCTATTCATTGAGCTAGCACTTAATTAAAATTTTTCAAAGTGAACAAGCGTGCCGGTGAGTACTTATTTCACTATTATATTATATTCTATTATATTTCTTCTAGATAACTACACAATTTCAATTTGATCAGATCAGTATTTTTCAAGTTGGGAAAGCGATAAATCAAATTGCTATAACTCTGAAACCGCTAGCCTGATTTTACCAATGAATGAAACTGGCCAGGATATTTACGGCCCAAACCTACCCTGCACACTTCAATTCTCTAACTCATTTCGTTCGAGAGTTATCTTACTTACGGAAACCATGAAAGGATTGGGTTAATTTTCTCTTCATCAATAAACATTCAATTAACTAACTTGTTGTATTAATACAACACAATACAATACAATAATATCTCATTTCCTAGCATTAATTTGTATCATGGTTGGAATAAAAATATCCAACGGATAAACACAAACGATGAGAAAAAAAAAGCACTGACGTGAAGTCAGTACTCTTTGGCCTGCGTGTTCTTGGTGGCTAATTTGAATTGAATGATGAGTAACTTCAAGCTCAGTGGCCGAAGATCTACCCAAAGGATAGTGGACATCATTCACTGTCGGTTCAAAAATTAACAGTGCTGTATCTAAGCTGCCATTAGGATAGAGTAGCAAAGTTGAAAAAAAACACAACTGACTCTCCTTAGTCGCACAAGCTCCTAGAAGATTCTGAGGGATCTCCTTGGGAAAGACTTGGGAGGGTCAGTATAATCATAATCATGTTTATAGCACGCGCGCGATTTTTTTCATGTCACGTGATCTTCACGAAATTTTGCAAAAGTGTTCGATTTGGCCTTTTGCATCTAACTACTGACTTTCGATATAATCAGATCACTATTTTTCGAGTTACCATGAAAACAAAATTTTAAAATGTTTGAAATTTTTTTTTGCCATTTTAGGGCCATTCGATCAGTACAAAACTTTGCATGGGTATAAAAGTCATGATTCTACAATTTGATGCCAAATTTCAGAAAGATCAAGTGATCGGTTCCGGAAATATTCATAAAAAACATTTATACTAAAAACGGCTTTAACTCCTAAACCGCTTGGTGGCTTTCGCCCGTTAACGAACTTGTCCGAGATTTTTACGCTACAAATCTACCCTGCAAATTTCAACGCTCTAAGTCGTTCCGTTCGAGAGTTATCATGCTAACGGCCGGCTGGCCGGACCGGACGGACAGAATTGATTTTGACCTCGAATTCTTCATCAAGGAGTCCAACCCAATCGTTTGAGACCATTTTCGAAAAAAAATTCGAAAAATACAGACATTGTGACGAAATGATAGCATGCTGTTCCTTGCGGAACACGCGCGAGAAAAGAATCTTTCAATTCGATGAAGAAGTCAATGTTATCGTTACTGAATATTTATCCCTAATAACTTACGAAAGAATGCCATAAAAAGTTGCTTTGAGAATGCCGCCTGGGAGCATATGGTTCGAGAGCGCGTGAAAACCAACGTTGCCATTTCTGGAGGCCACTACGCTTGGCGCGTATCCTATAGTGTTTCCTTCGTATACTGCTCGGCACACTAGCGCCCGTGGTATACTCTCGAACTAAAAGATTGTACTGTATAGAAATGGGGTGCGTAGTGACCTCAAATCGATTTTTTGATATGTTGATCCCTGAAGTCTCCTGAGTCCAACAAGCTAAGAAACAAGTCAAAACGTTGTCACCTCCGATTTCGGAGGTGACAACGTTATATATGAAGTGACAACGCAAAAGGAGTTTCTATTTTGGAGGTGAGAATGACACTTTATAACTATATATATATATATATATATATATTATTAGTTTTTGAGTTTTCTTGTGCTTCTTCTTTATATAAATTCTAGGGAAAGTTTTCTTGGGTATTGTTGCACGTTGTGTTTGTTTAGTAAAACAATATTTACTTTTTCATTTTATAATCCAACATATGTTTCGGCCTTGATTGGCCTTTTTCAAGGATGTATAATATAACAATCTAATACTAATAGTTGACAAATTACAACTGTCAAAATTGAAAACAATGTCATGATTCAAAATATCAAAAAATTTTATCACTTCAAGATAGCGATAGCTGTGTAAGTGGATAAAATTAAGAAACTGGGATCAATATTTTCATTTTCTATCATTTTATTAAATTGAAATATATTTGTGCCAAGTTTTTGGTGTCAGTTTTATCGTTCATAGCTTCTTTCTCTTTTTTGATATGAATCATTTCTAATATATTTCGGGTTTTACAATTTTTTTCTTTATCTAAAATATGAAAGTTTTCAAAATCCATTTTATGCCCTTCAATTTGTTCGTGTTTTTTAAGTGCTGTGGTATTTTTACAAAATTTATGGCCATTGATACGTTCTTTTATATATTGTGATGTTTGACCTATGTATACTTTAGGGCAGTTTATACAGTTAATTTGGTATATACAATTTGAAATTTTATTTTTTGGAATTTTTGATTTTAAATTTGAGTTTAAGAATTTCAAATTATTCACATTTTTATATGCTAAATTTATTCCATAATCTTTTAATGTTGTATTCAGTTTTTCTGATAGGTCTTGTATATATGGTAAAGATATGTATTTTAGAATTTTAGTTTCGCTTTTTTTAGTATTTTTTTTCTCTGTGTTATATAGGCTGAAAATTTTGTTTTTGAAAATTTTGTTTATTATTTTTAGAGGATAGTTATTTCTTATCAGCATATTTTTTGCTTTATTTATTGTTTGTTTTCTGAATTCTGGACTTGTGAGTTTTAGAGCTCTGTCAGCGATTCCTGATATCACACTTTTCTTATGAATCATTGGGACTGTAGCTTCAAAATTTAAATATCGTCCGCTCCAGGTAGGTTTTGTATACCAAATTGTCTTTATTTTAGTGTTTGTTCGTATAAGTGTTAGGTCCAAGAAATTGATTTTATTTTGTTCTTCTAATTCATGGGTGAATTTCAATTTTGGATGGTAGTTATTGAAATCGCTAATAATTTCACATATTTTATCTTCAGGTGCTGCTGTGAGACAATCATCTACGAAACGTTTAAAAAATGGTATTTTGTATGTTAATCTATTTATAACAGTTTCTTCTAAATCTTCCATAATAAGTTGTGCTATTACTGCAGAAATCGGAACTCCCATGCCACATCCATTTATTTGACAATAAAATTCGTTTTTGAATTGAAAATACGAGTATGAAAAACATAGTTCGATTGCTTTTATGAATTCTGTTTTTGGTAGGTCTGTATGTATTTTTATTTCATTCCATTTCTTCATAATTAAGTCTTTTGCTACGTCAAGTGGTAAATTTGTGTATAAGCTGACAACATCTAGTGAGAACAATTTTTCATTGTTTTTTAATGATACAATGAAAAATTGTTCTCACTAGATGTTGTCAGCTTATACACAAATTTACCACTTGACGTAGCAAAAGACTTAATTATGAAGAAATGGAATGAAATAAAAATACATACAGACCTACCAAAAACAGAATTCATAAAAGCAATCGAACTATGTTTTTCATACTCGTATTTTCAATTCAAAAACGAATTTTATTGTCAAATAAATGGATGTGGCATGGGAGTTCCGATTTCTGCAGTAATAGCACAACTTATTATGGAAGATTTAGAAGAAACTGTTATAAATAGATTAACATACAAAATACCATTTTTTAAACGTTTCGTAGATGATTGTCTCACAGCAGCACCTGAAGATAAAATATGTGAAATTATTAGCGATTTCAATAACTACCATCCAAAATTGAAATTCACCCATGAATTAGAAGAACAAAATAAAATCAATTTCTTGGACCTAACACTTATACGAACAAACACTAAAATAAAGACAATTTGGTATACAAAACCTACCTGGAGCGGACGATATTTAAATTTTGAAGCTACAGTCCCAATGATTCATAAGAAAAGTGTGATATCAGGAATCGCTGACAGAGCTCTAAAACTCACAAGTCCAGAATTCAGAAAACAAACAATAAATAAAGCAAAAAATATGCTGATAAGAAATAACTATCCTCTAAAAATAATAAACAAAATTTTCAAAAACAAAATTTTCAGCCTATATAACACAGAGAAAAAAAATACTAAAAAAAGCGAAACTAAAATTCTAAAATACATATCTTTACCATATATACAAGACCTATCAGAAAAACTGAATACAACATTAAAAGATTATGGAATAAATTTAGCATATAAAAATGTGAATAATTTGAAATTCTTAAACTCAAATTTAAAATCAAAAATTCCAAAAAATAAAATTTCAAATTGTATATACCAAATTAACTGTATAAACTGCCCTAAAGTATACATAGGTCAAACATCACAATATATAAAAGAACGTATCAATGGCCATAAATTTTGTAAAAATACCACAGCACTTAAAAAACACGAACAAATTGAAGGGCATAAAATGGATTTTGAAAATTTTCATATTTTAGATAAAGAAAAAAATTGTAAAACCCGAAATATATTAGAAATGATTCATATCAAAAAAGAGAAAGAAGCTATGAACGATAAAACTGACACCAAAAACTTGGCACAAATATATTTCAATTTAATAAAATGATAGAAAATGAAAATATTGATCCCAGTTTCTTAATTTTATCCACTTACACAGCTATCGCTATCTTGAAGTGATAAAATTTTTTGATATTTTGAATCATGACATTGTTTTCAATTTTGACAGTTGTAATTTGTCAACTATTAGTATTAGATTGTTATATTATACATCCTTGAAAAAGGCCAATCAAGGCCGAAACATATGTTGGATTATAAAATGAAAAAGTAAATATTGTTTTACTAAACAAACACAACGTGCAACAATACCCAAGAAAACTTTCCCTAGAATTTATATATATATATATATATATATGAACATTGAACTAAAAAACTGAAAGGTTTCACTTACCTCTAAATTTTTGACAGTGTGTACTTGCGCTAAGTAACTGCGCATCTTTAACGTAAACAAAACATGTAATTGACAACACAAACTGTTTATTGGATCTAAGTGAAAAAGTTACTTGTAACAGACAGAGGTTTTCACTAACTGCAGTAAGAAAAATACTTGCGATAGGAAAAATGATGATAAGTGTACGTTCAAACGTTACTTAAACCGAATAGAATTTTTAGTTCTGGTGTTTAGCTGGATTTTCTATCAAGTAACACATGCTTCTTGGATCAAATCAATAAAGTCAGTTATTCTGAATAAATATGAAATACTTATTACAATTAACTTTGCTAGCTTGTGATAGACTATTTTTTACCAGATAACACGCAAATTTGTTGCAACAAAAAATAGTTCTTTGTGTCTATAGCGAGTCGCAATTTTTATTCGTTGTAATTAAAGTTTTTTCTCAGTGTATCACTAATGAGAATATATCTTTATGTTTCACCTCATCACCTATAGATCTATCAATGGACATTTATTGGTTAAGAATAAGTAATTGAATATTACTGGAATTCAATTGAATTTCATTCAATATGTTAGTAACTAAACTTATAATTTTCTTTACTTTGATTATTTAAATATGACATTAATTCCAGTAATACACTGATCAACAATTGCTAGGGATCACTTATGAACTTCTCTTCATTTGTATTTTTTTCAAGTTATCTCGTGAATATCTGTACATTATATGTTCTATAAGGAAAAATTAAGATGTTTTGAGTTGATTATATCAAATTTTTCCTCACTTCATCGGCTCTTGTTCACAAAATCGATTATTATCTGTAGGCTGTTACATGTGGAGTGAAAACCAATGTGGCATTTGTTATTAAATCTGTTTTTTTCTCTCGTTCAAACACATAAGGTGACAATAATTGAAGAAATGAGAACAATATTAGCTTATCAGTCATGCCGAGAAGACGTTTGGCTCCTGTGCAACTGGACCAAATCATACGGTGGATACAGGAAGGTTTGTCCCAGCGAGAAGTGTCCCGGCGGTTGAATGTTTCGCAAAGTGTCGTGAGTCGGGCTTGGAATAGGTTCATCCAAAACGACTCAGTAGCTTATGTTCATGGGGGAGGTCGGCAGCGCAGTACAACAGCTGCCCAAGATCGTCTTTTGGTCCTCAATGCTAGGAGAAATCCCACTTACCCGGCGTCGCGGCTCAATAGATCACTGAGAGTTGCAACAGGAGTTCTAATTTCGAACCAGACTGTAAGACGACGACTACATGTTCGTGGTTTGAGAGCACGTAGGAGGGTACAACATCCCCGTTTGAATAGGGAACACCGGGTTCATCGACGGCAATGGGCTGAGGAGCACCGCAATTGGACAGTTGAAGATTGGAGCCGATGTTTATTTACGGATGAGTCTAGATTTCGTTTGGTCAACTCCGATGGACGTATTCTTGCTTGGAGGGAAAGAGGTCGAAGGTATGCAGAACAGTTTATGGTACCCACAACAGCTTTTGGCGGAGGTTCTATATGTGTATGGGGAGGCATTTGTTTGAACCAACGCACAGAGTTGGTTGTTCTGCAGAACACCACAATGACCAGCCAGAGATATCACGATATGATTATTGAACCCATAATTGTTCCGTTTGCGGCTGCCTTGGGCGAGAATTTCATTTTAATTGACGATAATGCCCGTCCACACCGTAGTCGTCTGGTTAATGAAGCGCTAGAAACTCATGCTATTGATAGGATGGACTGGCCAGCTCGCTCTCCAGACATGAATTGCATCGAACATGTCTGGTCTGAGATATCTAGACAATTGTCAACCTTAGAACAACCGATCAATAACCTGGAGGACCTTTCTAACGCTTTACGGGATATTTGGACGAATTTGCCCCAAAATTTTATAAATCGTTTGATTGAAAGTATGCCTCGTAGGGTAGAATGCTTGAGACGAGCTCGTGGGGGGCCAACTAGGTACTAGCTTAACCGAAACTTCAGCCTTCTTGTGGTGTCATCATAAAAATTTTATGTTATTCAAACACAGAATTTTGAGTGTTCCTAATAAAGTCTTTTTTTCTCTCCAACTTTCCATTTTTTCATTCTTTTCTCAAGTGAACCATATTATCAACTGAAAATACTCTGATATCTGACTAAATTTATAATCTTGGAGCGAATAATTCAGAAATAAATTTAGAAAAAGTAAGTGATCCCTATCAATTGTTGAGCAGTGTATTTTTCAAGAATAATTATGTATTCTTATCCTAAAGAAGAATTGAAGGTAGACAATAATGTGTTAATTTTTTTCATCATTGCTTTTTATCCTGACTTCACGAAAAAAAAATTGGTTCAAGCACTGACGTGAAGTCAGGAGCTTTTGCGCGTATGTTCTATTGTCCATTCTCCTGTATTGGACACTTTTAATCGAATTTACCATGGTGAATTATATTGTCTATTCTCCTGTATTGGACAGCCTTTATCGAATTCACCATGGTAAATTCGATTAAGAGTCTCTAATACAGGAGAACAGACAACAGAATACTCCATGGTAAATTCGATTAAGAGTGTTCAATACAGGAGAATGGACAATAGAACATACGCGCAAAAGCTCCCGAATTCACGAGAAAAAATTGGTTCAAGCACTGACATGAAGTCAGGAGCTTTTGCGCGTATGTTCTATTGTCCATTCTCCTGTATTGAACACTGTTAATCGAATTTACCATGGTGAATTCTATTGTCTGTTCTCCTGTATTAGACACTCTTAATCGAATTTACCATGGTGAATTCGATTAAGGCTGTCTAATACAGGAGAATAGATAATAGAATTCACCATGGTAAATTCGATTAAAAGTGTCCAATACAGGAGAATGGACAATAGAACATACGCGCAAAAGCTCCTGACTTCACGTCAGTGCTTGAACCAATTTTCTATTTAAAAAAAGAGATGAATTCGAGAATCTAAGTTCCAGCAGATATGTAACCAGAAACAACCAGCTCAAATATATTAGTGTTAGTGTTAGTGTTAGTGTTAGTGTTAGAGTTAGTGTTATTATTTATATTATTATGATACGTGAAAGGTGTTATACTTGACAGACTCCTTGAAGAGAAGAATAATATAACTTTCGAACAAGCTATAGGCATAGCAGAAAACAAGATGGCGTCCTCGCAGAGCTACCAGATCAGCAATCCCGTGAAGATGGAGCAGTTGTTGCATGTGCGCTGCCACGTTAATCGTGACGAAAGCAAACGTCACTACAATTCTCAGAGAGGGTCCAGCGCCACCGCAATGACAGGTGTTTCAAATATAAACAAATGTACAACCTGTTAAAAAAACTCGTCATAACAAAGATACGTGTTTTAAAAATGTATTCTGTTCCTTTTATAAAAACAAAGGTCATGATATAAATAATTGTTTCAAAAAGAAAAAAAAGGCGAATAATTCGTCAAGGTTCCATAATTACTAACAAGATGAAAATGAAACTTCTTTATTTGTTGTTTACAATTCTAATAGTCAAGACAATGCATACTCAGTAGAAGTGAAATTAGGTTCTAATAATATTATATTTCTAGTGGACACTGGAGCGAGTATCTCTAGCATTTCTGAAGATTTATATTTTGAAAAATTTGAAATGCATATCCTGAAACAGACAAATCGATGTCTAACATTTTATAATGGAACCAAAGTAAAACCTATAGGTATATTGAATATTGATGTTGAATTTAAAGGAATTGTAACTGAAATGAATTTCTATGTATTCAAAAATGGTGGCCCACCAATATTAGGTATGGATTTCATGAATATGTATAATATTAGCTTTTCAAATTTGAAATTCATGAATGAAAAAATTGAGAGCAAAACAAATGCTCAGATAAAAAAATTTCCGAATCTTTTTTCTGAAGGAGTTGGCTTATTCAATAAGGCATTTTTGAGTTTGAAATTGAAAAATGCTGACGTCACTCCTAAATTTTATAAGGCTCGTCCTATTCCATATGCTTTGAAACTCAAGTTGAAGCTGAAATTAATCGTCTCCTTTCTTTAGGTATCATCACAGCTGTAGATTATAGTCAGTGGGGCACTCCGGTAGTACCAGTATTAAAGAAAAATGGTGCAGTCAGACTTTGTGGAGATTATAAGGTGACAATAAACCCCAACATTGAAATAGATCAACATCCAATACCCAGAATCGAGGATCTGTTTGGTTATCTGCAGGGGGGAGTTCAATTCTCCAAATTAGATTTATCTGATGCATATCAACAAATAGGTTTGGATGATGATTCAAAAAATCTCACTACTGTTGTAGAGGCTTATTCAAATACAATAGGCTAACTTATGGAATTGCTTCAGCGCCCTCTAAATTTCAAAAAATAATGGAATCACTGTTTAGTGGAATTGATGGCGTAACTGTTTTTTCAGACGATATCCTTGTTACGGCAAAAGATGAAAAAGATCATTTAAGTAGACTTGAATTAGTTTTGTCGATTTTAGAAAATTCCGGTCTTAGGTTGAGCATTTCGAAGTGTAAGTTTTTTCAAGATTCAATTGACTATTTGGGTTATGAAATTGATAAAGAAGCTCTTCATACTAGCGAGAGTAAAATTTCAGCAATTTTAAAGGTTCAGAAACCAAAAAATGTAACCGATTTGAAGTCATTTCTAGGGAGTGTTAATTATTACTGCAAGTTTATTAGATATATTTCTTCTATTCTTTACCCTTTACATCGTTTATTGAGAAAGGATGTAAAATGGTTGTGGTCAAGAGATTGTGACAAAGCGTTTGACGAAATTAAGTCACTTCTTAGTTCAACTGATGTTTTGGTTCATTTCAATCCAGAATTAGAGATTAGATTAACAGTTGATGCTAGTGCACATGGTGTAGGGGCTAATTTAAGCCATAAGTATCCATCAGGACATGAAAAACCAATTGCGTATGCTTCAAGGTAGCTTTCAAAAACCGAGAAAAATTATAGTCAGATAGAAAGAGAAGGTTTAGGTATTATTTTCGGAGTTCATAAATTTCATCAATACCTTTATGCAAAAATATTTAAGTTGATAACTGACAATAAACCTCTTATGACTATATTCGGGCAAAACAAGCCAATCCCTCAATTTTCAGCTAATAGATTGAGGCGTTGGGCTGTCATTCTATCGAATTACCAATATGAAGTTGAATTCGTCAAATCAGAGAATAATATGGCTGATGCACTGTCTAGGTTATCAGACTGCGAATCAAATATTGTAAATAATGACGATGTCGAATTTCCATATTGCAATTTTTTCACCAATAGTGAAGAAATGCCAATAAACTTCCAAGAAGTTGAAAGAGAAACTGCCAAAGATAAACAGTTAAGTCAAGTTATTAAATTCATGAAGGTTGGTTGGCCAAAGTACGTTAATGATATAATGATAACCCCATATTTTTCGAGACGTTCAGAATTTTCAGTGTCTGATAAATGTTTATTCTAGAGCCACCGCATCGTTGTTCCTGTGAAATTACGATCCATTTTTCTGAAAACATTACATTATTATTATTATTATTATTGAAACAGTGATTAGAGTTGAGGCTAGGCCTGTAAACTCCCAGAAAAAATACAAAAATCCAAAAAAAATGTCGCACAGGACTGCTTGAAGAGCGAAAAAAAACAGATTATCGGAAAAAAATTAAAAAAAAAGATTCCTTCCACTCAAACACCATCTGTCATATTTGTTTTTAAATGAGTTCACCGACACTGAGTCAACCACCACACGAGGCAACGCGTTCCACACTCCGAATATCCGATTAGATAAAAAGTGCTGACTTTGCACTGACTTGAAGTTCTCCTTGCGTCCTTGCGGAGCTTGAAAGCATGGCCTCGCAAACGACGGTCTGAGTTCAACGTGAACAGGTCACACAGGCTAACTCCAAAAAGACCATTCATAGCCCGATAAGCGGTGATGAGGTCACCACGAGTCCTCCGGTCCACGAAAGTAGGTATGTTCATGATGGAGAGTCTCTCACTATATGACGGGCGCGGGACCCCATACGGGAGGCGTGTTGCATGGCGCTGGAGACCCTCCAGCTCCAGCAATGACATATCGCGGCACAACGTCGGACTCCAAACAGGTCCGGCGAACTCAATGATGGGCCGCACATAAGTTCGGTATACAGCCGCACATGTCAAAGGATCACATCTGCCAAATGCTTTCTGGATCAGGAATAAGGATCTCTTTGCTTTGTTGACCACATGAAGAATGTGATCAGACCAACTCAAGTTTTCCGTCACCACAACACCCAAATCACAATTGTTAAGTCAAAGAGTATTGCTAGGACACATTTTTGGTGGCCTAATCTTGATAAGGATATAGAGAATTTTGTTAAACGGTGTCAAGGCTGCAGTATAAATTTACCTAATCAGCCTAAGGTTCCGTTGGCGAACTGGTCATGGCTGGAAGAAGTTTGGGAAAGGTTGCATATCGATTATTTCGGATCTCTCTCCAAGAAATATTATTTAATCATATTGGATGCACATTCGAAATGGGTTGAAGTTTATGAAACTTCCACTACAAGTTCGGAAGTGACAATTAGAATGCTTAGGAGTAGTTTCGCCCGATTGGGCTTTCCGAAAACGATAGTATCGGACAATGCTACCTATTTTACACCAGAGCAACTCCAATAATTTTTAATGAAGAATAATATCAACCAAATTTTGATTCCACCTTATCACCCGGAATCTAATGGTGCAGCTGAAAATTGCGTGAAAACAGTTAAAAATGCTATTAAAAAAGCTTTGTGTGAAATACCCTTTGCAGACACCATTACAGTTCTTTCTAGGTTTCTTTTAGACTATAGAACAACTGAACATTGCACTACCGGAGTAAGCCCTGCTAGAATTATGTTTGGTAGAAACTTAAGAACAAGATTCAATGCTTTGTTATATAGGCCATCTGATAATTTATTGAATAGGGTGAATTGCAAGCAGCATGACCAAAAGAAATATTATAAAGGTAAAAATTCCGTCGATTACAAAGTAAATGATTTAGTCTTAGTCAAGGATTATCGCAACCCTAATAAAACGAGTTGGATTAAAGGTAGAATTAAGAGAAAAATTGTCAGGCTAACTTTTCTAGTTAATATTTTAGAGTTAGATAAATGTCGGAAACGTCATTTCAGTAAACATTTTTTATCCCTCCGACAAAATTGTTAATAGTTTCAAACAAGAAACTGAACATGAATGTATTTTTCCTAAAAATGATGAAAATATATTACTAGATGAGACTGATAGACCTAAGAGGGTAAGAAAACCTCCTGAAAGGTACCAAGCTGAATGATGTATATGTAGGGGATAGTAGTACAAAATGATCCCATGGGGTGAAATGATGACCCCCTATTTCTAAAAAACTAGTAGCGCCATCTCTCAATTGAATACTCAAAATTATATATATCATGCCGCTCATTTGCCTGACGAAGAGTCATGACGTCGTGATCTCTCCATGCTGTTTTGTGAGAAGAATATTGAAATTGGCGTGTTTTATCTTAAATAAGCCTGTTTGTAACAGAGTAACAGAGATTTTTTTTTGTAAGTCGATATTTATGTTCAAGCTGTTTGCTTCCGCAAAATTAGTGATTAATAGCGGTTGATCATATCATATTTTGATTTCCATATTTGTGACCAATAATTCGAATTTTTCAAGAATGAAGGCATTTGGGGTAAAATGATACTTAGCAAGGTGTACTAAATGATCCCGCGAGATTATTTTACCAACATGTTAAAGGATCTAGGGATTACCACCAATGTTCATTTTCAAAAGAATTAGAATGAAAATGGAAATAATGGACCTAATACCTCCTGGTTCATCTTATGTCTGTAATACATCAGGGTAGATGAAACTGAAAAGTTTTCCTCAATGGTTTGATCATTTCTTGAATTATGCAAAACCTACTGAAGAAGATTCCGCTCTTCTAATTTTAGACGGCCATTTATCGCACACAAAAAATTCTGATGTGATACTGAAAGCAAGGGAACATTACACTACAATTTTGTGTCTACCCACCCACTGTTCACATAAATATATATAAAAATATATACATTCGCAAAATGTGGGATACATACTTTTAACTCAGATGTTCTTCAAGATAGCAATTTTATTGCGGGAGAAACAACAGAAACAGAGCACAATACTGAAATATCTTCATCGCAGGTTCAAAGAGAATCGCCTAATGCTGATCCTGAGGAAAGAAGTAGATCACCAAGTATCCTCAACTGCCAAAACGTTGTCATTGCTGCACATATAGACAAGCTGCAAACAACAACGCAATCTTTTGCGCAAACTAATTCGAGATCGACAGCACTTTCTCCTCCTCAAACTATATAATCCCCGGGATCATTTTCCCCCTCACCGTGGGATCATTTAGGACACAGTGGTGTCCAAAATGATCCTTTAGCCGTCTTTTTTAAAAATGCCAAGAAATATATTCGTTTATCAGAAAATGGAGTAATTGATGCATAAGTAGTTCAGCAGATACATTTTCTTAACAAAACGGGTTTTATTACTTTTCATGCATCCATTGTATCGAATCTGATAAGATTTTTTCTTAGGGGGATCATTTTGGACTACTTTCCCCTAACTATAATATTTTGTGATTTTGCTGTGATAATGGAAATGTTAGTATAATATTATATTATGTAAGCAGTGATAAATTTCGATATTGTTAGTTTTAATGTTTTAAACTGTATTCGAGTAATTGCAATTTTTTCTGTAGGGGAGAAGAATTTGTGAGTTGCCCATTTTGTCATGCGTCAAATTTCCACCTAATTTGTAATTAGCCTGATTGTGCACGAATGTAAAATTCACCAGTCGTATTGTAGCAATAAATAATTAAAGTTGTACGTCTCGAAATATTCGTTTTTAATTATTGCAAAACTAATACACCACAGTATACGTCATTGATAAAGAAGGACTTCATACATCAGATACAAAAGTTTCAGCTATTCTCAATGCTCCTAGACCTACTGACTTAACATAGTGGAGAGCTTTTCTAGGCTCAATAAATTATGATGGCAAATTTGTTGCTAACTTATCCATGTTATTGTATCCGCTTTATGAACTCCTCAAAGTAAATCACAAATGGAATTGGACAGTCGAATGTGAATCCGCATTTATAAAAGTGAAGAAAATATTAGCTTCGCGGCGGTTTTGGTTCATTATAATCAGAATTTGCCTTTACGTCTGATTACTGACGCCAAGTGACCACGGTGTTGGAGCATTAGTAGCTCATATTATGCCTGATGGTATTAAAAAAGTAATTGCCTATGCCTCGAGAACATTGCTCGATAGGGAAAAAAAATATTGCACCTTAGAAAAAGAAACTTTGGCAGTTATTTTTGGACTATGGAAGTTTCATAATTATTTGTGGGGTATAGACACTTCACATCAGTTATTGATAACAAACCGTTATCCTACATTTTTCAACCGGATAAATCAATTCCACAATTTTCCGCCAACCGTTTACGGAGGTGGGCACTCATACTATCTGGCTACCAATATGATATAGAGGTAGTGAAATCGGATCAAAATAAGGCAGATATTCTATCTCGTCTTCCTCAAGAGGTAGAGGAAAAATTGCTCGAAGATGTGGAATTAAAGTATGTTGATTATTTTGAGAACAATAATTTTCATGTTGATTTCAGCAAAATTGCGGAATGCACGGAAAAAGACGAGATTTTGAAAGAAGTTATCGAATGTGTTGGAAAAGGTTGGAATAAATATAAAATTCCTGAAAATCGGTTACATAGCTATTATAGAATAAGGAATGAATTGACTATTGAATCTGATTGCTTAATATGGAACCATCGTATTATTGTTCCTTCAATCTTAAGAGGAGACATCTTGAAAAGTCTTCATTTCTCTCATATGGGCGTAGTAAAAATGAAATCTCTAGCTCGTTCATACTTCTGGTGGCCCGGGTTGGATCGTAAGATTGAGGAAATTTGTAGCACTTGCGAAAATTCTTTGTTAAATAAAAATTGGTTCTAGCCCTGAGGACAGGAGCTTTTTGGCGCTCTTGTTCAAACTGACAAATTACATCTCCGAAAGTATTGGTTTCTCAGAGTTGGGAATTATATCAATGGGTTCCTATGATAGAAATGCATCATGAAAGAAATTAAATTTAGAAAAAGTGTCGTTTAAATAAAAGGCGTCAAAAATTATTTTATGAGAAAACGAGCAATCTACAATGCTTCAATGAATAAATGCTTCAAAAATTGTCATTAAATTTATTTATCAAGATTAAATGAGCAATCTGCAATGATTCAACCCCGTGGAATGGGTTGTTGCAACTTACACTTGGTGCATAGTTTTCACAACTCGAAATACCTAAGGAAATAAGTATCATCGAAATGTCTAGAGCAAGGCTGGAGACAATCATAGCAGATTGTCCATTTATTCCTGATATTTGAGTAGGTAGTGGATTCCGAACAAATTATTTTAATAGTTCAAAATATATTAATAAAATACTATCCTCTTTTCATAATTTAAAATTTAATAGTTCATACCAATAACACATTCTTTTCTGTATTATGAACCTTAAGTCAAGAAAAAATGATTGATACACAAATGTAGATCCATATTTCAGTTTTTTTTTGCTAGCAACATTATGAAAATACTGTATATAGGAACATGTCGCACTACTTAAGGAAGTAAAAGATAATATTAACCTCAGTGGTCAACGAACACTAATTTCTTTTGATGATTCCATTATGTTCTTCTTTCCTATTGCCTCCATAAACTACATCAAAACAGTCTTGTATATATTCACAAATTCAAGAATCGATATTTTGTTTTCCAAGAGAAAATAACAACTATGATTTGACGATCTCTTATAGCTAGAAAAGATGACATTTATGAATAGTGATCACAGACAGATTCTGTGAATACATAGAACTTACGATGTATTATTGAAACTTTGAAACATCATATCTCCGAAAGTATTAGCTTGTCACAGTTGAAAATGACAACACTGAATTCTTATGATGAAACTGCATCTTAAGAAAATTTGAATTCAAAAGAATAACGAACTTAACCGAGATATTTGTCCCTCAAACCTACTCTGAAAATTTCAACTGTCTAGCTCATTCCGTTGGAAAGTTATCGTGTCAACAGACGGACAGACGGCCGGCCGGACAGAATCGATTTCGACAACGGATTCTTGATCAGTGAGTCAAACCAAATCGTTCAAGACCATATTCAGCCAAAAATTCGAAAATTAGAGACATTTGGGCCATTTGATAAGCACTCTATTCCGAGGATCAAGAGCGCCAAAAAGGTCCCGACAAGGCAATGTTGCGCAGTTGGTCCTGGCCTTCCAAGCCATGGAGCAGAATTCATTCAGATTTTATGGGTCCTTTTCTCAACAGGCAATTCTTGATTGTTTTGGATGCTCATAGTAAATGGATCGAGGTTTTTCCAATGAATTCGATTACTTCCAACTTAAAAATGCAGTCAAAACTGCTCTAAAAAATGCTCTGGGTCAAAATAAGAACGAAAATATTAATCTTATTTTGAATAATTTCTTATTTGATTACCGAACTACCGAACAATGTACGACAAAGGAGACTCCTGCGAGGTTATTTTTGGGTCGTGAGTTGCGAACTCGTTTCGATTTTTTATTGCCCACAGATCAGGCAGATTTGAGAGATCAAGTCTCAGCAGCTCAAAAGAAACAAAAATTGTATCATAGGGGTCAAAGATTTGTAACTTTTGAAAAAGGTGAGGAAGTAACTGTCCTTGACTATCGTAGACGTAGACGTAGACGTGTGGTTAAACCCCCGGAACGTTTGAATTACAGTTGATATTGTTATGATTCTCCAGAAAATAGTTATTTTTGTATCTAGTGCGCGAAATGCTACTTTGGTGATCGAGAACTGATTTTTTTAACGAGGCTCAGCCGAGTTAAAAAAAATAGTCAAGATCACCAAAGTATTTCGCGCATGAGATGCAAACAAAATTTTTTCTACAAACTTAAAAAATATTGTTCTAAAATATGTAACATGCTTAGCTTAACATGAAAAATAGTATGGAACTGGCTTAAACTGTTTTTCCAAATCAAGTAATTACTGTAACTATGGAAATAAAATGGCATTTGTTGACCATTATTTCAAAGTGACAGTTCTTGATAATTATTTTGGAGTGACTTTTTATTCGCGTCAATTTCGTGCGTGATATTTATAACTGTGAAATAATGGAAATTTCGAGCGACGATGATGTAAGCAGTACCTCACCTAACTCGGCAGATGCGGCCAATTCTGTAATTTTAAATCTTTCACCGGAGAAATCGAGGAACATAAAGGTTAAAATATAAAAATTCCATATAGTTTACATGCAGTGTGCGAAGTAGGTATTTCGCACACTACTTCGCGCACGGTGTCATGGTAACGAAGGAAAATGAAAAAAAGGGTCACTTCGCATATTGTTGTCAATGCGCGAACCTTGTCATTTTTTGACGTTTGTAGAAAAAAAATTTTATTTCTTATATTTTTAATTTTAAGGGGGGATATGTAATGTATGGTGAACTTTATTGTATATTGGCAAAGTTATCTGCGCAAGTAAATTTGTTTTGGTAACATATGTACCATCCTCTGCGGAGATTCTTGTAAGCCAGTTGATAATATATGTTGGTGAATTAAGTGCCGAGTTTTATTCAAATTATTCAAATTAATACCCTTCGATAATATATATGTGTCCTCATATTATTGGCACACGAATATATTACAGTCTCTATGTTTTCACAGAATGCTGTACTTAATTATTCTATCTATGAATTATTATATGATCTGTGTTCTTACATATCATCTTATTTTTCTATGAGAGATGAATGTCAAAATTATTTCTGCTTCGTTATTCTTCATATAGAATACACCTTCTGTTCTAGAAAACAAAGTATGATTGAATGCAAAATGACCACTGAAATAGCCTCAGCTATCGTATATATACTTTGGTAAGATGCATAATCAAATTGGGTTCAGAATATCTGCATTAAAAACAAAAATTGCAATATTGTGTAAGTTTAAATTGATATAATATAATTGTCATAGAAGATTTGAGGAATGAATATCTCGGATAAGTTCGTTATTGGGGAGAATCGGTCTGTTTGAATTTAATTTCTTCCATGATGTAGTTCTATCGTAAGAATACATTTATATCATTCGCAGAGAACAATAATTTCGGAGATATGATTTGTCAAAGTTTGAACAAGAGCGCCACGGCTCCTGTCCACAGGGCTTGAACCAATTTTTAGATCGTGAAATTAACACATCTATCATACCTCAGGACGCTGATGCCACCGCGACTGGGCTTAGCTATCCCCCATTTCACAAATTGTAGGTACCACAGATTAACTGGGGAAATTTCAGGTTCTCCTAAAATATGTGATGTTTTCCGGTCACTGGCTCTTAGACTAATATGTGTAACCTATCCTGGGCGGACCCCATTGAGACCGTCAAATTGTTTAGTTATTTAACTCTAGTCTTCCATTCTATAATATATTATTATTATTATTATTATTATTATTATTATTATTATTATACTAATCCTCCTGGGTCTTCCACAAGGAGACCCCTCATAAGCTCTAAGAGCTTGCCCTGAGTTAGGAGAACCAGTTGTGTTCTGTGTAGGCTTTGTTACTGTGTCCTTACGCCACCTTAGGCACAGCACTGTTAATTTTTGACCCAACAGCGAATGGTGGCGATTACCGTGACTAGAAAATTTCTCTCCTAGCCTCGGAATTGAACTTGGGGCTTCCGCTCCCAAGTCAATTACTCTACCACTGAGCCAATCGCACAACACAAACAAGGAATCTCACAGCTTCAAGTTCCGTCCGAGTAAATTAAATCACTTTATCATTAAAGGATACTTTGGAAGGTATATTCATTATTAAATGGTTCCATTCTGGGTTTTCTCCCTCAAACTCCTTCTGCAAAATAATAATTACAGTGTTTAGCACGAGAAAGATGTTTTTGGATATCTAACCATTTTCCAATCTTTGTTTGTAACTTGCGGAACTGGTTCCTGATTCCTATCAACATTTTCACCAAGCTTTGTTATTCTTATACTGATTTATTTGCCATCTGTCATCTGTCATGTAAGACAGATGGCAACTGTTGACAATTTGTTTGTTTGACTGTAAATCAGTGGACCAGTATCCCCCGATCTTTGGAATATTTCGAAATTTCGGCAATATCTTCACCAATATAGATCCGATCGAGCTCAAATTCAGAACTTTGCTGTATAATAAGGTTTTGAAGGCTCTCGTAGAATTTCAATTTCAACGATATCTGACTGAGATACAGATCTTTTTTTAATATATTTTTTTAATTTTTCCAGCCTACGATCCTAACAAAATTTTGCATAAGTCTTCGTGTCAGTATTTTTCAACTAATTACCGTGCTTTGATTCGAACAGATTAGTACTTTTCGAGTTATTGGAAAAGCAACATTTCAAAAGGCTATAATTCTGAAACCATTCGATGGATTTTGCCCATTTATGAACCTAGCCGGCGCATTTGGACTCCAAACCTACCCTGAAAATTTCAACTCTCTAATAAATTGCGCTTGAGCGAAATCGTGCTGACGGCCGTCCAAATATTCGAGAATTAAAGACATTTGGACGAATTGATAGGCACTCAGTTCATAGAAGAGCGCGCCCAAAAGTGTTTCATTTGATGAGAGGAATCTATGTTTCTTGGCCACTAAACTCCTGCTGCTTCCGATGTAAATAATCAACCAAGTTCTGGCGAAAACATGACGAATGCACAACTTCCAGGTTGCCGTCTGACACGTTTGCCGCTGTTGGAATATTGATCCATCCGAATATCATGGAACCTTCGTGTGGCAAAGCTGGACTCCTCTCCGATCTCGAGGACATGGTGTTAATGAAAGATGGGGTGGGAAGTGGAAAACTGCCTACGATGTTACATGCAGGACGTATTGTTTGGATTTTGTACTTGAATGTGAAATGGGGACGGGCGAAAGCAAGCGGTCTGTTTGTACCTACGTTACGACAGATTACCGCAGCTCAACTACGAATTCATTCCATTCACAGATTATTTTTCGTTGGTTGGATTCCAGTTAAATTCAGATCGAATGACGGGTCAGAGTTTGCCGATATTCCATCTCACATTTTATGCATCAGAGAATGGATTAATCTGTATTGTGAGTAGGGTGGGGACATTCTGTCCATTCCTTTTGGTAAAATGCTTTATGGCCCACTCCTAATATAGTAAGTAAGATAGCGATACACTCGGTGATATCATCTTGTACCAGCTGATATTGTAAACAATAATAGGTTTCCTCAAAATATTACTTCCAGCCACCATCTGCTCCGATAATCGAGGAAGTGAAGTTTGAAGAATGATAAACTTGTGGAATAAATTTTTAACAAGTTATTTCACTCCATTATCGTAGATAGGACAATAGAAAGGGCTAGCTCTCTATATAGATATAGATGTTTGTGAAATACATTATTCGAAATACATGCTGTGAATATTTCAAGAAGGTGTTGTAATTTCATTCTGTTCAACCTTTTAGGCTACGACAGATATATACTAGTTGGACGTCAGGAGCACTTGTTGGAATTTATAGCCAGAGTTGTCACAGATTAATTTAAATACATACATAATGATCCAGAAACATTTAAATTCCAACTATTATTCCATATTCCGATAAGATAATTTGAACGCGATAGTCCTAAATACTTGAAAATATTTCAAGAATGAACCACAATACACATTATCATTTTATCTCTATCTGGCTATCAATTATTGGGTGGTTGTAACTTACACTCATTGCATAGTTTTCGCAACTTTAAATACCTACATAAGATATCATAAAAATATCCAGAGCAAGGATGGACACACTTTTCTTGTAAGGTTCGTAATCAGAAGTGAAAGCAACTCACGGCCGGTACAGAAAGGGCACAAGCTCTGGCGCATACATACATTTTACACAAAATTAAGTAATGAAGAATATATTACAAAGATAAAATCACAGCAGCTTTCAGAGGAAAAATCTAAAAATCTTAAGAAAATTTCTATCCTAAAGAACTAGTGCCTAAGTCCTCATATAATGAACCCAATGACCTCGATCCGAACAGAGTACAGGAACAAAACAAAGCGTAGCCACCAAATTTGCGACACTTCCCCAAATAGACAATCAAAATAACAGAACAGTATATTCTAAAACAAGTTGCAGAATGGGCTTCTATTGAAACACGAATGCGAAATTCGAAAACGAGCGACGAAGGAGCGAGTTTTCGAACGCATGAGTGTTGGAATTGCCTTCTGCAACGATTATTAGACGATATTTTCTCTATTTCAGGCAAGTTTTGTAAAATACTGTTGAAATTCAATGAAAAATTCGGATTATATATCCTAGTGACTTTTTATTGTATCTTGGTAGTTGGTGTGATTGTAACGAAAGTTGACAGATTACGGAATTGGAATTTGAAACGTACGTAGGGCATGGAGAACAGATTTAAAACAGTTTCCTAATAGCATGAATGATTCAAAATTAGCAAGAAGGAAATCTCTAGTGCCTTATTTTTTAATGAAAATAAAGCTTTTCCTCAACAATTATTTCCCTATATGCAGATTATATTGTATTGTCAATTGACGTGTATTGAAATTTGATAGGATCGAATGTCAGTGCTGACTACCACAAAACTAAAAATATAACTAGAAACAATGCGGGAATGAGTTCATTCCAGCACTGTTTTTAGTGCTGGAATGAACTCATTACGATACTGAAATAGAGAAAAACCGTTCAAGACGGTGGCAGGAATCCATTCTATACTTTGAAGATGAAATTCCAAAACTTCAATCCATAGGAATAGTATACAAAACAGAGCGAAGGAATTGTGTACAGTGGTAGATCAGACTTCGAGGAGTGTTAATTATAGGCTTAGGGCCCAAATAACTGCAGAATAGGAATATGAAGGTCTCGACAATTAGGTGATACCTTCTGCATCTGGTATTCTGGTACTGGTATTTCCAGTTGTGAATACTATGCACTGAGTAAGTTAGAACAACCCAATTTACCCGGTTCTATCAATACAGATTGCTCATTAATTCTTGATATTTGATAAGGTATTATTTTAACAAAAAATATTTAGCTGAGATGCTACTGTTGGTTCTTCTCTTTGATTAGGGAAGAGAGGGCATACCGCACGCCATACTACGCAACGCTATCGATCTGAAACCAAATCTTTTACAGACGTCATTGCTTTGGTGGACACCAAACGATTTGGTTTTTTGTGTTTATCTGAGCGTTTTGTTATAAAACTGTGTCGTGGACGTCATGTCATGGACGTCGTTAAGCAGAAAATGTCCAACCCACAAATTGTCAAAAATGAGTTTTAAATACGATCTGTTGCAAAATCAACTAACTCTATTTCAGTATCGTAATGAGTCCATTCCAGCACTAAATACAGTGCTGGAATGAACTCATTCCCGCATTGTATCTAGTTGTATTTTTCGTTTTGTGGTAGTCAGCACTGACATTCGATGCTATCAAATTTCAACACACGTCAATTGTCAATATAATATAATCTGGATGTAGGGAAATAATTGTTGAGAGGAAAAGTTTTATTTTCATCAAAAAATTTGGTACTATATATTTCCTTCTTGCTAATTTTGAATCAATCCTGTTATTAGGAAACTGTTTTAAATCTGATCCCCACGCCCTACGTACGATTCAAATTCCGTAATCTGTCAACTTTCGTAACAGTCACACCAACTTCCAAGATACAATACAAAAGTCACTAGGATGTATAGTCCGAATTTTTAATTGAATTTCATCAGTATTTCACAAAACTTGGCTGAAATAGAGAAAATATCGTCTAATACTCGTTGCAGAAGGCTATTCCAACACTCATGCTCCTTCGTCGCTCGTTTTCGAATTTCGCATTCGTGTTTGAGTAGGAGCCGAATCTGCAACTTGTTTTAGAATATACTATTTTGGCCATTAGCAGAAAACGTCCCAATGAAATCCCTGCTCAGTTTGAATATATTTGCTGTAATGCAAAGTCACATATCTGCTAACTTGGAATTTTGTTTGTGTGAAGCGTTAGAGTAATTTGAATGGCTTCTTTGAAAAATATACGTTGGCTAATAATAAATGGTTGAACGCTCTCTAGAGGGTTTATTGTGCCAATAAAATTAGATAAAAATTGGTTCAAGCCCAGTGGACAGGAGCTCTGGCGCTCTTGTTCAACCTTTGACAAATCATATCTCCGAAAGTATTGGTTGATCGGAGTTGGGAATGATATCAATGGATTCTTGTGATAGAACTGCATCATAAATTCAAATATTGGTTCATAAATCAAGATTAAATGAGCAATCATCTTTAATTCTTCAAGAATTGACATTAAAAAAAAAACAGTCCCAAAAATTATCAATCTGAACCCAATAACGAACTTATTCGAGATATTGATTCCCTTCCCTAATTCTACTCTAAAATGATAATATAAAGATTGAAACCTAGTCAATTTTCCAGTTTTGATTTTACTGGAGATATTCTGAACCCAACTTTATTAATTTTCAAAGTATATATTTCCATCATCATATGGATTATCCAAGCAAGAGCTATCCATGATAGCTGAGATTGTATCATGGTTCATTTGGCATTCAATCATTCTTTGTTTTCTAGAACAGGAGGTATTTTATATCAAGAATTTTGAATAGAACTAGAAATAAATATGACATTATACTCAGGTTCAATTATTCTCTTATCTGTAGACAGAGACAATACCTTTCATTTCTCTATGAGATGACAATCAGAGAACACTAATATATTATGACAATGATGACACATAGAATATATCTTACTGACACCCGGTTTCTGAAAGGCTGGTCAAAGTTAACAGAACTGTTAATGTCAAATCAGTCCGAGTTTTTGCGCTTTGCGCAACTCAGATGAGGGTTAACAAGAGATTGATCACTGATTAGTTAACATTTGTGTTGATCAGCCTTTCAGAAACCGGGGGTTAGGATTTATTCAGTTGGATTATGTATGAACACGGATCAAATTCATATTTACGATGACATCATTCTGTGAAATCACGGAATTACGATTTAAAGTTAAAATTTTGAAAAATCATATCTCCGAAAGTATTAGTTTGTTACAGTTGAAATTGATATCAATAGATTATTATGATGAAATTGCGTCTTAACAAAAATTGAACTTGAAATTTCTAATTAAGAATTTTTTTTTTTGTTACTCCGAAACCATCTGGCCGATTTTGCCCAATTACGAACCTAGCCGAGACATTTATCTCCTAAACCTATCCTGAAAATTTCGAGAGTTATCGTGGTAACAGCCGGCAGGACGGCCGGACAGAATCGATTTTGACCACGGATTCTTGATCAGTGAATCGAACCAAATTGTTTAAGACCATTTCCAGCCAAAAATTCGAAAATTACAGACATTTGGGCCAATTGATAAGCACTCTGTGACGAGGAACAAGAGCGCCAAGAAATAGTGTATATTATACTCATTCAAGTTGAAATTTCTCAAAACTACAATTTGTGGGTTGGGTTCTTTCTGCTTAACTACGTCCAGATAATGGTAGGATGTGCAGCTTACGGCTGTAAAAGCCACAACATTAAAAAGGTGTCTGGAATTACTTTTCACAGGAAATTAGTTGAATCATTCATTTCATGCACCACAAATAATCAGAATTTTCTTCAAAAGAACCTAAATATTTTAGAACTTTGGCTACCAAATATGATAAATTTTGGACCCTTCCAAAGCCAATAATATAATTTTGAGTATTATCTTAATTTTTGCGCGTATGTTCTGGGGAATATATCGCGTTATCATTTTGCCAAAAGGTTTGTAATTTTGAAATTTTTCGCCAAGAATGGTCTCAAACGACTAGGTTCAACTCACTGATGAAGAATTTCATGTCAAGTTGTACTCTGTCCGGCCGGCCGTTGTCACGGACAGTTTCGTTAATGGGCTTAATCGACCCAACGGTTTTCGAGTAATAATTTTGTTTTTAACCATTACTGATCTGATCGAATTGAAACTTGATGAATGGTTGTAGAATACAAACCTTATGACGTTGGTGAAATTTTGTGAGAATCGTATTGCTAGAGAATTTTAAAAGAATTATCAAATAATATTATTTTTGTCATGATAACCTGAGAACACAAAGATATACTGACTTGAAATTTTCAGGTTAGGTTGTGCATCTGAATGTGTCATTTGGATTTGTTTATAGGCATAATCGGCCAAATTGTTTTGGAGTTATACCCATCTGAAATTTGGTTGTTATTTCCTCAATAATTTGAAGAATTGAGAACCAATCCAATTCAAACATGGTTATTAGTTGTAGAATGCTAACGCGAAAATTCCTGCAGAATCGTATCACTAGAAAATTCTAAAAAAATCATTGAAAATCATAGAAACAAATTCTATATATCAGAAACTATTGTTCCAACATCACTAAAATTTTACGAGAGCCTTCAGAACCTAACTCAACTACCAAGATCCAAGTTCGAACACGATTGGATCTATTTAAATATTTGGAGATCCGAGCAGCCTTGTGTAAGTTTAGTAGCTGGATGGGGATAACTTTTGAACGAAAGGAGATAGTGACTTGCAATTTTCATGGTAGGTTGCGCATCCGAAGGGGAGGGCTAAGTTCGTTTTTGAGCATAATCGGTCTAACGGTTTTGGAGTTATAACCACCTGGAATATTATTTTCCCGATAACTCAAAAAAAATAGACTCCATCGAATTGAAGCTTGGTAACTAGTTGTAGAATATCGACATGAAGACGTGTGTCAAATTTTGTAAGGTCCGTACCACTAGAAATTTTTTTAAAAATTACGAAAAAAGAAATTGGTTCAAGCACTGACGTGAAGTCAGGAGCTTTTGGATTAAGGGTGTCCAATACAGGAGAACGGACAATAGAATTCACCATGGTAAATTCGATTAAGAGTGTCCAATACAGGAGAATGGACAATAGAACATACGCGCGAAAGCTCATGACTTCACGTCAGTGCTTGAAGCAATTGTTCATTCATTTATCAGCTCTATTTTGGATTTAAGTCGTCAGTATTCCAGTGGTGTAGGGTTTTATATTATTTTTATCATTTTGTTGTAGATTTCCGAAAGATTCTCAGAAACGCAATTCTTCGGTTAATAATATAAAGACTGCTGATTGGGAGCCATCGAATATGGACATGATACTGTGAACGTCGTGTTTACGAGCTCCCATTTAATAGATGATTTTAGTGCTATTGGTGCTGTGAATTATTTTGATTTATACATCAGATAGTAGGAGGGGCTGTTCGGAGGAAACTTGGCTTTTTTTCCCTAATAAAAGATAGTGAATAGCATTAATTTTGGAGAATAACTACTTGTGCAGTGTTGCCAATTCAACGAACGGCGAAGATGAGTCAGAAAAGTCTTAGAGGCAGTATAGCTCTTCTAGATGAAGAAACGTTGGAAAGTATTGTGAATAAGCTTGCACCGAAGCTAACAGCAAGAATTGAGGAGCAAATCAGTCAAATTGAGAAGAAGATTGATGGTATGAACAACAGTTTGAAGGATGTGATAACACAATTGTCATCTTTAGGAGAAAAAGTAGATCTCAATAGACAAGATATAGAGAGAGTGGACAATAAGGTGGAAATAATACAGCGCAAATCTGTGGAAAATTCGATCACTGTAGCAGGAATTATGGAAGAAATTGATGAAAACTTACTATACAAAGTTATTTAATTTTTCAAAGACATCATGGGTATTGACTGTAGTACAATGGACATTTATAATGCATACAGGATAGGAAAGAAGACTGAAAACAGAATACGAATTGTGGTTGTGGTTTTTGTTACACAATGGAAGAGAAATATAGTGTATGGTGCTCGTGCGAAGGTTAGAAAAACTAATTTTTATGTAAATGAAAACCTAACTGAAAAAACCTACAAGGTTTTAATGAAGGCCAAGGAAATCCACGGTAGACAAGCTGCATGGTCCAGTAATGGAAGAATCTTTGTGAGAGTTGGCAACGTCGTCAATCAGATCCGAGAGGAACACGAGCTATACAAGTGATAAACTTTTGCGTTTGTTTTCGCATGATTGTTTATTTTTTTCTTTTTATTATAGTATATACATGTGTAGAGCATTCGAATTAATTGACTCAGGAATGATAATTTGATTGATTATGATTAATTCTTGTTGAGGGCGGCACACGGTTGATTTCATATGATTGTTGTTTTCAATTCTTTTATTTATGTACATGAGGATTTGTTGGGGAAGAATAGTCATCTGAGAATCTATTCAATTGACATTTCTATAATTTTTTTTCCCCCTTTTTTTTTTACTTTCTTGTCTTCTTCTCAAATACTGAACATCCCTCATTCATGATGTTTGATAGATACTGAATACGTAATTTGTATGAGAATTGTACGCAGAGAGTAAAGTATAATAATACCATATCATCTGGTAGATTTTTGGAATATATGAATGTAGGAGCTTGTTTGACTCACTGAACATGTCAACCCTTTTTGTGTATTACCAAAATTGCAGAGGACTGAACACTAAAATCGACGAGTTTTTCAGGTGTTCTTCCAGTGGTGATTATGACATTGTTATCGCAGTAGAGACGTGGTTGCAGGATGGGGTTTTAGATGGAGAGTTAGTTGATAATCAAATGTTCAATTTAGTTCGAGCCAACAGGGATCTGGAATTTACAAAGAAATCGACAGGGGGAGGAAGGAGTCTTGGTAGCGGTGAAGAAAAATTACAAAATTTTGAATGTTGTTCAACATAGTACTTGTTTTGAAGCTGTTATAATTGAGATTAAGGTAAAAAGTCACAAATTTAAATTATGCGGTTTATACATTCCTTCTGGAAGTATGGGTGATACGTATGAATCTGTGATCAGATTTTTACAAAGTAATATCATAGATATGAGTAGAACATATATTTTTGGAGATTTTAATATAAGTCAGATTACCGGTGTCAACTACAATATCAATTGCTCGAATGAAATAGTAGATAAATTCAGTGATTTTATAGATTTTAATGACCTTCAACTTTTCAACGATGTTAAAAACTTTCAGGGAAAAACTTTGGATTTGGTTATCGGTCCGAGTAGTGGGGTGGTAAAATGTATTGTAGTTAGGGATGATAATGCATTTGTGCCAGAAGATAACTACCATCCAGCTTTAAATATTAATTTAGAAATTAAGAGTACGCATAAATCGGATAGCAGTCGTTCCAGAGTATATACATATAATTATAAAAAAGCGAATTTTCTAACTATGAGCAAAAGTATACGTGATAGTCGTTGGAGTAATGTTTTTAACGAAAAACGTGATGTGAATTTGGCCTTATCTGAGTTCTATAAGGTATGGCAGTATATTTTGGAAAAGTGTGTGCCAAAATATTCAGTGTATGAAGGATATAGAGATTTTCCGATTTGGTTAACAAAAGAAATTAAAGCACTCTTGAAAGAAAAGAATAAATATAGGAAACTTAGATTTAAGTCTTCTGTTTATGATGAAAAGTTCAAACTAACCAGGAAAAAATTGAAAAAGCTTATCAAATTTGAGGAGAAGAAATACATAAGGGAATTGGAGCTAGGGATATGTTTAAACCCGGGTAATTTTTGGAACTTTGTGAAAAAAAAGAGGGGTAGTAGTTCAGACGTCGGTTTATATGAGCGTGACGGTAAGGTAGTTGCTGAGGGTAAAACGGCAGATGCTTTTGCAAGTAATTTTTCATCTACCTTTGACAATCAAAAATCAACTTATGATCTTGACTTCTCTTCGGATGGCTTTTTATGCAACGATAGCTTCACATTTACACAACTTAATGAGATGGATTGGGATACTGGTATAGAGGGGTTAAAACCCAAAAAATCAGCAGGTGTCGATGGTATGCCACCGTATGTTCTCAAGGCCTGCGGTGATTGGTTGAAGGTTCCACTGATTCATATATTTAACCTCATTATTTCTAGTTGCGTTTTCCCAACAGAATGGAAAACAGGTGTAGTTACACCAGTTCATAAATCTGGCGACAAGAGATCTGTTGAGAACTATAGGCCGATTTCTATAATGTGCGCTCCAGCTAAGCTCTTTGAAAAGATAATTCATGCCAAAATTTATCTGTACGTACGGAAATATATTTGCCCTGAACAACACGGTTTTGTTAAAAATAAATCAACAGATACCAATCTGTTCACTTATACCAACTACGCATATGAGGAAATACAAAACAGATCTCAGCTTGACACTATATATGTTGATTTCCAAAAGGCCTTCGATAAAGTGAATCATGATGTACTTTTGTCCAAGCTCAGTCGATTTGGTTTCACAGATAACAATATTAAATTGATCAGTAATTATTTGGGAAATCGCTTCTTGATTGTGAAACATTGTGGGAACTGGTCGGGAAAATTTGAGGCTAATTCGGGGGTACCTCAGGGGTCCAACTTAGGGCCTCTTCTATTTGTTCTCTTCATCAATGACTTACCAAAGGCGATCAAGTTCTCGGAATGTCTTATGTTTGCTGATGATCTGAAATTGTTCAGAGCTATCCGGACCGTGAGGGATTGTATTTCGTTGCAGAAAGATATAGATAGTGTGTATGCATGGAGTTCTACCAATAGATTATACTTCAATATGGGGAAATGTAGTATTTTGACAGTGTCACGTTTGAAGAATCCTATTATATTTGATTATATGCTGAATGGAGAGCACCTGAGGCGGAGTACGGAGGTAAAAGATCTCGGACTGGTATACGATCAGGCGATGTCTTACATAAATCACATCCAAAATATCACAAGATCTGCTAATCGTCTTTTGGGTTTTATTACTAGACAAACTTCAAATTTTATTGACATAAAAACCATTAAACTCCTATACTACAGCTTTGTTAGAACCAAGTTGGAATTTGCGTCAAATCTCTGGTTCGGTGAATTCATGTCTACATTGAATCAACTTGAGAAAGTACAAAATAAATTTCTGCGTCATCTATATTTCAGAAAATATCATATTTGGCCGGACTATAAGATGGTCAGAACAGTTCACTTAAGACGAGAATTTAAGGTTTTATCTCTTGATAATAGAAGAAAAATTTCCTTGTTGATATTTGGGTTTGAGTATCCGTTTATTCGACAATCTGTGTTCCAATCTGAATTTATTCCTTTCCGCACTATACAATAATCGTTGTATGGGTGTCTCAGGGGGTCAAAAATATTCAGTCAAAAGAATATATATATAGGGGGTGAACCTTCACCCCAACCGCCTTCTTAGATGAGGCTCCTCGCAGAAGCGGTCTTTGAGACAAAATAAAGTAGACGACTGAGAGTCCTTCGGTACATTTGGTTAAGGCGAGCATTCGGTCAGTTACTAGCCCGGTGTTCCTTGGATCGGTTTCTGAGGGTGGTCCTGTCTGGAAACCGTAGTGTTTGCAACTCTTACTTCTGCTTCTAACCATTCGCTTAGATGAGGCTCCTCGCAGAGAGGCTGTTTGGGACAGAATAGGTTGCACAACCCGCAGCCCTTCAGTTCATTGGGATGAGGCGAATATCCGGTCATTTTTTGGCCTGGTGTTACTTGACTCGGCAACTGGGTGGTCAATTGCGATTACCGAACGAAACTTCTACCCATGTTTCCTGCGAAGTATTTTTTTTCGACTGAGAACACAGGTCGATTCCGTACATTCGACTGACCGACCTACATTTATTTTCCTCTATTCGCCTGCAACCGCTTTCGTATGCTGTCAAATACTCGCTTTCATCTTCCTTTTCACACCGTCCGATTCTAAGGCTTGTTTCACATGCAAACGCTTCCATTCGGTTCGGTTCGTTCTCGGTTTCAACCGAAAACAAATGAAGGCCTTTCACACATGTACGGTTCATATTAGGTTTAATGTTATCTTCCGACACGGGCTCACAATTCCAATTTTTCCACGATGACAGATTCATCAAAGCAATTCAAAATTGAACACATACATCTTTGTGCATCCTACGTCTTTAATTGATCTTTATATTTTTCGGAAGTTTTGTCCAGCAGCACTGGTTTAGATTTACAGCAGAAATCATCAGTCGATCCACATCTGGTAAACCATAATTTTCCCATGAAAACTGAGATAGCAACAATATCCCGAAAATATTATTATTATTATTATTACAAAAGAAAAGAGAAAAGGTGAACCTTTTTTCCTCTTTAGAAAAAAAAAATACAAAAATCCAAAAAAAATACTACACTGTAGCTAAACCTAAACCCAAACCAAGTTGTCACAGTGCGTCCAGCCTATTTTTGAAAGTGTTTGTTGTGGGAGCCATCACAACCTCCTCCGGTAGAGCGTTCCACCTCCTAAATACTCGATTAGATATGAAGACGAATCTACAGGTGATATGTGCGCGCTCTCCACGGAGTTTATATGGATGACCCCGAAGTCTCTCATGAAGGTTCAAAGAAAAAAGGTGCTTAATAACATTGACATGCTCCGAACTAAGTGCATTAAAGACGGTGATTAGATCGCCTCTGATTCTTCGCTCCTTGAGATTTGGCAAACGCATGATTCGCAGTCGCTCTTCGTAAGAAGGTTTAGTTCTCACCTACGGTATTCTTGTAAAACACCGTAAAGTTTTTTGTAAACTATCTCCTCGCTGAAGCAGATTTCTGTAATTCCATTTAATGTCCTAGGTAGATTTATTGATGGTATTTGATCTCTAGGTTCCTGGGAGTATGATTCTTGAAATGAGTTTGCAAATACTTCGGCAGCCTCTTCAGAAGCTTTGCACACCTGTTTCATTACGTACTTGAGGAATCACCACTTTGGTATTTAAAGCTGATCTTAAATATTTATTAAAAGCTTTTGGATTTTTTGACATCAAGATGATTGTCTCAAATTGTCTTCTCTTCGATTTAATGTGATCTATTAGCGTGTTCGACAGGTTCCGATGTCTTTGATAGTCTTCTTCATTTCTGGACCTCATGTATCTCTGCCATAATGACTTTTTTCTACGTATGAGTCTCCAGGTCTCCTGATCAATCCAAGGCTTTGAAGGGCAATATTTATATGTTTTCATGGTTGTATTATTGTTGATTATTACATTTAAGGTATTACAGAAAGATTGCCAACTATCGCCAATATGACCAATGTAACATGATATTACTCCAGTCCAGCTGTGATAAATCGTGCTTGACTTTCTCAAAGTCTGTTGATCGTTTATATTTAGTCGTGGATTTAGTTTGAGTATGAAGGTGTAGCTGCATGTCCAATCTCAAAACAACATGATCTGAACGGCCAACCGGGGAAAGATACTCCACGTGAGCCACCAAGTCAGGGTCCGAAGCCAAGGCAAGGTCAAGCAAAGATGGAAGTTGCCCCGAACGGTATCGGGTGTTTTTCGAAATGTACTGATGTAGGTGAGAATCAATAATGAAAGAAATAAAGTTCTGAGATGCTACAGTATGTGCTATTTTATTGGACCAAGAGATATCCGGATAATTGAAATCCCCAGTAATTAATAAGTTTTTATAGGATTCAGATAAATCTCGCAGAGCTGCTATAAGATAGTAGTTATTTTCTAATTTAGTCCTAGGCTCGCGATAAAAGCAAGCCAGCACCATACTTATATCACCCCTTCCGAATTCTAAACATACGTTCTCGATCTCTGGGATATGGATATTTAATTCAGAAATTTTCACGTCGGAGAAAAAATCATCGGACATGTAAATACATACACCCCCTCCGGAGCGCGCTACACGGTCACCTCTGACTATTGTATTATTTGGTATTTGAATTGCTTGGTCCGGTATAGTAGCATTTAATTTGGATTCGGTTAACATAATGCAGGCTGGTTTCTCGGCGAGAATTAAGGCTGACAGTTCGGAGAATTTGGCATTTAGCGAATCTATGTTTGTGTAGAAGATTGACCAGCGCGATAAGTTCGACCGTTCGGGTTTTTAGGAATAGAGGTCGAGACAATGGTTGGTATGCCTTTAATATACTTGATAGTAATATTCCGTTCGCCGTTATCCAATCGATGTTTAAGCTTAGAATGCTGCTGGTCCAAAAAATCCTTTTGTTTGGTAGTTTTATCATCAAAAATCTTAACATCTCTGAAAGTAGATTCCAATAAAGAGCCCCTACGTTTTAATATATCCCTCGCAATTGGGACCGATGGGAGCGAGACCTTAATCAACCTCGGTTTATTGGAATTTTTAGGTCCAAGCCTGGTTATCTTATGTGTGATAATATCTTCGCTATTCCCCAACACAGTCTCCAAGATGCTATGAACTTGATCGCTGTCAGAGCTACCCGTGGTGCTGGATTCGGAAACTTCGCTAATCAAGATGTTATGGGCTCGAATCATACGTTCGGTAGCCTCAGCGGTCATTTCCTCGACTGATTCTGTGGACGGGGTTGAGCTCGAAATTTGAGATGAAAGAGTATCAAATCTGGACTCTAAAGACTCAATTCGCTCGGAGAAATCCTTCTTCATTAGTAAAAGTAGTTGTTTGATTTCGTCTAGAGCGGAAACATTTTTTGAGCAATTGTTACATAGTATTTTAAAATTGCGAGATTTATTTCTCGTAACACGTACATCATCCGAACTCATCCCAATACATTTAACGTGGACGCTAGAACGACAGCCGTCACACTGAGTGGCTGCCCCGCCGGTAACACATGGCGCGTTGCAATTTGGACAATCCATCCCACCAAAAAGAGAGAAAAGAAATTTAAGAGAGACAAACTTTTAGTTCAAGTGGAAAAGGAAAGGTAAATCGGCTTTTCACTCTTGTGGGTCCTTACAAGAGACTTACACAGAGAAGGAAGACCACGGAAAGGACGAAACAGGAGATCGGACCGAGAAACGATTCGCTTTGATATCGGTCCGCTGAATGAAAACTCACAATATGATCCTCTCAACCACGCTCTCCGTGCAATCGCGAATCGATTCTATACTTCTATACATAATATAGTAAAGTAACAATTATTGTTATAACCTGTAATGCATGAATCGAAACCGAAAACCGGTAGGTATGGGTGTCATAGGAAGGTGGGGGGCAAGATCGCCAGATTCAACAATTCCCTGCGCGGGTGGGATACACAAATATAGAGCTTATGGATGTAAATAAAGGTTAGCGATAATGAAAAGATTAAATTTATAGGAAAATACTCAATGTATTCTGAAAATTCTCATCTCCTACCTGGTTTAGCACAGAAACCGTGTCTTTTGACACCAAAAATCTTAATGTTAAATTAAATCACCACTGATTAATTACAAGTTATTAAGAGCTACAGCAAGCCGCTTGTGTGTTTGTATAAGTCGATCTGTAATTCCTATGTATAATATGTATACTCCATTCACATTTATAAAGTCTCCCGGTTGGCCATGAAAATTTGACACATTTCACCATGTTTATTTTAAAAATGTTAGGTTATAGTCATTTTCCTGTCAGATAACTACGCAACGTTGTCCTCTCTACATATAAGTCCTAGTAATTACGTATTTTCTCAATGTGATTTTACTTCGGAAAAATAATGAATTTGAGAATAATGTGAATTCAATAATTCCACAGTCCTGGCGACTGTAGAAGAAAACTTTTCCCCTGTTGTTACTCGAAATATTTCACGTATATAAACTGGTTGGAAGATTCAATTATGCTATTTTCTTGTAGGCAATCAAGAATCAAGTGTTGGAATTGTATTGAAAAATAATGGATAAGTAGAGTAGTGCGTTACTTTGTGATAGTTCATTTGAAAAAATAATGAAAGTACCTGAATAACTCGGCAGGAAAACTTCTAAACGAACAGTTGTACCTATGGATTTCCCCACTTTTCGAAATTCTCCAGAAATAAGCCTACAGAAGACATTTAAATACCTTGTTGCACAACTTGAAATACACCAGATTCAAAATGTAGTAGTACTACGAAACCCGAGTCATTCTTACACCTTAATAAAATATAGTGATGAAACTAAGTCATTTCATTCAAGAGTTCAACATGTCAGAATGAAGTTTACGTATTGCAGATTTCGGTTCTGTATAGCACTCCTACTTTCGGCAGTTCGAAGCCAAGACTTCTTTATAATATTTGAAGATAATGGTATTTGATAATATCTTGTCTAAGATTGAAGATTAAGTTATGATTATGTTGAGAGTAGAAATTGGCAACGTCGCGGTGGATTGTTTTGACCTTGATGATATTTCAGCAGTGCCAACCTGCCTGTGTTTTAGTAACAAAAACGTGATAGACCTAAATCATGGCCAACCGGGAGACTTTATAAAAGTGAATGGAGTATATGTTTATATTTCTATATTTGTACATTTCGGGAAATATTGAAAGATATCTGCTCGATTTGAGGTTAAAACCACAGAACGAGACAGAAAACATATGTAAATATTTATTACTTTATGGTTAAAACCGAAACTAAACCGTATTTGTGTGAACGCCCCGGTTGATCTGTATTCCCTACACACGAATCCAAACCTATAAGAAACCTCGAGGGAGTATTCCGTGCTGTACGGTTTCTATTCGGTACCGAATCTAAGCCGGAGCACCGTTTCACACTTGTCGCCAGCGACCGAATTGAAACCGAAAACGAAACGAACCGAATGGAACCGTATGCATGTGAAACAAGCCTTATGCTAAGTTCCATTTATTCTCTTGCATGAAATATCAGTAGATTAATCATTTGCTATTTCATTACTAGTCATTTCTTACTGTCACCTATTATTGAGTTGCATTCAGATTTCTTAAGATACTGCTTTGTATATCATATTTCTGTACATTTAACTCTTTTTTTTTTAAACGAAACTTTTCATTTTCATTGATATACAGGGTGGACCTTATTCTACTGTTAATTCTTGACCTAATCTATTATTGAATTTAATTCACAGGTACTGCTTTGTATATCATATTTCTGCACATTCAACTCGTACCGATACTTTTCATTCACATTGATATACAGGATGGACCTTATTTTACTTTTAATTCTTGATATTATCCATTATTGAGTTTAATTCACAGGTACTGCTTTGTATGTCATATTTTAGTAAAGTTAATTCCTACCGATACATTTCAGTCTCATTGATATGCAGGGTGGACCTTATTTTACTTGGTATTCTTGACATAATATATAGGTAATCGAATTGCATTCATAGACATTGCCTGGATATTATATTTTAGTACTGTCAACTTATACCGACACATTTCATTCACATTGATATACAGGGTGTTCCCTATTTTACTGTTTATTCTTGACGTCATATATTATCGACTTACATTTACCAATACTGCTTTGTATATCATATGTTAGTAATTTCAACTTATACCGATACATTTCATTCATATTGATATACAGGGTGGATCATATTTTCGTAGTCAGTCACACCGGTGTCCATTATTGCGTCCTTTTCATAGGCACTACTTTGTATATCACATTTTGACACATTTCATTCACATTGATATCCAGGGTGGACACATTATCGTGCTTCATTCATAGGCACTGCTTTGCATATCACATTATGATAATTCCGATACATTTCAGTCACATTGATATACAGGGTGGCCCGAACATTTCTGGTTAGGCATACTGCAGCCTATTGTTTAATTTCATTCGTGGAAACAACTTTATATATCACATTTTTTTACATTCCTTTTCATTCCGACTGATATACAGGGTGGATGTTCTATTTCTAGACACAGGTGACTCTGAATTTCTATTTTCTTATGCTGGTTAATTTTACTGTTTTGATTTCCTCCTCATACCTTTCTACTCTGACACTGTATATAACTGTTTATCCTAATTTGGAAACTGTGTGAATATTGTAAATAAAGTTGTACATAATTTGTGTGGGTTTTATTCATTATTATTGTGCAGTGTCAGAGTCTCTTCAGCGAAAGAAACATATAATATTTAATCGCTTACATCTTAGATTAAACCGAACTCTTCTCCAACTGTTTTTAAGGTTACCCAGGGAATATTATTTTAGTGATCAATTCTATCAAGGAGTTACAACCTTGCAAAACCTATTGCAACTGGCGCCCGATTGAGTTGCGGAAACTAAGTTATACTGCTCCGGAATAAAGATCGTCACACATTTTGCTCACATAACTCAAAGAATACGGATCGGATGGAATTGAAACTTGTTGATTAGTTGTCGTATGCAGACGTGAAACTTTTACCAACTTTTATGAGGATCGTATTACTGAAAAAAAAAATTGTATTCTGTTGATATTCCGCAAAAACCCTCAATCCGCCCTTACTATTGAGTACCGTATTTTAGGTCGTTCGGCTTTTGATTTTTACAATTATTGTGAAAATAAAATTTCCAACTGGTATCTTCTTCTGAAATTTCAAATCATGTAAATCTTATAATACTAACAACACCTCGATGGACGAGATGTTTGCTTGCTCGCCTGCCGCATAGGTAATCCAGGTACGAATTCGCTGACTATGTTCACTTTTCAATTTATTTCAAAATTTGAAATTAGTTGATGCACAATGCATTTTTCAGTGCTAACGATTCATGCAGTATTTCGTGAGGTTGTGTGAGGCGTGAAGAGATAATAGAACATGCGCGCAATAGCTTCTGCCTTCACGTCAGTGCTTTTCTTGAATCTTCACTGTAAGAAATCATCACTCCGAAAGCCATTGTTTCATTCTGTTCAAAATAGGACATCCGCGAGAAAAATGCGATATTTTGCAATCAAATGCAGAGTATAAATAATCCCTGAAGGCTTCATAAATCTTTTCGGATGCCAGCCAACTTCTTCTCAATTAGATTAAACGACTTGTGAAACATGAGGTTATTCGCATTTGAATCGGGCCATATATCAATACTTTCTTGTTGCTCGTGAATTTTGGGCCATTCCAGTAACGGGCCTTTGTCTGCTCTATATTATTCAGAAAATTGCCTGCAGTGTCTATTGCGTAGCTCCATTATTCCGTTATCCATTATTCCGTTAAGACATATCACAGGATTTGAGGTATTGTAAATATATTGATACTTTCCATGTTGCATACATTCTACTTTTTGCGCGCTTGTATAACGGCTTCATTATTTGTTTCCAAATGTCTATATTTTTCAAATTTTCAGAGTATACTGGTGAGAAACCATTTGGAAAAGCACTGGAAGCAGGAGCTTTGGCGCGCTTGTTCAAATTTATAGCCAGTATGTTCACCCATCCAGGTACTGAACTCTCCCAAGGCTTCTTACCTCTAGGAAAGAAAAAATATTTGCAAGAATATAAATCCAACTCTAAAAACAAGCGTCCAAAAAAACTGGTCCACTTTTTTTTTGGCATTTTTGTTATTTCCCTAATATATTCTACATAGTAAATAAATAAATTAATAAATATAGATCCGATCGAGTTCAAATCTAGGAATTTACTGTAAAATGGGGAATTGAAGGCTCTGGCAAAATTTCAACGATTTCGTTCTGAGATACAGAATTTTCATGTCAGTATTTTTCAATTAACTACCGTGCTTTCATTCGATCAGATAAGAATTTTTAGAGTTATTGAAAAAAAAATCAGCTGTTGCCTTTGTACTCCAAACCTAATTTGGAAATGTCAACTCTCAAACTCATTACTTACAGCCAGTCAGTCGGACGGACTAATCGTTTGAGACCATTCTCTGCACTCCGTTCAGGTGAACAAGCGTGCTAAAAATTAAATTAAACTTAGCGATGGGGAACTCGGCATTGAATTATATCCATGTCCACCCCGATCAATTGAAACAAATGAAATATCTTAGGGCTTTATAATTTGCAAGGAGATGCTGGAATTGTGTGAAGTTTGTGACGATCCTATTACCTATTCAAATTATACGCCAAAGAAATCGAATAAGGAAAAACATTATGTAACTCCCCTTCATTAAGTAAGCCAATATAAAAAAACCAAGCACACGACAAACTTTTTTCTTTCACGATAAATTCTCGACAATTATTCGACAATTAATGCAATAGGCTTCCTTGAAATCCATAACTCGTCAATAATTCTTGTACGGAGAATTATTAAGGAAAATCCTCGCACCCGTCGACGTTCAATTTCAATAGCAATTTATCGTATGCTTTTTTGAATTTGATATTTCTCACCCCCTCACGCCCGCACCCCTCTACTTCATATTTTTAAATGGGAATATATGCATTGTGATGCATTGCGAATGAAAGGAGAATTGGTTTTGCCGTTGTTTTTATTAAAACAATAGAAAATAATAAATTGGGTACGGTTACTCCCTTTTTGAAATCGAAGAGTTTCCTATTCAAGAATGGAAAATAATTTGAATGTATTAAATGTTCGAATTGAGCACCGTTGACTACTTGACAATGTGCAAGCAGTTCTTCGAAACTCCTCAATGAATTATACAACGCAGCTACAGGTATTCTTCCGACTTCTCTCTGAATTTTAAGTCGCAGGTCTTTATCTGGCCGATTATAGTAAACACTTCTCTTCAAATGGCCCCACATTAAATAATCGAGAGGGTTTAAATCTGGAGATCGGGGTGGCCATTCTACTGATCCTGGGAATTATATCAATGGATTCCTATGATAGAAATGCATCATGAAAGAAATTGAATTTAGAAAAAGTGTCGTTTAAATAAAATGCTTCAAAAATTATCTTATAAAAAAAGAGCATTCTACAATGCTTCAATGCATGGGTATGATGTATGGTGAGCTTTAAACGTGCGAACAGTCTAAAATTTCGGTCTCGAAAGTTTTCGAAATCTCGCAGGATTTAATCTTTGGAAAATATTCCTTCATAGTGAACTGTGATTGCAAACTCTATTTCTTTCCGAAAATCACATCATCTCGAAAAAACTCCTTTTACGTGAGACGCAAATATAAAATATTGTTTTCGATACGGTTTGTTATTGATCGAGTCGATAAACAATCGAGGCAATCATCTGGCGGCTCAGTGATCCTGAAATTGAAGCGGTACATACACGTCGATATTTAAAAGTGTGTGTTACTTGTTCAATCGGAAATGAATGATGAAATAACATTGAAGACAATATATGATGAAATACAAACCACTCGGAAAGAACTAAGGGCTCTTATTTCGGAGAGTGAAAGCAAGTTAACACAGAAATTAGAAGAGTTGAATTGTAAAGTTCTGAACTTGGAGAAGGAAAATAAACAACTTTTGGACAGAGTATAATATTTGGAGAGAAAATGTAATAAAAACAATATAGTGATCTATGGATTACAAAACGGCGAAAACGTCTCAACTGAAGGTGTAATAGGGGAAGTAAATCGTATGCTTGAGACAGATATTGCCGAATCAGATATCAGTGATGTATACCAGCTGGGGAGAGGCAAAAATCGACCCTTGAAAATTGAATTCACTACGTATATGAAGAAACAAATGGTGTTGAATAATTCTAAGAAACTTAAAGGAACAAATGTTTATATAAACCCAGATCAAACATTGCAACAGCGAGAAGAACAGAAAATACTTAGGAATCACTTGAGGAAAATAAGGGAGACCACCGGTGATATAGGATACATTAAGGGAAACAAATTGATAATTGGTAGTGAAATATACACGGTGGCTGATTTAAGAGAGATAAATAGACAAGAGGAAATTTCTGAGCCTGCAGGTACCACGCCTACACCAGTTGAAGAGGAAACTCATGAATGTAGCGCGGATTTCCATGGGAAGATAGTTGGTTCCAGGGAGGTGAGTCATGGGAAAGATAAAAATCTGAACAAGGAACTTAAGGTGGAAGTGAGGACTAGAAAGGCAACAAGATTGAACAAGTAGGATATATGTAAGTTAACGAACAAAATGGACCCATTTATTAGAGATTTGCAACCCGAAATTTACCCAACAAAATCCATAAGTAATTTAACTGAACTTAGGGATGATATGAAAAATCCAAATTTTTCCCTGAAAATATTTAACACTAATATCCGCAGTATTTCAAAGAATATAGATGAATTGGAAATTATTTTAAGCCAGATTAATGAAACATTTGATGTCATAGTCTTAACAGAAACTTTTCGGTTGGAGGATGTACGGTTGTATCATAGGGCTGGATATGTTTTGTTGTACAATGGGGGGAATGTAAATAGAAATGATGGAGTTTTGGCTTATGTAAGGGACCACATGTTATTGGAACATCAGGTAGTTTCTCTGGGCTGTACCGATTTACTAGTCATAAATTTGAACATTAATGGGTTGCTTGTTACAGTTAGTGCAGTCTACAGGTCTCCTTCCACAAGGGTAGAGTATTTCATTGAGGAGTTAGAGCTATACCTCCATAATACAAAGAAAATTGAAAACCATATATTAACCGGAGATATAAACATTGATATGTTGGAGCATTCCGAAACTTCTGAGTGTTACAAGAATGTTTTTGTGGGAAATGGATTCGATTCACTCATCAATATACCAACTAGATTAGAGACAAAAACATGCCTAGATCATTTTCTTGTAAAGGTGTCGGGGACTCATCATATAAAACCGGAATTTTCTGCAGGTGTTTTACCAGTTTGCATAACCGACCATTGTCCCATAATTCTTTTTATGAAACATGAGCGAAAAGCTGTGGTTAGTGATCAGTCAGTTTCCTTAAGGAAATTCATAAATTACCCGCATCTACTATCTACACTTAAAGCAGAAAGTTGGGGGGACCTGTATAGTGAACCTGATATTAATGAAGCAACAAATTTATTTATTAAAAAACTCCAAGACTATATTAAAAAACATACAACGGTAATAAATGCTAAAATCAAGAAAAATCCTAAAAAACAATGGATAACAAAAAATCTAATGCAGAAAATTTTGAATAAGAACAAATTGTATAAAAACTTAATGAATAATCCGACTGATAACATATTGAAAAGTCTATATAACAATTCTAAAAATGAGTTATCAAAAGCAATCAAGAATTCGAAAAAGAAGTACTTGGAATCCTTTTTCAGGAAAAACCAGAACACGTCTAAAGCGCTGTGGTCGTTTGTAAACCAATCGTGTGGTGAACCTGTAAAAAAAACAACTGTTAAACAAATGAAAGATGATCAAGGTCGAATAGTAAGTAATAGCAAGGATATAGCAGATTTGTTCAATAAACATTATTGCGAGATAGGTGGCAAGTATGCAGCTGAGGTCCCTACGGCGGAAAATTTCGTGGAGGAGAATTTTTGCAACCAAAGGACTTTCTACCTCTACCCAACTGATAGAGTGGAAATTGAAAAGGTCATAGATAGGTTAAAGTCTGGAACAGCAACTGCCTTGGATGGACTGCAAAATGAAACTTTAAAGAAGATTAAAGAGTTCATTTCGAAACCCCTCGAACACCTGATAAACGCCTCTTTCGAAGCAGGAAGATTCCCTGATATTTTAAAAAACGGAATAGTGACCCCGGTGCATAAAGGAGGTTCAGCAGAATCAATTATTAATTATAGACCAATAACAATAATATCAAACATTGCAAAGATATTTGAGAAGGTTTTGGTGGTAAGGATGAATTCTTTTCTACAAAAGTGCAGGATACTCTCTCCTCGACAATTTGGCTTTCAACCAGGAAAGAGTGCAGAGGATGCAATAAATACGGTCACACAACATATTTATGAATGTATGGACAGAAGTATTCCTTCAATGGGCGTGTTTGTTGACTTGGCCAAGGCGTTCGACACGGTTTGTCATGAAAAACTTTTGGAAAAACTGTATAACTATGGTTTCCGTGGTCAGGCATATGCATTATTAGAGAGCTACTTAACAGACCGTCTTCAAGCTGTTAAAATAAATAAATGTTTGAGCGATCTCAGGAGAATATCCTATGGAGTTCCACAAGGGACGGTGTTGGGTCCCTTACTCTTCATTATATATGTCGAATCTTTGATGAGGATGGACGTGGGCGGTGAAATTGTTAGCTATGCTGACGATACAGCAATAATATTTGCAGCAGACTCATGGGAGAGTTTGAAAGAGAAAGCTGAACGTGGCATGAAAAATTTAAAAGAGTGGTTTCAGCATAACAAGCTCACTATTAATTTGAAAAAAACTAATTATATTCGTTTCACGTCCTACACTATCAACTTACCAGAAATGGGTCCCCTGTGTCTCGGAGCCGATGCGTTGATTTCGGAGGTTTCATCAGTTAGATATTTAGGTGTCATCCTTGATGGAAGTCTACGATGGGATTTGCAGATTGAGAGCATTGTGGCTAAGACCAGATACTTATTGGGACGTTTTGTGAGGCTCAAAAATACTCTGACTACACACCAGTTGCTCATTCTATACAACTCCTTGGTACAATCGCATATGAATTATGGTATTCTTAGCTGGGGTGGAGCTTACAACTGCCATTTGAATAGACTGTATGTCATGCAGAAGTGGTTCTTGAAGATAATTCTCCATAAACCCAGAACTTTTCCATCGGAGCAACTATATAAAGAATCCAGAATTATGGATCTCGCCCAGCTGTTTTGCTTTAGGATGGCCTCTCAGATACATGGAAATAAAAACCTGCTCATGTGTTCCTCGAACCCATATAAATCCAGACAGCAAGGTGAAAGAATTGTAAGGCCGAGAGCCAGGAAGGCGATAGGTCAGAGATGTTTTTCTTACTTATCTCCGAGGTTGTACATGTCTGTTCCTGAGAACATAAGACGGATAAACAACTGGCGGCAATTTAAGAATAAACTAAAAAGGTGGATACTGGAAAGTGGCAGAAATACTTTCTATTGTATAGTGAATCAGCTTACCTGACCTGGATATCCGTGAGGTTTTCCTGACTTTCGACTGAATACTCCCGATATGGACAAAATTTTCCTGATTTGCGACTGGCGACTGCCCCCGATGATGACAGCTTTACTGAACATGTCCTTTCTTTTTTTTTTTTCTCCACCGATGATGAGAGACAAGAAGGTTAATTTTTCGGTAGATAGCTCTGAATGAAGAGACTTTGCAAAGATTTTACAGGCGGCAGTTTCATCTGAAACTGCAACCTCATTCTTGGTTTATTTGTATTTTGTAATTTTTACCTTAGTTATGCCGCAGACAAAAGTAGTCTTAGGCACATTTATAATTTTATATTGAAATATTGAAGGCACTGAATGTGATATTGTGTTTCTATGTACCAGTTTGCAAATAAACTTATTATTATTATTATTATTATTATTATTATTAATGCTTCAAAAATTGTCATTAAATTTATTTATCAAGATTAAATGAGCAATCTGCAATGATTCAACCTCGTGGAATGGGTTGTTGCAACTTACACTCGGTGCATAGTTTTCACAACTCGAAATACCTAAGGAGAGTATCATCGAAATGTCTAGAGCAAGGCGAGAGACAATCAGATTGTCCATTTATTCCTGATATTTGAGTAGGTAGTGGATTACGAACAAATTATTTCAATAGTTCAAAATATATTAATAAAATACTATCCTCTTTTCATAATTTAAAATTTAATAGTTCATAACACTAACACATTCTTTTCTGTATTATGAACCTTGACTGAAGAGAAAATGATTGATACACAAATGTAGATCCATATTTCAGTATTTTTTTGCTAGCAATAATATGAAAATACTGTATATAGGAACCTGTCTCACTACTTAAGGAATTAAAAGTTAATATTAACCTCAGTAGTCAACGAACACTAATTTCTTTTGATGATTCCATTATTTATTTATTTATTTATTTATTTATTTATTTATGTTCTTCTTTACTATTGCCTCCATAAACTACATCAAAACAGTCTTGTATATATTCACAAATTCAAGAATCGAATTTTTGTTTTCCAAGAGAAAATAACAACTATGATTTGACAATCTCTTATAGCAAGAAAAAATTACATTTATGAATAGTGATCACAGACAGATTCTGTGTTCATATTCTGTGGTTACATAGAACTCACGATGTATTATTGAAACTTTGAAACATCATATCTGCTAAAGTATTAGCTTGTCAGAGTTGAAAATGATAACAATGGATCCTTATGATGAAACTGCATCTTGAAAAAATTTGAATTCAAAAGTGGTAATGTAAAAAAAAAATATTTTTTTCGTTACTCCGAAACCATTAGACCGATTTTGCCCAATAACAAACTCAACCGAGATATTTATCCCTCAAACCTACTCTGAAAATTTCAACTGTCTAGCTATTTCCGTTCGAGAGTTATCGTGTTAGCGGCCGGATGGACGGCCAGACACAATTGATTTCGACCACGGATTCTTGATCAGTGAGTCAAACCAAATTTTCAGCCAAAAATTCGAAAATTACAGACATTTGGGCAAATTGATAAGCACTCTGTTCCGAGGAACAAGAGCACCAAAAAGAGGTCCAATAATATGATGGCCAATTGTGCCCAACCACTCATTTAATTTTTCGGGATGTTGGGTGTGAACTGTCTGCATCTAATGAGGATTTGCTGTGGACAAGAAGCGATAATTATGTCGATGGGCAGACCCATTCAAGTAAAACGTAGCTTCATCCGTGAAAAGAATTATCGATGAAAAGGTGTCATCCTCATTGCATCTCGCCTGCATTAGTTCACAAAAAGACGCTCGTCGGTCGACATGGTCATCAGATAATTCTTGTGTGCTTTGAATCCTGTATGGGTGAAACTTAGTTTTTCTAAGAAGGATACCAACTGACTGAAGTAGTTGAAGGTCTACCAGATATTTGACAGTTTTTAGCATTTCCAGTTTTTTCGAAATGTTTAAACACCCGACAAACAGTAGTTTTACTTATATGATTTCTGACTTGATAACGCTCATCAAAAATTTCGCACACTTGTTCATAGGTGCATCTGCGATCCCCATGTAGCAGAAATATCAAGATTTCTATTTGCTGCTTTTTACTCAATTGATTCATATCGAATGGAAAATTCTCTGGAAATATGATATTATTCACTTTAGAGAGATCAGTTAGCAACTAAAACGGTACCATACATTTTGTCATCTTTAGTTGATCTGCTAGATTGACGAAAGAATTCTTTTTTCTACAAAAGTAAAGTTTTTATCGACCTCTTCAATTTGTTTCGAGAACACCTGCATGTGCGTGGAAGCGAAGCAGAACGCGGAACAATTTCATTTGAAAAAGTTTTGGAAATATTTCGTTCAAACTACCCGTACTACCACCCCCTCGAGGCTCGACAAACTATGTGGGGTACCTACGTCTTTCGATTAATTTTTTCTCCATTTAACATATCCTAAAAGCAGAACGCGGAACAATTTCATTTGAAAAAGTTATGGAAATAATTCGTATAAACTAGTCAAAAGTACCCCTTTTACCGCCCTCTCAAACTATATGGGTGGTGCCATTATATTCTATTTCCTCCACGATCTAAAGCAGAAACACAATATAAAAGCAGAATTCTCATTTTCAATAATTTATTAGACGTAATTCCTTCGGTAAACACTGAAACTATATTGACCATACTTTTGCCTCGGAGTATACTCGTGGATGTGGTTAACTTCACACCGGTACACATTTGGGCAAAATGATAGCGTGCTGTTCCCTAGAACATGCGCGCAAAAGTATTACGTATATCCCATTAAGTGTACACCACCGTTTTCCGCGGTTCACCGGTTTCAGCGATTATATATTGAAATTAACCCAAATCAGTAGGCTCGTATGAATCATTAACACTTTAATTCAGTACAAGTTACCTTTTCGCTTGACGAAAAGGATAACGCAACTGCTTCAAGAAACTAGGTCAGATAAATTGTGAAAACTTTCAGGAACGAGGCCTTGGAGAGTAAATCTTCGAGTGAAGGAGCGAATATTATATTCAATAACTTCCCTCCGGGAAGAATGGATCAGGACTACGTGTGTACGCAAAATTTCATCGCGTTGTTATAGCGCCAAAAGGTCCGAGATCACTCGCAGAATGAGTTTGTTCCCGAAAGACTGGAACCCTCGCAGTGAATTTTATGTAGACACGTTGATTAGTTCACGAGAAGTATATTTTTATGTTCACCTCCAACTTTCTTGCATTGTAGGTATATTTTCCATGGAAATTTTTTCAAGATAATTCTTGGATTGATCTCTTTTCAAGTTACATGAATTTGTCTCTCTTTCTTTAGGATATATGTAAGATCCAAATGAATCCTCAAACTTAATGAAATTTTGGTTGAACCACTGACGTGAAGTCAGAAGCTTTTGCGCGCATGCTCTATCGTCTATTCATCTCTATTGGACACCGTTAATCGAATTTACCATCGATGTAGACCGTTTCCTCAGCTTTTATAATATATGAATACATTCCGTAGGTACCATTTTAGTGACAGACTTGAGTAATGAGAGAATCCTCTAAGATCACAGAATTTTTAATTCTGACCTAATATGTATTCTATGTGAATTGAAATTCGTTAAATACCTAAATATACGAAAAAACTTATATTCAAGTACTTTTAGGATACGACATTCTCGAAATTCCGCATAAATTAGCGCATCGGCGTTCTAGAAGTAATTAGCAAGATGGAAAAGTATAACGGGTAATTCCGCAAAAGGAGCAGAGATAATCATTCTGCTGGTACCTGCAAGTTTTATTTGTATCGGAATCGTATATTTTGAGTTATAGAGGAAATAACAATAGAATTTCACATGGGTATAACTCCAAAACCGGATGGCCGGTTACGCCTATTGACGAAATTAAACGTCGCATTTGGATGCTCAAAACACTCTGAAAATTGCAAATCGCTATCTCCTTCTGTTCTCAAGTTATCGTGAGATACATAATAATATTTCATAATTTTTTTTAAATTTGTTAGTGCCTCATAAAATTCCACATTCGTCATTATGATGATACTTGTTACCTAGTTTCAATTTCATCGGATCTGTATATTTTGAACTATCAAGAGAATAATATTCCAAATGGGTATAAATCCGTTATCGTTGGGCCAATTATGTCCAAGAACCACTGGACTCTCCCATTCGGATGCGCAAACAACCCTGAACATTGCAAATCCCTATCTCTTTCGGTACGAAAGTTATCGTGGCAACGTTCACCCATCCAGCTACTGCACTCACCCAAGGCTGCTCGGATCTCCAACAGTCCGACCGTGTTCAAACTTGGAACGTGGCTGTAGAATTAGGGTTTGATAGCTCACCCAAAATTTCAGCAATGTCGGACGAATAGTTTCTGATATATAGAATTGGTTTCCATGTTTTTTTTTTTTAATTTTCTCGTGATACGATCCTCACGAAATTTTGCAAAAATTATCGTGAGATAAATAATATTTTTTAATAATTATTCAAAATATTCTAGTGATTCGATTCTCACAAAATTTCACAAAAATCTTTGTGTCAGTATTCTACAAGTATTCAGTAAATTTCAATTCGATCAAAAGTCTTTTTTGTCCTATTTTTTCGATGGTTTTTGAAGTGATGATTTCTTAGAGTGAAAATTTAGGAAAAGCACTGACGCGAAGTCAGTAGCTTTTGCGCCCATATTTTATTGTCTATTAACGCCTCACACACCCTCACGAATTTCTGCATGAACTTTCAAACAGTCTTTATAGCGTTTAATGCATTAGGCGTCAACTGATTTCAATTTTCAAAATGAACAAAAAAGTAAACGGATTGCCTGTTCGGTAGGCGAGCAAACTCGTCCATCTAGGTGTTGCTAGTATTCTGATATTTACATGATTTGAAATATCAGAAGAAGTAGATATATTTTTTTTCCAGTAAAACGATCGTCACAAAATTTCGCAAAATTGTGTTGGTATTGGTTGAAGACATAATTATTTCTCTGAAACTGTTAGGCCGATTATGCCCATTAATGACCTTGTCCGCCGTTTGTGGACGTGCCACCTACCCACACTGAGAAAAATTTCACTTACAACAAATAAAAATAAATAAATTGTGACTTGCTATAGACACAACGAACTTTTTTTAGTTGCAACAAGTTAGCGGGTTATCTGGTGAAAAGTAGCCTATCACGCGCTAGCAAAGTTAATTGTAATAAGTATTTCATTTTTATTCAGAATAACTGACTTTATTGACTTGATCCAAGTAGCATGTGTTACTTGATAGAAAATCCAGCTAAACACCAGAACTAAAAATGCTATTCGGTGTAAGTAACGTTTTAACGTAGGTACACTTATGGTAAGTTTTTCATATCGCAAATATTTTTGTTACTGCAGTTACTCAAAACCTCTGTCTGTTACAAGTAACTTCTTCACTTTAGATCCAATAAAAAGTTTGTGTTGGCAATAACATGTTTTGTTTACGTTAAAGAGGCACTGTTACTTAGCGCAAGTACACATTGTCTAGAATTTAGAGGTGAATCAAACCTTTCAGTTTTTTAGTACAATGTTCATATATATATATATATATATATGCATAAAAGAAAATAGGATAATGCGGATAAGTATACTTTTCCATTTATATATATGCATATATATATATATATGCATATTGAATCGTTTATTTCTGGGTTTTCTTCCCCAAACTGATGTAGCTATTCTAAAATTCGAGACGAAGTCTGATTTAGACTCCGAAACGTTACGAAATTTTGTTTTTTCGCATAACATGCGCGCAAAAATTATTTATTTTGACTTGGATTATAGAAACACTTACATATAATATTATCTTGATTGACTCCCGGTCAATGACGACATCTTGTTTATATTCAGTCCTCGGAATCTCAATCAAGTGCATAGTCTATTCAGGGTGGGCCAGGGTCGATGGTACCCTGGATTTTTCCGGAAAACGGGACGTACGATTTTATTGAAAATTTGGTTTCTTGGCTAGGAACCACTGCTACATCGATCTAGAATATTTTCAACGCTGCGGTGTTGCGGCTTATATGTAAAAGTACTAACAATTTTGATATTTCAAATGGAACCGCCGTAGCCTCTTGAGTAATTCAGCATCTCTATATCTAGCGGTTTTCGAGTAATTAATTGATTTGAGGAAGGAGAATAGTCATAAAAACACTTCGACTTGTGGAACTTTTTATTCAGATCATCTAGGTGACATGTTCCGGTATTACGCCATTATCAAACCATAAATTCTTAAAGAATATTTCCGTAAGTATAGTAAGAATCCGTACGCTAAAATGTTGGAAAAGGGGAAGAAAGGAGGAGGGGTTATTTGAAAAATAAGACTCTAAGGGGATGGGAAAAAATAATTTACCTAGGAACTACGAAAAAAGATTAGCGGTAACGAAAAATTAGGTGATAAAACCTAAGATTCCAAATTCGATTCCAACTTCATATGGCAGAAGAAACGTCATCAAGTCAAAAAGTCCAGGGGATAAAATGACGAATATGATGATTTCAACTTCCTAATTCGAAACAAAACATCAAACAAGAATTACATGATAAAATCAGAAAGGGGGAAAGCCCTGTGGACAGGAGCTTTGGCGCGCTGTCCAAATCTATAGACAGAGTTGTCACCCAACTAGGTACTGAACTCGCCATAAGCTGTTTAGCCCCAGGAAAAGAATAATATTTCCAAGAATTTAAATCCGGCCTTAAAAACAAACTTCCAAAAAAAACTGGTAAACTTTTTGGACGAGAATAGTATCAAACGATTAGTTTCAAGTCACATACATACATGCATTCACTATTGGTTCGTAAATGAGCAGTGCTGTGTTCGTGGTGACTTATGATCTCTAATGAAAAACATAAATTAACTGTTGGGTCGAAAACAAATAGTGCTTTGTAGCTTTGTTTTGGTGGCGTAACGACACAAATCAGTTCAATTGTGCCATGAGATAAACAATAGTGTATTCCGAGAGTACTTTCTATGAAACAAATCGGCTCAATCGTAAGGTTATGCCATGATTCACTATGAGTTGATAATTCACAAAAAACACTCTGTGTAGTAATTTTCACATCTACTAATATGCGAAAATACTCACGTTTCACGCAATGTTATGAAAATAAATAACCTTGACCAGAAGTGGTACTGTCTTATCGGCTGTGACACAGTCAATATTGACGTTGACATAAAGACCGAAATATTACTACATAGGAGAATTAATTATTTCATATTAAAATGTGAACCTCAGGAGCCATGGGATGTGTCTCAGAGTAGGGGCTTAGCAAACCCGAGGTACCCTAGCTAAACCTGGCAGTAGGTATAAAATGCAAAACCGCATGGGGGCACTACTTAGTAGCATACGAGTGTGACGAGCCAAGCATTTGAGGCTGCAGTAGGGAATCCTAACTTAAGGACCACAAGGCTGAAATCGAGACTCCCGGCTGAAGATCTAGCCGCGATGAATATTATAATCGACGATTACCTAAAGGAGGACTGTACGCTAGAAGATGTAGCTGCAGTGAGAGCAGCTGCTTCACTTCTGGGTCCACCAGGAAGAACAACAAGAAAGGAGGAAAAACATAAGTCAAGAAGATAAGAACATAAGTCAAGAAGATAAGAACCGTTAGGCAGCAAGCATCTTGGTATCAATGTATCATAGATGTTATGAAAGGACAACTGAAGCCGAGCAAGAAAATAGAGGACATGATGGGTGAGCTGCGTGCGTTGCATCGTACGATCAGCCTGTCCACCATAAATCTATTGAAGCATAAAGCTGTCGATGAAATAAGATCACTTGCGGAGAGGGCAGAACTGTACTGATACCGAAATCAGGTGATCTAGGACAGCCAAAGAACTACCGCCCAATCACGTGTCTGAATACGTTGTATAAAATTATCGAAAGTGTTCATCAACATCGGATTCTGGAGTCCATTGGACCAGTGTGGAATCAAATCCACGAATGAAGAGGAGCGAGGAAAGGAGTACAGGGGTGCAAGGACAACCTCCTTATAGACGAAAGCATTTGTCAAGATGCGAAACACTAGAAGCGCGACCTACATACATCATGGTTAGATTACGCGAAAGCATTTGACACGTCGGAGCACAACTTGATAATACGGCTGCTAGAGAAGTCCGTTATTGTTCTGCATAACACTTCTATCATTAACAACTGAGTTGAGGGCAAGCAGAATAGGGTACACGGCCGGGCCACCAGACAGAAGAGAAAATCTGATCTCACATCTACTCTACATGGACGACTAAAATCTGTACGCTTCTTCCAAGGCAGCACTACAACAACTACTGAATATCGTTGCGGAATACACCTCAGCAATAGGAATGTCATTCGGTTTGGACAAATGTGCTATTTTTCATCTAAGCAGAGGAAGAACTGAAGAAACAGGAGAAAACATCGACCTAGAAGGGGGAATAAGCATTCGACAACTCGAAGAGGAAGAAACATACAAATTCCTTGGGATGAAACAACGAGGTGCGCTGGAGACAACCCAAATTAAGGATGTCTTAACGGCTAGCTACAAAAAGAAGATACGAGATATATGGAAATCACAGGTCAGTGAATGAAATTCTCGGGCTAGACAGAACCACTCGTAAAGTGATGAACATGAAGCGTAGCCTGCATCCCAACTGCTCGATTCAAAGGATATACCTTCCACGAACGCAGGGAGGCAGAGGTTTGCAAAGTTTGGAATACCAACACCATCAACAAACGTTGGAAATGGCAATAAGGATATTCAGAAGGGAAGACCCGCTTCTGAGAATGATGGCTCAGCATGAAATCAGGAACCAGGGAGCTTTCCTATTTAGGGCTGGTCAGAGAGCATTGGAGAAGCTCTGTATAACCGGCATATCAATCGATCTTGAGCTAGCAAGAACACCTATCTCGCCAACAGACCAAAGAAGAGTTGGCAGAGAGATAACTGAAGAAACTACTCGAAGATCACATGAGTAAACACCTGCACTCCATATACTTCAGGAGTTTGAAAGATCAGGGCCTGTCGGGAGAATAATCCTTCGCCTTTTTAAAGTCCGCTGGACTCAAGGCGGAAACGGAGGGATTCGTTATAGCTTGTCAAAATGGGGTTATAAATACCAGATGGTATAAAAAGAACATCATGAATGTGGACACCCCCACAACGTGCAGAGCATGCCACAGCCAGCAAGAAACTATTATGCTCATTATGTCTGCTTGCAGAGTCCATGCTCCATCAGGATATGTGGAAAGACACAATGCGTCACTCCGAATTCTCTACTTCCATCTGAGAGAGGTTTATAGTATAGACAAGGAACCAGTGCTACCATATGTGCCTCTGGAGGTTGAAGCAGTTGTTGAAAATAGCAGGGCTCGTATCTACTGGAACTATGCAATTCCAACAACTCGGCAGATCCACGCCATAAAGCCAGACATACTTCTGCTGGACAAAGAACTCAAGGAATTGTTTGTTGTCGAATTTTTCTCCCCCGCAGAAAATAATGTGGTGATGAAAGAAGAACAGAAGAGGGAGAAATACAGATAAATGTTTGAACTTGGGATCCTGTATCCAAGGCATAAGGTTAGGATGGTCATACTAATCATAGGATGCCTAGGCGGAATGAGAGCGAACTACGTGACCGAATTGAAGATTATTCTGGCCTGCAAATCTCTGGCCGAGGATTTAGCTCACAGAATGCAGAAAGCGGTGTTGCTCGGATCCCTTCAAGTCATCAGGTCCCATCAACTATGAAGGCCGCTTGCAGCTCATCTCTTTTGTTAAGAGACGCTGTAAGGGCAGGACGAAACTACTCCAAGGAACGTGGGAGAGGTTTTTTAGTGAGTAACCATCAACATCTGGAGTCTCACACTCCTGAGAGAAGCTTTACCCTCTCAGGGCGGGCCTATAAAAGTTTTTTCCTCTCGAGCGGAAAAAAAATACATTTATTCTCTTATTTACTCTACCAAATCCCAAGTGTGCAACAGAAACGACAAAAACAAAAATATACAAAAATTATGATACCCTAGCGTATTGTTCTAAATGGCACTTCTTTCTTAATTCAAATTTACCATGGTAAATTCGAATTAAGTGTCCAATACAGGAGAATGGACGACATAATTAACCATGGTAAATTCGATTAAGGGTGTCCAATACAGAAGAATGGACAATAGAACATACGCGCAAAAGCTTCTGACTTCACGTCAGTGCTTGAACCAATTTTTTTTTCGTGATTTTTTTTTAATTTTCTGGAGGCGCGGTTCTTAAATTTTTTTTTTTTCGTCATTTTTTTCAAATTTTCTGGGTGTACGGTTCTTACAGAATTTTAAACACGTCTTTGTGTTGATTTTCTACTACTAGTTACCAAGCTTCAATTCAATCGAATATTTATTTTTTGAGTTATCAAGGAAACAATATTCCAGGTGGATATAACTCGGAAACCGTTAAACCGATTATGCCCAAAAACGAACTCAACTCTCCCTTGCGGATACGCAAGCTACCCTGAAAATTGCAAGTCCCTATCTCCTTTGGTTCGAAAGTTATCGAGGCAACGGTCACCCATCTACTGAACTCACACAAGAATGCTCGAATCTCCAACAATATTCAACCGATCGTGTTAAAACTTGAAACTTGGCAGTAGAGTTAGATAATGAACGCTCTTGCAAAATTTCAGCAATTTCAAACGCATAGTTACTGATATATAGAATTTTTTTTTTTTATTTTCAATGATTTATTAAAAATTGTTTACAAATGCTATCCTCACCAAATTTCGCAAACATTTTCGCGTTGGCATTCTACAACTAATAACCATGTTTGAATTCAATCGGTTCAGTATTTTTCGAGTTAATGAGGAACAAAAAACCACCAAATTTCAGAAAATTTCAGATGGCTATAACTCTGAAACCGTTTGGTCGATTATGCTCATAAACAAACCCAAATGTGGCATTCATATGCACAACATAACCTGAAATTTTCAAGCCGCTATCTCTTTCCGTTCTCAGGTTATCGTGACAAAAAAAATATTTTTTAATAATTTTTTTAAAATTTTCTAGCCATACGATTCGCCCAAAATTTCACAAACGTGCTAAGGTTCATCTTCTACAACTACTCACCAAGTTTCAATTCGATCGGATTTATATTGGTTGAAAACAAAATTATTACTCGGAAACCACTTGGCCGATTATACCAATTAACGAACTTGTCCGTCGTATTGCGATGCGCCACCCACCCTGAAAATTTCAAGTCGCTAGCTCTTTTCGTTCTCAAATTATCGTGGCAACGGAAGGCCGTACGGCCGGACGGCCGGACGGACAGAATCAAATTTGACCTCGGATTCTTCATCGGGGAGTCGAACTTAATCGTTTGAGACCAATTCCGTCAAAAAATTCGAAAGTTACAGACATTTGGGCAAAACTATAACGCGATGTTCCCCAGAACATACGCGCAAAAATACTTACGAATAGAAATAGATAATGCATATCAACGGAAGTATTCGATATATATCAGTGTAAACCATTTCCTAGATGTATGTATAGCTATTAATACAGAGGCTGGTTGTCTTTTTTCTAAATCACAGATCCTCGGAAATTGATAAAAAAAAACTGCAAAAAGAATAATTTGTTATCGTTATAAAATCCTTATTGATTCATGTTCCTACAGAAGAATACTTACTTTCTATCGTGATATATCCTGGAAAACTTCAAAATTGTAGTACCTATTATTTATGTTCATACACTGGTAGATCATCTGACCTGAAAATCGTCGAAATCTTTATAAATTTAATTAAAGTAGTAATTACCTTATAGTACTTACTTATAGAGTTATATTCCAGGTAATTTATAACAGATAATCGTTCATTTCACGAAAACCCATCCGTTTAGTCCATTTTGAGGTTATTCATTTCCACCGGCGAATACGTACCGATCGTGGTAAATATCAATTTCTGTTGCAAGTATCAAATCGAAACCAAAGGTTTTTATCGATTCTGAATAAATCTCGGCATATTTCTGATCCAAAATCGATCGATTTTCGTTAAATTCTCCTAAATTGACATTCAGACATTTTTGACCTTGGCATGCTTCTAACAGTTCTAACCCAGGGCTTCCCAAACTGTTCGTCGCGACATTGTCTTAGTGGCGTCGCATGTCGATGCGACCGAGTCTAGTGAGCTGATAACGTATTACCAGGCTAGTTCTTAAATTGGTATTTATATTTTTGGTGCCTGAGTTAAGGGGCGTCGTACAAAAATGGGAAAGCTCCAAGGGCGTCACAGTAAAAAAGTTTGGGAAGCACTGTTCTAGCCAATTCCTTTCAAAAAATTATAGACTACTGGCCCATGCTGAAAAAATTATGGGTCATTTGAACCACCAGATGACCTATCTAGAACGATATAAGAGCATAAAATAATACGATTCAGCAGTATGCCGTCACTTGTAAGCTGTCCAACTGAGTGCAGGTGAGAATTCGAAAGTACAGGTAGAGTGAGTACATTTTGGTCACATATTTTTGTACGGCATTCTTACCACCGATAGATCCATGAAAAATAATAAGAAAACGCGCAGTGCCGTACAAAAATGGTGGTCCACAAAGTCGAATTTTTTTTTTTATTTTCTGACAATTACCAGGGTAAATTTGGTCATTTGATCTTGTACGGCATCTGTGTCATACTATTTTAATACTGCTTCTAATCCATTATTCCGCAACGCCGTACAAAAATCATGCGACAAGGGGAAAAAATCGAGGGTTGTAATCCCCTCTCTTTCCGTAGTCCAGGGGGTGTTTTGAAAAAGTACGGCTTCGGTTCCAAAACATTATCTAGCACTCAAAAGTACTATTAAAAATAATGCCGTCAAAAATTGATTGTTCATTTGAATGTAAATCAATAATTACCTTAATTGCATCGTATCCTTGATATTTAGAGCTGTAAAGTCATTTGATCCTGTACGGGAACTTTTTTTTAACATGATATTGTAAAATACAATGGTTATATAGTATTGCCGTTCAAAAAAAACCGTTCTAAAAAAAATTATAGGGAAATACAAAAACTGGAATTTTGCGAATTATTGTAAAAGTTTAAATATCATAGATTAATGAAATATAGCAGTTTTCTACATTTTATCCCTTGTTTTAAATAGTATTAACATATATAAATTAGGAAAAAATGATGCCGTACATTTTTATGCACACCATATCTTTTAGGCTGATGAAAGTGACGCTACAATTTTGAGGGTACTTTATGGCCATCTGATACAGTACGGTATCAACATAATTTTGAAGAGAACAATTGATAATATGATAAAATCACTATGACGTCTAACTGAACTGAAACGGTGTGTATATTATGTCCAAGAATTGAAACTGTCAATCCCAGTATCAACAGTTTTGTATACTTTTTGGTTCAATATATACCTACTTCAAACCTTATTGATACATACATATAATTGATTTGTTTCATCGTAATGATGTGAATAAATAAAACAATCATGTTTTAGAAAAATTCGAAATATTTAATGATAATAATAAAAAAATGGTCATTTCATAAAAAAAAATTCATAAATTTAATGATGATAATAAGAAATATGGTTTTTGTTTGAATTATTCTGTATCGGAATCCGTTGCTGAGTTGTTATCAGAATCAACGTCTTCATCGACGTCCGAATTATCTTCTCTCGGGTCCAAGCCGAGTACATCCGAATAAAATACGATATTCCCTACAAATGCTAAACGTCGTAACAGAACGTCGCTCCAAAAATGTGCGAGTACTTATGATACTGAAATAAGCAGAATTATTTTTGAAAAATTAAAAATAAAATTGCACATCTACATAATTCAAGTATAAATCGATAGTAAACAAACCCATATATGACATAGTTTCTAACTAGGAACCTAAAATCACGAAAAGACTGAAAATTTGTACAAATAAACTATCTAAATGCCGTATAAAATAAATTTCACCTTACATTTCGTTATATAGATTTTTTCTTTTTGATTTTTTCTATTTAATTTTTTTTCCCTTTGAACCAACGAAAATGTACGGCATATGAAAAAATATTATCTATGCATAAAATACTTTCAAAATAAATTTATTTCATGTTGTATCAAATCACCTGCTGGACTACCGAAAGAGAGGGGATTACAACCCTCGATTTTTTCCCCTTGTCGCATGATTTTTGTACGGCGTTGCGGAATAATGGATTAGAAGCAGTATTGAAATAGTATGACACAGATGCCGTACAAGATCAAATGACCAAATTTACCCTGGTAATTGTCAGAAAATAAAAAAAAAAATTCGACTTTGTGGACCACCATTTTTGTACGGCACTGCGCGTTTTCTTATTATTTTTCATGGATCTATCGGTGGTAAGAATGCCGTACAAAAATATGTGACCAAAATGTACTCACTCTACCTGTACTTTCGAATTCTCACCTGCACTCAGTTGGACAGCTTACAAGTCACGGCATAGTGCTGAATCTTATTATTGTATGCTCTTATATCGTTCTAGATAGGTCACCTGGTGGTTCAAATGACCCATAATTTTTTCAGCATGGGCCAGTAGTCTATTAGAGATGTGCAAGTAGGATTTTGTCCATTATTACTTCGTAAGATAAAACAGAACGCCACCTTCAACCCAAAATCTTGGGGTCGGTCGACTTCGGCCTCGCTCGGGTCGTTTTATTTCTATAGTCCCATAAAAACGGTCGATTTTCCGCATTTTGGCGATTTGCAAACGCTCATAGAAAACGAACGGAAAAAAAATCGGAAAAAGTGTCTCGCTATTCTATCCGTCTATATTCGGTCTTTCGACCGGTACCGTTAGATACGGTCGGGCGAGAGGAACGAAAAAGCCTTTGAGTTTCGGGCGAGGCCACTTTTCGCCATTTCGACGATTTCGCGACTTTTCTGGAATTTTGTTAAAATACTCGCGACCTCGAAGAAAATCGCCTTTGGCGATACGTCGGTCCTTGCCCTCGCCGCGGCGATATTCGCCCTTCGCAGGATATAATTTAAAGTCGAAAATCCGAAATTGTTGGCTACTTGTTTGGTCGAATATAAAGACAGTGGACCAGTTTACTCCAGTCGTTGGAATATTTGGATATTCCATATTGATCGTACATTTGAAGCAACTTACAGATCAATCAAGAAAAAATATGATTCTCTCCTTACTGTTTCAAAAAAGAATTATTTCAGTGACCTGTTACTGAACTCTGAAAATAAATCCCGAGCATCATGGCATATAATAAAAAATCTTACAAGAAATAATACTAAGAAATTTTCATTAAAATCTAGTGATCCGTCAAAACTAGCGAACGATTTCAATAGCTTTTTCACTGAAGTTGCTACCTCCTTAACACAGAATATATTTAAATCCCCAGACCCTTCTCTACCTTCTAGATTGGACAGGTCATTCTTCATGTTTGAGATCGACCAAGAGGAAGTTATATCGGTGGTACGTTCCCTAAAGAATAAAACATCCGTTGGTCATGATGATATCTCCATTAAGGTCATTAAATCATCTATTGAACTAATAGTTAAACCACTCACATTTATAATGAATCGCTCTTTCGGGGAGGGCATCTTCCCAGAGAACCTGAAGATAGCCATAATTAAACCCATACATAAGAAGGGGGACATGGAAGATCTAAACAACTTCAGACCAATAAGTATTTTATCATCGTTCTCCAAAATTTTCGAAAAAGTCCTCTACAATAGGTTATCAAATTTTTTCCTCAAATTCAATGTAATACCCAAATGCCAACACGGCTTTGTTAAAAATAGAAGTGTAGAAACAGCTATATTTGAGCTCACTAATGAAGTTGTCACTGCTTTCGAACAAGGCGAGATTTCCGTAGGTTTGTTTTTGGACTTAACAAAAGCATTTGACTGTGTTGAACATAAGAAATTATTCGAAATACTTGAGAACTGCGGAATTAGGGATAAACAGTTGAAATTAATCCAGAGCTACTTAACATCTAGAAAGCAAATGGTCATTATAGAGGTTGAAAATGAAATTTTCACATCTAATGAAAAAAGCACTACCATCGGCTTACCGCAGGGTAGCATATTGGGACCATTGTTGTTCATAATTACTGTCTCTGCTCTTAACATGTTATATAGGAGATTGAATTGTAGATTGCTGATGTTTGCAGATGACACAAACTATCTTGTTAAATTACCTTCCATAACAGCGCTTAGAGATCATGTGAGCGATTTGCTGAAACTTGTAAAACAGTGGTTTGGAGATCATAATTTGATTTTGAATGTACAGAAGACCGATTGTGTTATATTCCATAGTGAAAAAAGTAAATTAAACTTTCCACAGTGTATAAACATGGAAGATGATGATATTGAGGTTAAAGATTGTGTAAAGTTCTTGGGTCTCAGACTTGATAGACATCTGAAGTGGGGTCCACACATTGAAAATCTAAAGAGTAAACTGAATTCTGCTTGTTACACCCTTTTTATGCTAAGAAAACAAATAAGATTAGATATACTTAAGCTAGTTTACTATGCAAATTTTCATTCAGCTATATCCTATGGAATTATATTCTGGGGAACCTCACCTCATGTAGAGTCTATTTTTGTTATTCAGAAAAGAGCGTTAAGAACTATGCTTCAGATGGGTTACCGAGAATCATGTAGAGGAGTTTTTAAGACCTCCATAAAGTTAGCAGAGCCACTTGCGAAAATTTCAATGAAACCTATTGCATTAATTGTCGAATATTTGTCGAGAATTTGTCGTGAAAGAAAAAAATTTGTCGCGCGCTTAGTTTTTTTTATATGGGGTGGCTCTGCTAACTTAATATTAAGTTAGCAGAGCCACTTGCAACAATTTCAATGAAACCTATTGCATTAATTGTCGAGTATTTGTCGCGCGCTTAGTTTTTTTTATATGGGGTGGCTCTGCTAACTTAATATTAAGTTAGCAGAGCCACTTGCAACAATTTCAATAAAACCTATCGCATTAATTGTCGAGTATTTGTCGTGAAATTGTCGTGAAAGAAAAAAGTTTGTCGCGCGCTTCGTTTTTTTTGTATGGGCTAAATTATTATTTGGCTAAAGGGGCCACACACAAATCACGTAAGTTGGTTAATCGTATTTTTTTTCAATCAGAAAGGAGCTGAATAATTGTCGAACGACCCAAACATATTCGTCGTGGCAGAAAAAATTTTGTCGCGCGCTTAGTTTTTTTTAAATGGGGTGGCTCTGCTAACTTAATATTAAGTTAGCAGAGCCACTTGTAACAATTTCAATGAAACCTTTTGCATTAATTGTCGAATATTTGTCGTGAATTTGTCGTGAACGAAAATAGTTTGTCGCGCGCTTCGTTTTTTTTGTATGGGCTAAATTAATATTTGGCTAAAGGGGCCACACACAAATCACGTACGTTGGTTAATCGTATTTTTTTTCAATCAGAAATGAGCTGAATAATTGTCGAACGATCCAAACATATTCGTCGTGACAGAAAAAATTTTGTCGTGCGCTTAGTTTTTTTTAAATGGGGTGGCTCTGCTAACTTAATATTAAGTTAGCAGAGCCACTTGTAACAATTTCAATGAAACCTATTGCATTAATTGTCGAATATTTGTCGTGAATTTGTCGTGAAAGAAAAAAGTTTGTCGCGCGCTTCGTTTTTTTTTGTATGGGCTAAATTAATATTTGGCTAAAGGGGCCACACACAAATCACTTAAGTAGGTTAATCGTATTTTTTTTCAATCAGAAATGAGCTGAATAATTGTCGAACGACCCAAACATATTCGTCGTGACAGAAAAAATTTTGTCGCGCACTTAGTTTTTTTTAAATGGGGTGGCTCTGCTAACTTAATATTAAGTTAGCAGAGCCACTTGTAACAATTTCAATGAAACCTATTGCTTTAATTGTCGAATATTTGTCGTGAATTTGTCGTGAAAGAAAAAAGTTTGTCGCGCGCTTCGTTTTTTTTGTATGGGCTAAATTAATATTTGGCTAAAGGGGCCACACACAAATCACGTAAGTTGGTTAATCGTATTTTTTTTCAATCAGAAATGAGTTGAATAATTGTCGAGCGACCCAAACATATTCGTCGTGACAGAAAAAATTTTGTCGCGCGCTTAGTTTTTTTTAAATGGGGTGGCTCTGCTAACTTAATATTAAGTTAGCAGAGCCACTTGTTACAATTTCAATGAAACCTATTGCATTAATTGTCGAATATTTGTCGTGAATTTGTCGTGAAAGAAAAAAGTTTGTCGCGCGCTTCGTTTTTTATGTATGGGCTAAATTAATATTTGGCTAAAGGGGCCACACACAAATCACGTAAGTTGATTAATCGTATTTTTTTTCAATCAGAAATGGGCTGAATAATTGTCGAACGACCCAAACATATTCGTCGTGACAGAAAAAATTTTGTCGTGCGCTTAGCTTTTTTTAAATGGGGTGGCTCTGCTAACTTAATTAAGTTAGCAGAGCCACTTGTAACAATTTCAATGAAACCTATTGCATTAATTGTCGAATATTTGTCGTGAATTTGTCGTGAAAGAAAAAAGTTTGACGAGCGCTTCGTTTTTTTTTGTATGGGCTAAATTAATATTTTGCTAAAGGGGCCACACACAAATCACGTAAGTTGGTTAATCGTATTTTTTTTCAATCAGAAATGAGCTGAATAATTGTCGAACGACCCAAACACATTCGTCGTGACAGAAAAAATTTTGTCGCGCGCTTAGTTTTTTTTAAATGGGGTGGCTCTGCTAACTTAATATTAAGTTAGCAGAGCCACCCCATTTAAAAAAAACTAAGCGCTTGTAACAATTTCAATGAAACCTATTGCATTAATTGTCGAATATTTGTCGTGAATTTGTCGTGAAAGAAAAAAGTTTGTCGCGCGCTTCGTTTTTTTTTTTGTATGGGCTAAATTAATATTTGGCTAAAGGGGCCACACACAAATCACGTAAGTTGGTTAATCGTATTTTTTTTCAATCAGAAATGAGTTGAATAATTGTCGAACGACCCAAACATATTCGTCGTGACAGAAAAAATTTTGTCGCGCGCTTAGTTTTTTTTAAATAACTTAATATTAAGTTAGCAGAGCCACTTGTAACAATTTCAATGAAACCTATTGCATTAATTGTCGAATATTTGTCGTGAAAGAAAAAAGTTTGTCGCGCGCTTCGTTTTTTTTGTATGGGCTAAATTAATATTTGGCTAAAGGGGCCACACACAAATCACGTAAGTTGGTTAATCGTATTTTTTTTCAATCAGAAATGAGCTGATTAATTGTCGAACGACCCAAACATATTCGTCGTGACAGAAGAAAGTTTGTCGCGCCCTTAGTTTTTTTTTATATGGGTGACTCTGCTATTTTATTATTAAGTTAGCAGAGCCAACCCTTATAAAAAAAAAACTGAGCGTGCGATAATCTTTTTTCTGTCACGACGATTATGTTTGGGTCGTTCGACATATTATTTAGCTCATTTCTGGTTGAAAAAAAATACAATTAACCACTGTACGTGATTTGTGTGTGGCCCCGTTAACCTAATATTAAGTTAGGCCATACAAAATCAACGAAGCACGCAACAAACTTTTTTCTTTCACGACAAATTCTCGACAATTATTCGACAATTAATGCAATAGGTTTCATTGAAATTGTTGCAAGTGGCTCTGCTAACTTAATATTAACTTAGCAGAGCCACTTGTAACAATTTCAATGAAACCTATTGCATTAATTGTCGAATATTTTTCGTGAATTTGTCGTGAAAGAAAAAAGTTTGTCGCGTGCTTCGTTTTTTTTTTGTATGGGCTAAATTAATATTTGGCTAAAGGGGCCACACACAAATCACGTAAGTTGGTTAATCGTATTATATAAAAAAACTAAGCGCGTGACAAACTTTTTTCTTTCACGACAAATTCACGACAAATACTCGACAATTAATGCAATAGGATTCATTGAAATTGTTGCAAGTGCCTCTGCTAACTTAATATTAAGTTAGCAGAGCCACCCCATATAAAAAAAACTAAGCGCGCGACAAATTTTTTTCTTTCACGACGAATATGTTTGGGCCGTTCGACAATTATTCAGCTCATTTCTGATTGAAAAAAAATACGATTAACCTACTTACGTGATTTGTGTGTGGCCCCTTTAGCCAAATATTAAATTAGCCCATACAAAAAAAAACGAAGCGCGCGACAAACTTTTTTCTTTCACGACAAATTCACGACAAATATTCGACAATTAATGCAATAGGTTTCATTGAAATTGTTACAAGTGGCTCTGCTAACTTAATATTAAGTTAGCAGAGCCACCCCATTTAAAAAAAACTAAGCGCGCGACAAAATTTTTTCTGTCACGACGAATATGTTTGGGTCGTTCGACAATTATTGAGCTCATTTCTGATTGAAAAAAAATACGATTAACCAAGTTACGTGATTTGTGTGTGGCCCCTTTAGCAAAATATTAATTTAGCCCATACAAAAAAAAACGAAGCGCTTGACAAACTTTTTTCTTTCACGACAAATTCACGACAAATATTCGACAATTAATGCAATAGGTTTCATTGAAATTGTTACAAGTGGCTCTGCTAACTTAATATTAAGTTAGCAGAGCCACCCCATTAAAAAAAAACTAAGCGCGCGACAAAATTTTTTCTGTCACGACGAATATGTTTGGGTCGTTCGACAATTATTCAGCTCATTTCTGATTGAAAAAAAATACGATTAACCTACTTAAGTGATTTGTGTGTGGCCCCTTTAGCCAAATATTAATTTAGCCCATACAAAAAAAACGAAGCGCGCGACAAACTTTTTTCTTTCACGACAAATTCACGACAAATATTCGACAATTAATGCAATAGGTTTCATTGAAATTGTTACAAGTGGCTCTGCTAACTTAATATTAAGTTAGCAGAGCCACCCCATTTAAAAAAAAACTAAGCGCACGACAAAATTTTTTCTGTCACGACGAATATGTTTGGGTCGTTGGACAATTATTCAGCTCATTTCTGATTGAAAAAAAATTCGATTAACCAACGTACGTGATTTGTGTGTGGCCCCTTTAGCCAAATATTAAATTAGCCCATACAAAAAAAACGAAGCGCCCGACAAACTTTTTTCTTTCACGACAAATTCACGACAAATATTCGACAATTAATGCAATAGGTTTCATTGAAATTGTTACAAGTGGCTCTGCTAACTTAATATTAAGTTAGCAGAGCCACCCCATTAAAAAAAACTAAGCGCACGACAAAATTTTTTCTGTCACGACGAATATGTTTGGGTCGTTCGACAATTATTCAGCTCATTTCTGATTGAAAAAAAATACGATTAACCAACTTACGTGATTTGTGTGTGGCCCCTTTAGCCAAATATTAATTTAACCCATACAAAAAAAACGAAGCGCGCAACAAACTTTTTTCGTTCACGACAAATTCACGACAAATATACGACAATTAATGCAAAACGATTCATTGAAATTGTTACAAGTGGCTCTGCTAACTTAATATTAAGTTAGCAGAGCCACCCCATTAAAAAAAAACTAAGCGCGCGACAAAATTTTTTCTGCCACGACGAATATGTTTGGGTCGTTCGACAATTATTCAGCTCATTTCTGATTGAAAAAAAATACGATTAACCAACTTACGTGATTTGTGTGTGGCCCCTTTAGCCAAATATTAATTTAACCCATACAAAAAAAAACGAAGCGCGCGACAAACTTTTTTCTTTCACGACAAATTCACGACAAATACTCGACAATTAATGCGATAGGTTTCATTGAAACTGTTGCAAGTGGCTGTGCTAACTTAATATTAAGTTAGCAGAGCCACCCCATATAAAAAAAACTAAGCGCGCGACAAACTTTTTTCTGTCACGACGAATATGTTTGGGTCGTTCGACAATAATTCAGCTCATTTCTGATTGAAAAAAAATACGATTAACCAACGTACGTGATTTGTGTGTGGCCCCTTTAGCCAAATATTAATTTAGCCCATACAAAAAAAACGAAGCGCGCGACAAACTTTTTTCTTTCACGACAAATTCACGACAAATACTCGACAATTAATGCGATAGGTTTCATTGAAATTGTTGCAAGTGGCTCTGCTAACTTAATATTAAGTTAGCAGAGCCACCCCATATAAAAAAAACTAAGCGCGCGACAGACTTTTTTCTTTCACGACAAATTCACGACAAATATTTGACAATTAATGCAATAGGTTTCATTGAAATTGTTGCAAGTGGCTCTGCTAACTTAATATTAAGTTAGCAGAGCCACCCCATATAAAAAAAACTAAGCGCGCGACAAATTTTTTTCTTTCACGACAAATTCTCGACAAATATTCGACAATTAATGCAATAGGTTTCATTGAAATTTTCGCAAGTGGCTCTGCTAACTTTATGGAGGTGTTTTTAAGTCAAATAGCATACTTACTGTTTATGGTTTATATATTTATAAGGTTCTGTATTTTTTTAGAAAACATAGTGACTACTTTGAAATTTATAAAAATTCTAATAATACGAGGAGAATGTTTCCTTACAATGTACCAGCTCATACAACGACTTTGAGAGAGAAAAGTGTTCAGTATATGGCCATCGGTTTGATCAATGTTTTACCACCTGAATTGAGAAAAGTTGCCAGCTTGGTGAATTTCAAGAGGACGTTGTGTGAGCTGGTATCGAAATGTGAGCCCTATAATTTAGAGGAATTTAGAGTGTATTGCAGGAATCTAATTTGTGAATTTTTGTTTTGATTTGACTTGTTCCAGTTTTATACGTGTTGTAATCTTTTGGAATGAATAAATACTATTACTATTACTATTACTATTACTATTTCGGCGATATCTTCACCAATATAGATTCGATCGAGTTCAAATCTAGAACTTTACTGTAAAATAAGGTTTCGAATGCTCTCGTAGAATTTCAAGGATATCTGACGGATAGTTTTTGAGTTACAGAATTTTTTTAAATATTTTTTTGCAGACATGTGATCCTGACAAAATGCATGACTCTTCGTGTCGGTTTTTTCAACTACTTACCGTGCTTTGATTCGATCAGATTAGTATTTTTCGAGGGGGGGTGTGTGGAATGATGTGGTTGACTAGTTAGGATTTCGACTTTGTTTTCGTTCCAATAATTTGTAGATAACTTTCACATTATTGATCAACATCGCATTCAATGTTTTGTATTGGCTATCCTTTAGATGCTTAAAAATTTCTATTTCCTCAAGAATTTTCTGTCTGTAGCCGAGGAGTTAATTTCCAGGTAACAAAGTGTACACATGACTTCCCATTTCGGAATTTCTTCCCATGAATATCCATGAATTCCCATGTATTCCCATGAATTCCCAATGAATCTCCATGAATTCCCAATGAATTCCCATGAATTCCCAATGACTTCCCATGGACTTCCCGCGATTTTCCATGATTTCCCAGGAAATTAACCCCTCGCTCTCAGAATGGTCCATATTCACAGTTCGGCCAGGAAGGTGGAGCTGCAATTGGTTTATAGGAACTCCAAGATGGATTGACCTATTTTGATGAAATTTTGTGTATGTGAGTCTCAGAATGGTTCCGATTCACAATTGGCCAGGTAGGTAGCGCTGCAATCGGTTAAGAGGAAGTCGGCTTAACAGATCTTTATGAAATTTTGTTCATTGGAGTAGGTTTCAAGGTGGTCTTTAATCACAATTTGACACGATAGGTGGCACTCTAATCGCTATGTAAAAACTGAAAAACGTCTTGACCAATTTTTATTACATTTTTTGTGTGTGTGTTTTAGTGTGCTTCCAGGTGGTTAAGATTGGGCCTGATAGGGTTCCCTTATAACTTATACCTCAACTTATTCCAAACTATTTTGCATATTACAAGATATGCTGACTAAATTAAATTAAATGCTATATGTATATGATAAGCACGCGTGCGTATAAAGGTCAGTATTCTACAACATGATGCTAAATTTCAGATAGATCAAGTGATCGGTTTCGGAAATATTCATAAAAAATATTTTTACTAAAAACGGCCATAACTCCAAAACCGCTTGGTGGATTCCTCCCGTTAACGAACTCGTCCGAGATATTTACTCTCCAAAACTACCCTGCAAATTTCAATCCTCTAACTCTTTTCGTTCGAGAGTTATCGTGTTAACGGAAGGCCGGACAGATCGTTTCGACCAAGAATTCTTGATCAGTGAGTCGAACTAAATCGTTTTAGACCATTTTCAGCCAAAACTTCGAAAATAACAGATATTTGGGTAAATTGATAAGCACTCTGTTCCAAGGACCAAGAGCACCAAAAATGTGGACAGGAGCTGTGGCGCTCATGTTCAAACTTTGAGAAATCATATCTCCGAAAGTATTGGTTTCTCATAGCTGGGAATGATATCCATGGATTTTTATGATAGAACTGCATCATAAAAGAAAATAAATTCAAAAATCATAAAATTTCGATTAATTATTGAAATTTTGAAAAATCATATATCGTATCGTATATCGTAGGTATGTAAAAAAATTTTTGGTAATTGTTTAGAACATCCCATAGCCGTCTAATCGTTATGAAAATTTACTCACTTGCTAATTTTGGGTAGTAAACAACGAATCTGAAGTTAAAAATCCATGCTCTCCTCTAGTTTTTTAAAAAAAAAATCCCAAAGTGTCCAAAATCACAACACTTCATCTCGTAATTACATTGTTTCCAACTGTTTTATCGGTGAATATTCATCATAAATAGGATCTTATTGTAGTCCTCATCATTAATGCATAATCATATACCTCATTATTTCCCCTATTTACTCATTTTCGATCGAAAATTATTTGTTTATGTTACATCAACTCTGCCATGTTGAATTATCAAATTGACATTAATAACAGGGAAGCGCGCGCAGCTCGCGACGTTGTCACGTTGACTATTTTATCTTTTTTCAGAAGTATTTTTAGCCGATAAAATAATTAAGTTTTTTCGGGCGCTATCATTTTGCATAAATTTTTGTGAATTTGGAATTATTTTATAAAATGGTCAAGTTAGATAGGGTTAGGTTAAGTAAGGTTCGGTTAATTTTAAATAAAATCTTGATGCAATTCCTTGAGCGAATTCGAAATATCTGAAAGTTTTCATAAAAAAAAAATCATAAAAAGGTTAGGTTAGGTTAGGTTAGGTATATCATATCGATATTAGGGAATCCAACGACCTGTCAAAACTAAAGCAATGTGGCGGCTGTTGGCACACATTGTATTGTTTACTTTGAATTTTATGATATATGACCATAATTATAGCGGTATATTGTTCGTTTTTTGATTTCCTGTGCGTATTTGGGTTGTATTTTTAATTTTGAATAATAAAACAAGAAAAAAAATGCCTCTTACATGCATTGTGGTTGGCTGTGGATCTCAGCACGACAAGGATATAGTATGTTTCCTAGTACTACACAGTAGTTTTTGACTAGTAAAAATGAGTTATTCAGAAAGCGAAGAGCCCTATGGCTAGCTGAAATCAAGAGAAAAGATTCAAAGCTCAAGTATCAGAGAGTTTGCAGCAGTCTGCTGCGATCAGTACGATGAAGTGTCGTGGATACCTCGAGGGTTGTTATATCCAGATTCTACTGTGTATTCATCAATAAATAAGAAGATAAATCCAAGGGCTTTCACCTGTTTTTATATTATTTGTGTGTCATGCCATGCTATTAATGTGCGGACATGAAATAAAAAATCAAGAATTTTTTATGTAATCTATTCCATTTTTATAAAAATCCAGACCTTTTCATCAAATTTATTACAATACCAGGTACCATTAGGAGTGTCAACTGGTCATACACAATCAAAATGAAATCTTCTATTTGACAGTCATTCCCATCTCATTTTATCATCGCACGTCCATCATCCACCGTTGCAAATGCAATAGTGAATAAATTCAGCTGTTCCCTCTTCAGATGTGGAATATTTTGCCATCAGTCCTGGCATAATAACTTCTGAATTAAATTTCTTAGCAGTTTCTAAGTTCTTTTCCCATATTTCCAGATCATTCGTACTAAACAAATATTTGGAGACCATATAACGAAATCACAAAAAAGCGACTGTGAGATGAATAGTTGCACTTGTATTTGGTAGTAACAACTGTGTGTTTTTTAAAAGTAATCATTCCAGCTTGTGCTATTAGACAAGAACTGTTCATTCGCAAATATTCATGTATGTCTTGTACGTTGTGGTATATAATAATCCAAATACGTTGCAATATCCATATATAAGATTGGAGGAACACCATCAATTGAATTATCCACTACCCAGATCAGAAACATTCAATGTGAAAGGATCTAAGCCGTTAATTAATCCCATCTTTATTATATACCTGTAATAAAATGAAATGTAAACACATGATGAAGGTGCTTTTTTTCGAACCTACCGTTCAGCAAAGTCTCTGTTTTTCAACAATAGTCTTTTCAAATATTCATTCTTCATTTCAGTATAGTTTACACATCAGAAAAGCTCCGGAAAAAGTCAATAAACACTATAAAATAGTCAACGACCATAACAAGTTAATTGTTTGTGTGCCAACAACCGCCACATTGGGTCACGTGGTTTGGATTGCCTAATACCTAACCTAACCTAACACAACCTAACACTCTCAGTGGAAAATCATAACATTGCGTTAGGTAAAAAGCTCCGTTGAAAATTTACCGTAAGAGTAGTATTTGGAAATATCATTGCGAAGTACCGGAATATGCATTATTTCTCTTACTCCTTACCTACACATGTTCAGTTGGAGAGAGATGGAGCGAAATTTCCGATAACCAAAATCATAGCCGTTCGAATGCGTTGCGATGAACGAAGTGAGGTCGGCAACATTGCAACTCGGGTTCGCAAAGTGACGTTCCATATCAAAACATAAGGAATGTCAGAAGATAGGAGCAATATTGAATTTGATGAATTTTTGACTATTTCATCTTTTTTCAAATAATTTACTGTGGAAAAATGATGAGGACTACAATAAGATCGTATTTATGATGAATATTCACCGATAAAACAGTTTGAAACAATGTAATTACGAGATGAAGTGTTGTGATTTTGGACACTTTGGGATTTTTTTTAAAAAAAACTAAAGGAGAGCATGGATTTTTAACTTCAGACTCGTCGTCTACAGCCCAAAATTAGCAAGTGAGTAAATTTTCATAACGATTAGACGGCTATGGGATGTTCTAAACAATTACCAAATTTTTTTTTTCGTTACTCCGAAACCGATGAGGAACTTATCCGAGATATTTATCTCCCAAACCTACTCGGAAAATTTCAACTGTCGAGCTCATTCCGCTCGAGAGCTATCGTGGTTACGGCCGGACGGACGGCCGGACAGAAAAGGTTGAGTGTGAATACCAAAACATGTTTTCTCTGTTGAAATTTACATAATTTCACAACTATTTCCGGTGATTTCCTATGAATTCCCATGAATGCCCAATGAATTTCCGTGATTTTCCATGAATTCCCAATGACTTCACACAACAGTGTACACATATTTCCCCCCTCGTCTGTAGCCGAATTCGCAATTATGCATGAGCTTGGCATTGGAGTTCAGATCCAAACTATGTTTCTCTTTCCACAAATGGCAGCCAAATATGGACTTCTTATTCTCTGGGTTATTGGCGCTATGTAAGTGTTCCTTTGTCCTTGTTCTTATCCATGGATCTACCACTCCTGCCTATGCACATGACATTGGAGCCCGGTTCCCGCATCCAGTCTCTAGACCACAGGTTTATCTAAATTGTCAATTGGGTTCTTATTCTTAACGAAAAATTGATGTAGTAGGTTTTGCGATTTGAATGATATCCTGGTGTCTTTTATGCTTCTGATGACGTTAACGATTCTGTGTGAGATATTGTCGTAGAATGGGATGCAACAATATCTCAGGTTTTGTGGACTAGAGTTAACCTCTTAATCTTGTTGGCCAGATACCATCACGTTTTGTTCCTTCTTCTTTTTTCAATCAGTTTGTCAAACCTCCATAAAGTTAGCAGAGCCACTTGCGAAATGTCAATGAAACCGATTGCATTAATTGTCGAATATTTGTCGAGAATTTGTCGTGAAAGAAAAAAGTTTATCGCGGCTTAGTTTTTTTTTTATATGGGGTGGCTCTGCTAATATTAAGTTAGCAGAGCCACTTGTCAGAATTTCAATGAAATCTATTGCATTAATTGACAAATAATTGTCGATAATTTGTCGTGAAAGAAAAAAGTTTGTCGAGCCCTTCGTTTGTTTTATATGGGCTAAATTAATATTAGGTTAATGGGGCCACACACAAATCACGTAACTTGGTTAATAGTATTTTTTTTTCAACCACAAATGAGCTGGATAATTTCGAACGACCCAAACATATTCGTCGTGACAGAAGAAAGTTTGTCGCGCGCTTAGTTTTTTTTTATATGGGGTGGCTCTGCTAACTTAATATTAAGTTAGCAGAGTCACTTGCAAGAATTTCAATGAAACCTATTGCATTAATTGTCGAATGACTGTCGAGAATTTGTCGTGAAAGAAAAAAGTTTGTCGAGCACTTCGTTTTTTTATATGGGCTAACTTAATATTAGGTTGAAGGGGCCACACACAAATCACGTACGTTGGTTAATTGTATTTTTTTTCAACCAGAAATGAGCTGAATAATCGAAATTTGTGAAACAAAAAATAATCTAGTCAAATATAACTCGCGAGTTCCATAAAATTAGAAAATAATTTGACAGATTTTGTTCAAACTTGTTGCCATTTGGAAATAGCCACTCGAGCCCTGCGGGCTCTCGTGACTATTGCATGGCAAAAAGTTTTTAGAAATTCTGCCAAATTATTTTCAATTATTCTCACTCTCTTATTATATTATTACTGATAATTTACAGCAATATGGCTGTTGATACGTGAATGCATATTTTTGGCGCTCTAGTTCCTCGGAACTGAGTGCTTATCAATTTGCCCAAATGTCTGTAATTTTCGAATTTTTGGATGAAAATGGTCTCAAACGATTTGGTTCGACTCACTGGTCAAGAATCCGAGGTCGAAATCGATTCTGTCCGGCCGGTCTCGCCAGCCGGCCGTAGGCACGATAACTCTCGAACGAAAGGAGTTAGAGGATTGAGATTTGCAAGGTGGGTTTGGAGCGTAAATATCTCGGAAAAGTTCGTTAATGGGCAAAATCCATCAAGGGGTTTCGGAGTTATGGCCGATTTTAGTCAAACACATTTTTTATGAATATTTCTGAAACCGATCACTCGATCTATCTGAAATTTAGCATCAAATTGTAGAATCATGACCTTTATACGCATGTGAAGTTTTGTATTGACCAGATTACCGCAAAGTGTAAAAAAAAAATTTCAAAATTATAAATAAAAATTTCTAAAGTTAATCTCGAACGGAATGAGCTAGCCAGTTGAAATTTTCAAAGTAGGTTAGGGAGATGAATATCTCGGTTAAGTTCGTTATTGGGCAAAATAGGCCAGATGGTTTCGGAGTAACGAAAAAAAAACTTTTTTTTAAGCAACAAATTTCAAATTCAATTTTTATTTAAGATGCAGTTTCACCATTAAAATCCATCGATATAATTTTCAACTCCAACAAGCTAATACTTCCGGAGATATGATTTTTCTAAATTTCAATAATGAATCGTGCTTCTATGATTTCACAGAATGCTATAATTATTCTATCTAAGCTTTATTATATGATCTGTGTTCATACTCGTACATTTCATCCTGTCAAATTCAGTTCAGCTATTTTAATTTGATTTCTTCCATGGTGCAGTTCTCATTCTCAGATTGCTCATTTAATCTTGATAAATAAACTATTATTTGAATTGAATTTCCTTCATGATGCAGTTCTATTATAAGAATACATTGATATAATTCCCAACTCTGAGAAACCAATACTTTCGGAGATATAATTTGTCTGTTTGCACTAGAGCGCCAGAAAGCTCCTGTCCACAGGGCTTGAACCCATTTTTATTAGGATATCTATTTATGACCTAGAAATATTCCATGTATCACTGGTGAGTGCATAGTTTTGTTGTACATCAGAATGTACAAAATTGTGAGAGCTGTCTAAAATGGATATGGGTTGTTTTCTTTCATTTCCGAACATTGGCAAAGAAATGGAGTATTATTCTGGCAAGTTGAAAAGCTACAACAATACCCTCAATCTATGCCTAGTGCAGACTGGCAAAAACTTACCTAATTGTTCCTTAAAAAGATCAAACAGTTCAACTCTAGTAGGGGCTATGCAAATTGGCAATTTTATGTGCGAGTCCACCGATTGATAAATAGTTTTTCCTAGGTATTTGGGTACAGCATGTGATATATTGAAATCTATTGTCCATCCTCTTCACCCGATTCGTCAGATTCGCTATAGAACATAAATCCTTCAGCAGAGTTTTATAGATTTTCATTAATTTTCTATCAATATTTCAGAGTTTCCTACTGATTGAGTTTTTAATGGACTGTTTCTTTGTTCTACCTTATTAAAAATAACGTGTACATTTCTTAGAATTTTCCTGTGAGAAGCACCACTCCAAGAAAAATTTTCAAGTCTTTTTAAAGACTCCTCTGAATTAGTCGAATTGTTCATTTCATTTGAGCACAAATTCTATGAAAAAGATATCAACATCATAATAACCTCAATTTTGTGAGGCTGAATATTGTTATCATATTTGGCTATCTATTATTTTATAAATTGGAGGTGATTAATAAGCCGCAGCTTGATTCTGTCCGTTCGTCCGTCCAGCTTTCCCCACGATTAGGCTCGAAAGCAATGAGTTAGGCTGGTTTTCCTGTCACGCTGACGGTCGGCGCTGATGAGTCAATATGTATGTAGCTATAGGTAGCGTTTTCGAGTCACGCGGCGCTGACGGCCGTCAGCGCTGATCTACATACGCGCACGTACGCGCCGGCGCGTCGGCGCCGCTGACTAGCTGGCGCCGACAAGCCTCCACATTCAGTGAGCCAGAGACAATAGCATCCTTCTATTTCTTTTTGTGATCAGCGCGATACTAAAAGGATCCGAGCTGACCGATCAGCGCTGACCGTCAGCGCCGACCGTCAGCGTGACAGGAAAACCAGCCTTAGGCTGGTTTTCCTATCACGCTGACGGTCGGCGCTGACGGTCAGCGCGTAGCTGACCGCAATTACTCGACCGGTGTATATTTCGCGAATTTCCATGATTATCCTAGTACGTGCATTTAGCGTGACACGAAAACGCTCACTGAATGTGGAGGCGCGTACGGGCGCGTATAGCTCAGCGCTGACGGCCGTCAGCGCTGAGGGATCTGCGTGACTCGAAAACGCTACCTATTATAGCTACATACATATTGACCCATCAGCGCCGACCGTCAGCGTGATAGGAAAACCAGCCTAAGAGTGTTTAAATTTTCAGAGTGGGTTTACCGGTGTGAACTTCGCGGCGTTTTTCTAGCAGCACTTTCACCGAGCGCGACCGATGTGCAGCTCCATTGGCGTACCGCTGCCCTCGCACAATCGTTCTTCGGAGAGCGGAAACTTGTAATCCGCCCCTAGATGAATCATACTATTCATTCTATTACGTCGTAATTTGGAATTATAAATTATCATTCGGCTACAACGAAATACGATTCTGAAGAATATATATTTCAAACACACATAGCAATAATAAGGGAATTAAATTCAAGCAGTTCAATCATATATTATTGTTTAAGAAAAGATCGCGGCAAATCATCCTGATGTTTCGGAATTCGTTCGCAATGGACGGTAGAAAAATCTGAATAGCTCTTAGATTTTATAACCATACAGAACAAGTTTTTGAAGCCATTAAATTTTATATTCTATACCAGATGTGTCACATCGTATTTTATACCCTTAAGAAACATTTCAACGGACCTTTGAATAGGGGAGATATGAACGAATCTGCCGCTGAAAATGTCATCTTCGATTCAACGTTTTAATTTCCACAACAATTAAGGAAATGCATTTTTGTTTTCAGAACCTACAAAAGCATATAGTTATCATATTTAGTCATCCATAAGAAAATTTTCAACCGACCTTTGAGTACGAGAGATATGAATAAATGTGCCGCTAAAATTTTCATATTCGATTTCGCGTTCTCATGTCCACAAAATTCAAGGAACTGCATTTTTATTTTCAGAACCTACAAACGCATATAGTTATCATAATTTTTTCACCCATAAGAAGAATTTCAACGCAACTTTGAGTACGGGAAAAGTGAATAAATTAGCAGCTAAAAATTTCATTTTCAATTTCGCGTTCTCATTTCCACAAAAATTAAGGAAATGCATTTTTGTTTTCAGAACCTACCTGAGCATATAGTTATCATATTTTGTCACCCATAAGAAAATTTTCAACCGACCTTTGAGTACGGGAGATATCAATAAATGTGCCGCTAGAATTTTCATATTCGATTTCGCGTTCTCATTTCCACAAAATTCAAGGAAATGAATTTTTGTTTTCAGAGCCTACAAAAGCATATAGTTATCATCATTTTTTCACCCATAAGAAAATTTTCAAAGGAACTTTGAGTACGGGAGAAGTGAATACATTAGGGGCTAAAAATTTCAATTTCAATTTCGCGTTCTCATTTCCACAAAAATTAAGAAAATGCATTTTCACTTTCAGAACCTACAAAAGCATATAGTTATCATATTTTGTCACCCATAAGAAATTTTCAAACGGACCTTTCAGTACGGGAGAAAGGAATGAATCTGCCGCTTAAATTTTCATTTTCGATTACTCGCTCTCATTTCCACAAAAATTAAGGAAGTGCATAATTGTTTTCAGAACCTACAAAAGCATATAGTTATCATAATTTTTCCACCAATAAGAAAAATTTCAACGGAACTTTGAGTACGAGAGAAGTGAATGAATTAGCAGCTAAAAATTCATTTTCAATTTCGCGTTCTCATTTCCACAAAAATTAGGGAAATGCAATTTCGCTTTCAGAACCTACGAAAGCATATAGTTATCATATTTTGTCACCCATAAGAAAATTTTCAACCGACCTTTGAGTACGGGAGATATGAATAAATGTGCCGGTAAAATAAATCTGCAGCTAAAAATTTCATTTTCAATTTCGCGTTCTCATTTCCACAAAAATTAAGGAAATGCATATTAGTTTTCAGAACCTACAAAAGCATATAGTGATCATAATTTTTTCACCCATAAGACAAATTTCAACGGAACATTGAGTACGGGAGAAGTGAATGAATAGCAGCTAAAAATTTCATTTCCAATTTCGCGTTCTAATATCCACAAAAAGTAAGGAAATGCATTTTTGTGTTCAGAAACTACTGAAGCATATAGTAATCATTTTAGGTTACCCATAAAAAAATTTTTAACGGAATACTAATGAGGACTAATCCCTATCAGGATTTTTCTAGAAATTGCATGAATTTCCTTCCAACTTTAATTTTTCTTTTTCTGGCTTACCCTTCATAAAATAATTCCCTAATGTATTAAAAAAAGCATCGATGACGTCACCAAACCTATACTAATGACGTAACGTCACGTAACGTGATAAAACATAAGTTTAATCAAAGGTTGGAGAAGAAAATAATGAGCAGTTTAAAGATTTGCCTAGAAATGTATTCGATATTCAACCTCATCGTTAATTCCTTTTTTGGGGTCTCTCTGTAGAAATCAACCTGTAAATGTAATTATCATGTAGTAGAACTGAAGAGCTTTTAAAGAAGGTATCACGTGACCATTTTGTTTTGTATAAAAAAAAGGTGACCTACATCGATGTCGTGATCACTTACAATCATGCATCAATAGTTGGTTACCACTATCAGGACTTTTCTCGAAATTCGATGGATTTCCAAGTTCCATTTACATTTTTTCTCCGGCTCAGCCCACATAAAATAATTTTTTTTTGCATGTTGGTATGGTGAATACAGAAGTGAAATACCTTCTACATGAGGTATCATACGACATTATGGTTGCATTTGAAAAAACATCGATGACGACATCAAACCTACAAGGATGAAGTCATCACTAAAATATTGTCATTCAAAGTTGGGGAAAAAAAGGCCCAACCTGTAGAAAACAATTTCTCAATGTACTTCATCATGAATGCAGAATCGAAAAATCTGAAGACGTAATCACGATGAAAGTTGAATTAGAAGATTGGTTTATTTAAAATAACACTTGATTTTTCACGAAATTCGATGGAATGCAAGGAAATAAAAATATTCCAACCTTTACGTGTTCACCTGCATATCGAAGTTCATCATATTTTTCTTATGGGTGACAAAATATGAGAACTATATGCTTTTGTAGATTCAGAAAACGAAAATGCATTCCCTTAATTTTTGTGGAAATGAGAACGCGAAATCGAAAATGAAAATATTAGCGTCACATTTATTCACATCTCCCGTACTGAAAGGTCGGTAGACAATTTTCTTATGGGTGACAAAATATGATAACTATATGCTTTTGTAGGTTCTGAAAACAAAAATGCATTTCTTTAATTTTTGTGGAAATGAGAACGCGAATTTGAAAATGAAATTTTTAACTGCTAATTTATTCTCTTCTCCCGTACTCAAAGTTCCCTTGAAATTTTTCTTATGGCTGAAAAAATTATATTAACTATATGCTTTTGTAGGTTCTGAAAACAGAAGTGCAATTCCTTAATTTTTGTGAAAATGAGAACGCGAAATCGAACATGAAAATTTTACCGGCACATTTATTCATATCTCCCGTACTCAAAGGTCGGTTGAAAATTTTCTTATGGGTGACAAAATATGATAACTATATGCTTTTGTAGGTTCTGAAAACAAAAATGCATATCCTCAATTTTTGTGGAAATGAGAACGCGAAATCGAATATGAAAATTTTACCGGCACATTTATTCATATCTCCCGTACTCAAAGGTCGGTTGAAAATTTTCTTATGGGTGACAAGATATGATAACTATATGCTTTTGTAGGTTCTGAAAACAAAAATGCATTTCCTCAATTTTGGTGGAAAAATTATGATAACTATATGCTTTTGTAGGTTCTGAGAACAATTATGCATTTTATTAATTTTTGTGGAAATGAGCACGCGAAATTGAAAATGAAAATTTTAGCGGCAGATTCATTCATATCCCCCATACTGAAAGGTCCGTTTGAAAATTTCTTATGGGTGACAAAATATGATAACTATATGCTTTTGTAGGTTCTGAAAGTGAAAATGCATTTTCTTAATTTTTGTGGAAATGAGAACGCAAAATTGAAATTGAAATTTTTAGCCCCTAATGTATTCACTTCTCCCGTACTCAAAGTTCCTTTGAAATTTTTCTTATGGGTGAAAAAATGATGATAACTATATGCTTTTGTAGGCTCTGAAAACAAAAATTCATTTCCTTGAATTTTGTGGAAATGAGAACGCGAAATCGAATATGAAAATTCTAGCGGCACATTTATTGATATCTCCCGTACTCAAAGGTCGGTTGAAAATTTTCTTATGGGTGACAAAATATGATAACTATATGCTCAGGTAGGTTCTGAAAACAAAAATGCATTTCCTTAATTTTTGTGGAAATGAGAACGCGAAATTGAAAATGAAATTTTTAGCTGCTAATTTATTCACTTTTCCCGTACTAAGTTGCGTTGAAATTCTTCTTATGGGTGAAAAAATTATGATAACTATATGCGTTTGTAGGTTCTGAAAATAAAAATGCAGTTCCTTGAATTTTGTGGACATGAGAACGCGAAATCGAATATGAAAATTTTAGCGGCACATTTATTCATATCTCTCGTACTCAAAGGTCGGTTGAAAATTTTCTTATGGATGACTAAATATGATAACTATATGCTTTTGTAGGTTCTGAAAACAAAAATGCATTTCCTTAATTGTTGTGGAAATGAAAACGTTGAATCGAAGATGACATTTTCAGCGGCAGATTCGTTCATATCTCCCCTATTCAAAGGTCCGTTGAAATGTTTCTTAAGGGTATAAAATACGATGTGACACATCTGGTATAGAATATAAAATTTAATGGCTTCAAAAACTTGTTCTGTATGGTTATAAAATCTAAGAGCTATTCAGATTTTTCTACCGTCCATTGCGAACGAATTCCGAAACATCAGGATGATTTGCCGCGATCTTTTCCACAAACAATAATATATGATTGAACTGCTTGAATTTAATTCCCTTATTATTGCTATGTGTGTTTGAAATATATATTCATCAGAATCGTATTTCGTTGTAGCCGAATGATCATTTATAATTCCAAATTACGACGTAATAGAATGAATAGTATGATTCATCTCGGGGCGGATTACAAGTTTCCGCTCTCCGAAGAACGATTGTGCGAGGGCAGCGGTACGCCAATGGAGCTGCACATCGGTCGCGCTCGGAGAAAGTGCTGCTAGAAAAACGCCGCGAAGTTCACACCGGTAGTGGGTTTGGAGTCCAAATGCGTTGGCTAAGTTCGTTAATGGGATAAATCACCCGCGCAGTTTCAGAGTTATAGCCATCTGAAATTTTGCTTTCTCAATAACTCGAATAATACTGATCTGATCGAATTAAAGCGCGGTAGTTAGTTCAAAAATACTGACAAGAAGGCTTATAAACATTTTTTTCAGGACCGTGTGACTGAAAAATTACAAAAAATTTTGAAGAAAATTATGTATCCCAGAAACTATCCGTCAAATCAGAGCCTTCAAAACCCTATTTCATAGTAGAGTTCTAGATTTGAACTCGAACGGTTTTATATTGGTGAAGAGATTGCCAAAATATCGAAATATTTCAACGATGGAGCTGTACTGATCCATCTTTTATACTCGACACCAGAAGTTTTTGATTTTTGACAGGCCTGGAGATAATTCAAAGAATCATGACGTGTTTGCGTAGATCGCGAAATACTGCGATTTGTTCCGTGTTCGAACGGTAAACATGGCAAAAAGTGAAGATGAGTGATAAGAACATGATGAATGATGATAATTTCATGAAATCAGAGAATTGAAGAAAATATAGAAAACAAGTAATGAGATTCGTTCAACAGCCCTGCTTTCATCATAGTTCTGTAGGCACACCCAGCGTAGCGGTATAGGTTGGTGTGAGTATTCATAGCTCGTGGTACCGGGATCGCTCCCCGTAACCAGCCTCTATTGGACACTATTAACCTTTATTGGACAATATTAATCGAATTTACCATCGATAATGACTGTTTCCTCAATTTGGTAGTAGAGTTTTGAAGGTTTTCGCAAAATTTCAGCAATGTCAGGCAAAAATTTTCGCGTTGGCATTCTAGAACTAATTACCCTGTTTGAATTGAAACGACATCGTATATTTTGAGTTATTGAGGAAGTAACAACCAAATTTCAGATGGCTATAACTCCAAAACCGTTTGGCCGACGATGCCTTTTAATGAGCTCGAATGTCGCATAAGGATGCAAAACCTATCTTAAAAATTGCAAGTGGCTATGTCTCCCGCTATGTCTTCACGTTCTCATGTAATCGCGAGATAAATAATATCTTTTGATAATTTTTTTTTAAATCTTCCAATTTCAGCGATAACAGACGGACAGTTTTTGAGATATAGAATTTTTATAAGAGGTTATCAATGTTTTTTTTGTTTAATTTTCTAGTGATACGATTCCCACCAAATTTTGCAAGAATTTTTGGCCGACAGTCTACAACTATTTACCATGTTTGAATTGGATCGGATTTCCAGTTATCGAGGAAATATAACAACCAAATTTCAGATGGGTATAGCTCCAAAACCGTGTGGTCGATTATGTCTTTTAACAAACTCAAATGATGCATTCAGATGCGCAATCTACATTAAACATTGCAAGTCGCTGTTTCTTCCCGTTCTCATGATATCGTGAGATGAATACTGTTTTTTAATATATTTTCTTAAATTTTCTAGTGATAATATTCTCCCAAAATTCCACATTTTTCTGTCACTATCCTACAATTGGCTACCAAGTTTCGATTCGATTGAATCTTTATTGGTTGATGAAAACATTATTACTCGGAAACCGTTGGCCCGATTATGCTCGTTAACTAATTTGTCTTTCGTATTTGGACACGCCATCTATCCTGAAAATTTCAAGTTGCTATCTTTTTCCTTTCTCAAATTATCGTGGCAATGGCCGGCTGGATTCAAATTTGACTTTGAATTCTTCAGTGAGTTGAACCTAATGGTTTGAGACCATTCTGAGCATAAGATATACGGTAATATCATTCATAGCCCGATGAAATGATACAAGGTCATCTTCCAAGATATTTTTTTTCTGCGGCATTTGAATAATCAGACAATGCAAATCATACAACACCTAGGTTCGCATTAGGGGCTATTTTGAATTCCGTTATGTAGCGATTTCTAAATAGGTTATTCTTGGTGATGTTGTTCATTGTTCTATCTGCAATCAAAAATAGCACCACAAATAAAAATACCCTGTGCAAACCTGATTCGAATTCCAATGAGCCTTGCGAGAGATGTTGGAACGCCGCCGTATACGAGGAAGAAATTCCAATACAAGGAAGAGACACGCGAAGAATTGGCGTCGAAGGGAAATGGAATGCGATTGATTCCTCGAAAGTGATTTCCAAATCTTCGTGTCAACATCCTGGAATGGTGTTGATTATTGGAGCTCGTGAGCAATCCTTCATTCTTAGCAGTTCCACAATTGTTTTAAATAAAAGTTATTATCAAAATATTAATTCTCAGAAAAAAATCTAATATCGAATGACTTCAAGTTTAACAGTATATCAGTATTTGAATGTTGAGAGTTCACCAGTTATGAACAACAAACATGGTGGACAGTAAATTCGCAACAACTCCGCCAAATACCATTCGTCCATGTTGTGCTTCGTTGGACCACTCATTCATCATGAATTATTTTGAAGGACGACGTGGTGCGATGAGATTCATATTCCTGATATTCAAATTATAAATATCGTTTTCCAGAATTCCTTCTACTACATCAAAATATTTCGAATTCCTTCGAAACTACCTGCCTGAAATATAATGATTGTGTACACCCAGTGTTAGGAATTGGGAAGTTTTTACCGATAGCATGTTTTCAATTCATGAAGTTGATAGCTTTGTATGCGTTCTGAAACGCAACGCATTTATTCATTCGATGAATAAACAGTTATCGCATCAATACCAATAAAATATGGAAAATAAAGATTTTATTCAAACTCTTCTCATTCTACGGCTATTCGAAAGATGTACACGTAATTTGATAGTTTCAATTCGGTAATCAAATGTAAATATTTATTGCACTTCTCAAGTGCGGAAATGGTTATCGTACGCGGGAATTAGGGCTTCAAAGTTACCACTCTATCATCTATTTCGAAATACTGAATTGAAGCCATTTAAATCAGGTGAATTAAATGATGTTACATCAATTAGATCATAATATCAAAAAATCATCTGCTCTTTACCTGTTAGAAACACAATCGCTATCCCAAAACACACCAGAGGCATAATCTGAAATCTGGGCTCACAACACACGCGAAATTTTGGCTTAAAGATCAGAAAAGCGGCATGCGGGAACAGAAAGCAACTTTTTTATCTCGCTAAGTCCAAAACATGCAAAAAATGGAAGGGTACAATTGCGTAGGTCGGAATGATCGACGTTGCCCTACTGTTACATCCGTTTCAGCGGAACGCCTTTCTCAAACTGTCATGTCGTTGAGATAACTGCTCTTGCGCCCCCAAGGATGCTGGAGGAGAGTCCTCTGTGTGCGCGTCAGGGTTTTGGGTTTCAGCAAATGTAATAATCCTATGTGAACATCCGAGATTTCCAACCATCAGTGAGAGAAAATTATCAGTCGAAATAAAATGTTAGCACCATGTGTCCTACATTCGCTTAAAGCCCTTGTTATACGGAACTTTTCTTTAACTATCCACCCTGAATTATAGCAAACGCTGGAAATTTTGCTTCTCGATTTTCTTCATATTTCCACCCTTTCTGTCACTGGCGAACTACTGATCGTAGAACCTTGTGGTGAAATAATTATAATGAGTATTACAATCTGAATGCACATTTCTAATTTCATTCAAACCTGTTGAATTTTTGCTATTTAATCTCTTTTTGTAAATCTATCCAGATGAAAATTCAGGGATGTTTGAAAAATGTATCCTCTGCACAATTCAAATGAGTTTTTAGAGCAATAATAAGCCAAAATTGAATGTAAACTATATTGCAGAGAAATTAATGAACATTCATAGGAAATTGCGCTCAGATGAGGTAATTTTTTGTCTAGCTTGTTAACATAGCAGAATTTCCACCAATTTGCCAAATGTATCCAGTTATCGAATATTTGGCTTAAAATTGACTCACACGATTAGTTTGGACCAACTGATGAAGAATTTGAGGTCAAACTTAGTTCTGTTCATCCGGCCTTCCGTCAGCACGATTATTCTCGAATGAAATGAGTCAGAGAGTTGAAATTTCCAGGATAGGTTCGGAGTACAAATGCGCTGGCTGAGTTCCTTAATGAGCAAAATTCACCAAATGGTTACAAACACCTGAGGCTTTGTTTTACCAATAACTCGAAGAATACTGATCTGATCGAATTAAAGCTTGTATTCGTTAGTATTGTATGACTAGAAAATTTACAAAAATTATTTAAAAAATACTGTCTCTCAGAAACTATCCGACCAATATCGTTGAACTTCTGGGAGACCTGCGAAACCTTATTTTACAGCAACGTTCGAGATTTAAACTCGAACGGATCTATATTGTTGGAGATGGCATAATATCAAAATATTATAATGGTTGCAGTGTACCGGTCCAGTCTGCTCTGTCTGTGCTGTGGTCATGTGAATATTATAAGGGAAGAGTAATTTGTTTTGTAAATTTCAAACGGATATTCAATACGTACCTATCACGGGTCGAGAGTAGAATATGGAAGTTATCGACTTATTTTAAAGAATTGGGACCCATATATTTAGGTTTGATTGAAAGTTAAACGAAATAGGGTACCCAAGATTCGAGGATTTTCTGACATGGGAAATATTCTATAAATATAATATAGACATATATATTATATACAGTTTCAGAGAAGGTTAGAAAGAAGTTATTTAGATGTATTTATATCGATATTTAAAACCCTTCGTTGATCAAAGAGAATCAAATATGTGTGAGTAATTTATTTTGTTCTCTACTGGGAGTTTTTATTCGTAAAATTGATTTGGAATCAATATCTAAACGCAATAATGGCCCGAAATGTGTAAAATAGGGTATATTCGACGTATTCTGATGAAAGAATACTATAACGACATACGATTGTTCCCAAGTCGCAGTGGTTAAACTCGGAGCTACTAGAACTCAGGGATCCGCGGTCTAGCTCCAGTGGAGATGGGAGTGGGTTTCTAAAAAGGGAACCTAGTAAATGGGCGCCAGGTAAATTTAAGTCTCCCAGATACCCCAGCGTAATGTAATAATTCCTAAATTCACCAAAAGAATATGCACGCTAAAAACAAACAATTTATTCCAGTAGCTTACAACCCAGGTCTTTAGCTTCAATAAAGTAAAACTACTGTGAAACCCTGAATAAGGGTGGCGGAAATTGTACGTAGATAATATTATTATTTGATTCAAATACGCGTCGCTTGAGCTCAGGCGCATCCACGTTTCTTATCTATGATCATATATGACTACCACAAATCTTTCCCCAATTTCCGCTTTACAACAACAATAATAATTTATATAATTGATGATAATAAGTTCACGCTATATATATAGCAGGTATAAGATATGTTTCGAGATATGTTTCCTATAACTTGCGTGCTGATATTCCTTGTTCCTGAACGTAGTACTGCGTCGATGGTCTCGCAATACTGTCCTCTTTCTCTCTGTACTCGTAGTCTGCAACCCTCGATTGAATGTCCCACAGCGTTGCTTACTGACCACCTTGTATATACTCGGGATCTGCAACCCTGCGTTGGCTGTCTCACAGCGTTACTTATGGACCACCTTGTATATACTCGAATGCCTCAGTGCTACTCTTCCTGACATAAAAATCGTGCTGGCATAAAAATCGTGCTTGCATAAAAACTCGTGCTACCATAGAAACTCGTGCTACCATAGAAACTCGGGCTGCCACAAAAACCCCTGATATTCGGGGTTGTCCTGCACACGTTTGCTTCGAAACCAAATCTGGCCGTGCCTCCACCAAATTATTCTTCAATCACACAGCGATGTTCTGTCAAAGTCGCCAAGATCGTTCACGTGGTCAACTCTTAGATTTGCAGAAAGGCCTTTAGATCCTCTTTCGAGACGAGTGCAAGTTACCTGTTATCTTTCCAAATCAAACCAATGTAACCCTCACTCCTATTCGATTTTCGAAACTATATCCAACTAAGAAGAAATCACCAATTCTTACTAAGTTCCGAAAATACGCCTAACCTACTGCTCCTCCGTCGAATGTTCACAAAATGGACGACCTCATGTCCCTGACTGGCTTAGACCCTCACAAATTTTCAGACTGTCACAATGAAACAATATTGCCAACTCATTCGGCTCTTCGAATGCGATATTTCTTTGTGCGTCGATTGGTACCACTGAGACCCAACCTCAAATTTAGTGTCAACATAAACGACAACCTTATCGTAAACAAAACATAAACAAACCCTCGCTTGAGTTAAAAAGAAACGTTACAATACATTCGGAATTCAGTATGTGTGGTGGTGGACGATGCCCCACTGCCATGCTACCTTGCATGTGGGGCTATTACAGGACAATAATTCGTCACTGTCGGTATTACAGGACATTTGCTTTTGGCGTGAAATTCAGATTGTATTACAGGACATTTGCTTTTGGCGTGAAATTCAGATTGACTTATTTACTAGCCTCGCAAGACTTCCATATAGGTTAAAAGGAATTATGAGATCAAATTACTTTACCAAAAATGGGTTTATATCAACATTTTATTCAGTTATATGCCAATTCTCATCTTACTCAGAATCTTGAAAAAACAAATCAACGTTTCCATAAAAATCACAAGCTTTGAGCCAAGTTTATTGAAGATCATAAACCTGACTTCGAAATTGATAGGGAAGGAAAATCATGTCAGTATTATAATCATAGAAAAACGTTGTATTTGTTGAAAAAAAATTTTGTAGGTTAGGTATACAACTGGAAGTACATATCTCAGTTACACAACCCTAATTGAAATAGTAATTCTACCGCGCAATTTATATTGATACTGATATCACCACCACAGTAAAAGCTTTTGAAGAAAGACACTTTCAGCAATACAGAACAAATGAAAGATAGAGCATTTTCTAAATTATTTGTATTTGTCTCGGTATTTGTATTTTTAAAAGTTGTACATTCGACTTAGGTTAAGAAAAACAGAGATTGATGTAGGAATCCATAATTTTATTATATTTATCCGAACGCGTCATTTATCCGATGACATCGTAGTCCTCTCATAATATTTGGGTATGCAGTATCACATAGCGACTGAAAGTCAAAAAAATTGGTTCAAGCACTGACGTGAAGTCAGAAGCTTTTGCGCGTATGTTCTATTGTCCATTCTTCTGTATTGGACACCCTTAATCGAATTTACCATGGTTAATTATGTTGTCCATTCTCCTATATTGGACACTCTTATTTCGAATTTACCATGGTAAATTCGAATTAAGTGTCCAATACAGGAGAATGGACAACATAATTAACCATGGTAAATTCGATTAAGGGTGTCCAATACAGAAGAATGGACAATAGAACATACGCGCAAAAGCTTCTGACTTCACGTCAGTGCTTGAACCAATTTTTTTTCGTGATTTTTTTTTAATTTTCTAGGGGTGCAGTTCTTAAATTTTTTTTTTTCGTCATTTTTTTCAAATTTTCTAGGGGTACGGTTCTTACAAAATTTTAAACACGTCTTTATGCTGATTTTCTACTACTAGTTAACAAGCTTCAATTCAATCGAATCTTAATTTTTTTAGTTATCAAGGAAATAATATTCCAGGTGGATATAACTCGGAAACCGTTAAACCGATTATGCTCAAAAACAAACTCAACTCTCCTTTTCGGATACGCAACCTACCCTGAAAATTACATGTCCCTATCTTCTTTCGTTCGAAAGTTATCGAGGCAACGGTCACACATTTACTGAACTCACACAAGAATGCTCGAATCTCCAACAATATTCAACCGATTGTGTTAAAACTTGAAACTTGGCAGAAGAGTTAGGTTATGAACGCTCTTGCAAAATTTCAGCAATTTCGAACGGATAGTTGCTGATATATAGAATTTTTTAATTTTTCTTTCAATGATTTATTAAAAATTTTCTACAAATGTTATCCTCACCAAATTTTGCAAACATTTTCGCGTTGGCATTCTACAACTAATAGCCAAGTTTGAATTCAATCGGTTCAGTATTTTTCGAGTTAATGAGGAAAAAAAACCACCAAATTTCAGAAAATTTCAGATGGCTATAACTCTAAAACCGTTTGGCCGATTATGCTCATAAACAAACTCAAATGTCGCATTCAGATGCACAACCTAACCTGAAATTTTCAAGCCGCTATCTCTTTCCGTTCTCAGGTTATCGTGACAACAAAAATATTTTTTAATAATTTTTTTAAAATTTTCTAGCCTCACGATTCGCCCAAAATTTCACAAACGTGCTTAGGTTCATATTCTACAACTACTCACCAAGTTTCAATTCGATCGGATTTATATTGGTTGAAAACAAAATTATTACTCGGAAACCACTGGGTCGATTATGCCCATTAACGAACTTGTCCGTCGTATTGCGATGCGCCATCCACCCTGAAAATTTCAAGTTGCTAGCTCTTTTCGTTCTCAAATTATCGTTAAACGGACGGCCGGACGGCCGGACGGACATAATCAAATTTGATCTCGAATTCTTCATTGGGGAGTCGAACTGAATCGTTTGAGACCAATTTCGTCAAAAAATTCGAAAGTTACAGACATTTGGGCAAAACTATAACGCGATGTTCCCCAGAACATACGCGCAAAAAAACACCATTTGAAGTGGGGGAAAGAGAGTACCATGAACCTGTGCAGTTCTATTTTCTAAGGTTGATTTAATTATTAACCTGCATTTTTCATAGAAGATTAATAATTTCAATGATATCATAAATACTCTTCAACTCATATCACATTTGAGATAAAATGTATCGTAAAAATATTATTTTTTACCTTGGCAAGATCCATTCCCTAAAAAGTACTGGAAAGAGAAAATTTTACACTTAGGGAGAAAATTGAAAGTGTTGATCGAATAAGAAGAAAAAATAATGTAATCATCTTCGAGTTGAATACCCCGGAAGATAAGGTCGTGCCAAGGTTAGTTTGTGATAAGCTACATAGATTGCTGGAGGTTGAATTAACCGAAGCAGACATTGGTGACTGCTATAGATTGGGAAAAACTGGAAATTCCCCTATCAAGGTAGAGCTGATTTCAACATTGAAGAAGAGAACTATTTTTTCGAAAGCGAAACAATTGAGAGGAACCCCTGTTAGCATTTCGAATGATTTGACGGAGATAGGTACAACGAAGTGATTTCAAAATATTAAAAACAAATCTTAACCAAGCAAGAGCAAACTCATCGCTCAGATCATACATACGTGGTAACCGCCTGGTAGTTGGAACAAGGGAATATACTGTCGAATATCTTCAGAACAACCAGCAAGAAAAGAAAGTCCATAGTGCACCCCCGACACCTTCATCAGCATCGGAGAGTCTATCATTCTCGAGAAAAGGTGCACAAAATAAGAGTTCGGAAGATACAGAAACGGAGTGGGAAACTGTGAAAGATACTTTGGAGGCTAGTTCTGCAACTGCGAGGACTTCATGTTCGACTTCTCTTGACTGTCGAAAAAAATCAGTAACCCACAAAAGCCCTAAAAACAAATTACCACCCAAGAGAGAACCCAAGGTAAATAGGAAGTTGAGAACTGCCTCTACTAGATTGCAACTGGCTGCGAGATCCTAAGGTTAGAGATATGTAATACAATTTAAAATTTCTTTTTTTTTAATTCATACATCCATTGATTATAAGAGAACATTAATCCATATACAAGAGAATATAAAGAGGGTAAATATAAAGATAACGAAAATAATCGAGAAAATCGATACTTTCAAGCAAAGTAAATTTAGTATATTTCATGTTAACATTAGGAGCATCGCAAAAACTTTGATGAATTACTGCTGGTACTAGATACCCTTTCAGTTAAATTTGATATAATAGTGTGATCGGAAACATTTCAGATAAATAGCTTAGAGATTTTCAATATCACTGGATATCGAACAATTTACAACGAGGGGAAATTCAACAGGAATGACGGGGCTTTTGGTGTACATAGGAAAGTAAATACTAGTGGTCAGCAGATCTACCTAGCCAGTAGATCTACATTTTTTCAGTAGATTTACATTTTTCCGGTAGATCTACATTTTTCCAGTAGATCTACATTTGGCCGGTAGATCTACATTTTTTCGGTAGATCTACATTTTTCCGGTAGATCTACATTTTTTCGGTAGATCTACATTTTTCCGGTAGATCTACTTTTTTCCGGTAGGTCTGCATTTTCCAGTAGATCTACATTTTTTTGGTAGATCAATATAATCGGTAGATAAATTGCATCGGTAGATCAATTAAACCGATAGTTCAATGCCATCTAACGGGTCCTGTTGTGATTCTGAGCTGAGAATCATTCACACACGAAAGTCCCATCGAAATATTTCAGTAGTTTTTTAAGTTACTAAAAACCGAATATAGTGCTACCTACCGAATCGTATTGTGAACTTAAGGCCTTCCGAAACACAATCACAAAGATTCATCAAAATCAGTAGAGCCATTTTTGAGTTCCTGTAAACCGATTATAGTGCCACCTACCGGGGAATATTGTGGATCTGGAACTTAGTCAGATACACACACAAAGTTTCATCGAAATCGGTCCAGTCGTTCTTGAGTTGTTATAAACCGAATGCAGCGCCACCCAACGGGTTTCTATTGTGACACTGAGAGCCACCCAAACACGTACACAATGTTTCATCAAAATCGGTCGAGGCATTTCTGAGTTTCTACAGACCAATAGCAGCGCCACCTACCGGGGTATATTGCGGACCTGTCACATACTCAGATACACACACAAAGTTTCATCGAAATCGGTTCAGCCGTTCTTGAGTTTCTATAAACCGAATACAGCGCCACCTACCGGTTACCTATCGTGACCCTGACACACACTCAAACACGCACAAAATGTTCTATCAAAATCGGTCGAGCCATTTCTAAGTTCCTATAGAGCATTATCAGCGCCACCTACCGGATGCTATTGTGAAGCAAGGACACACCGAAACACACACACAAAGTTTCATCAAATCGGTCAAGTCATTTCGGAGTTGTCATTTTTTTTTAAATACCCCGTATAGCAGCGGTTATCTTTTCGTAGCGGTTTTACAGTGTTGAGAATTCTCTTTACGATACATCTCTGGGGGTGACATTTTACTTGAAACACCCTGTATAGTTAATTTTCTGCTTTGAATATTTTAAGTAATTTTAATGCAAAAATCCGTCCGATCGAAAGGATATTCATCATAGATTTCGTAACTTAACGAAAAGATCCAAATACCAAGATACGTTTACTGGAGTACGCTCCTTTATGTGTTTCATTGGGAAAAATGAAAAAACCAAGAAAAAGCTATTTGGGACGCTCCGAGATTCGATCCCGCCGCTCCGCGAGGCTTGGGAGCTATAAAACCATATTCCAACGCCTAAGTCCACTCGGCCATACCACCTTCGTGAGTCACATCCGATTATCTGGCAGATAAAGATTTTATAGTACTGGAACGATTTCCGTCTTTCGATTTTCACAATATCGTCAATCCTGTCAAGCGATCGATCGAAATTGGTTACTCGTTCATATTTCTCACGGTTTTTCTAGACGATTCCAAGATTTTCGAGTTATTCCGTTCGAAATTCAAATTCGATTTGACATTTATCGTGGCTCGTTCGGACCGAAAACGTCGACCTTGAAGGAGCCGCGTTAAAATTCACCCCAGAAATACGTCAGAATTTTGTCGATTTTCGCGAAAAGTCACATTTTCCTATCGTTCTTCCGGGAAAACAAAAGAGAGGATGGAAAAAAGGGCTCAGTTACGGACTAATTTCGAATCCCATCTTCGCGTTCCCGCAAATACCGTCGTTCCGAACGCCACCGTTCCTCCGGATGCCTCTACACAATTTTGCTCCTTTTGCCAAAATCGGCGTTTTTGCGAGTTTTTTGGCGCTCTAGTTCCTCGGAACTGAGTGCTTATCAATTTGCCCAAATGTCTGTAATTTTGGAATATTTCGATGAAAATGGTCTTAAACGATTTGGTTCGACTCACTGATCAAGAATCCGTGGTCGGAATTTATTCTGTCCGGCCGGTCCGGCCGGCCGTAGGCACGATAGCTCTCGAACGGAATGAGCTAGAGAGTTGAAATTTTCAGAGTAGGTTTGGGGGATGAATATCTCGGCTAAGTTCGTTATTGGGCAAAATCGGACAGACGGTTTCGGAGTAACAAAAAAAAAAAAATTTTTTTACGAAACAAATTCCAAATCAAATTTTTTTTAATAAGCAGTTTTATCATAAGAATCCATTCATATCATTTTCAACTCTAACAAGCTAATACTTTCGGAGATATGATTTTTTAAAATTTCAATGTAGATCGTATTTCACAGATTGATATAATTATTATTCTATGTATGAATTCTCATAATGTCAACTAAATCGATACAAGTTCTCGAAGTTCCGACCTCGGGAATTTTCCTTGCTAAAAGTCTGTCTGAGAAACGTCAAAATGAATCCGTTAGACGGGGTGCGGGAAATTTTTCGCAACGAAATGGCCGTTCTAGGCAGTTTTCGGGACTGAACGTTGACGAGAAGCGAAGATAAGGGTAAAAAACGGTCAAATAAACCTCCATGTGGCGATTTTATGTCGAAAAGTGAAAATTAAGAATATCTATCCGCGGTTAGTACCGACGTTTTATTCTAATACCGGAGATCGAGAGGATCCTTCGAGGAGTCCGATAGTGTAGATGTATAGATAGTGGATATCTCGGTTTCGGACGAGGGAAGGCGGGTTCGAAGCCCATCAAGGGAATTATACTTTTTCGTGTTTTTTTTTCAATTTTTATCGCAATATTAACTTCGAATAACGGTATATCTGCCGACTTTAAGTAAGGGTGTTTTCCTTTTTTTTTTCTGAGCATATATCGCTGAAAATAAACCATTACTATACGGGGTGTTCTTTTTTTCACGGCACAATTTGCCACGATTGAATTGATTCGTGCCACAAACAAACCGTTATCTAAATAGGAACCTTGGATGGATTCTTATAATGTATTTTTCGGAAATCTCTATACAGGGTGTTTTTCTTTTAATGTCAATTGCAGATTGCTGTTTTTAACGCTATGAACATACCATTTCATTCATTCGTGTTGGAAAATATACTTTCGAGGCATACATCGTTGGAAATAAACCATTACTATACAGGGTGTTCATTTCCTCGCGGCATCGATTATTTTCAAATGCAAGCGTTTTAAGTAAAATGTCACTTCGAGATTTCTATCGCGAGGAGAATTCTCAACTTTGTAAAACCGTTGCGAAATGATAACCGCTGCTATACAGGGTGTCTTAAGAAATATGTCAACTCCGAAACTTTACGTGTATGTATTTCAGTGGAACCCAAGGCGGCTCAGATTCACAATTGGACCCTGTAGGGGGCGCTAAAATCGATGTATAGGAACTCGGAAACAGGCGGATCGATTTTGATGAAACTCTGTGATTTTCTTTCGGCGTATCTCTGATTCACAATAGCATCCTGTAGGGGCGCCCCGATCGATCTATAGGAAACGGCTCGAACGATTTCGATTAAACTTTGTGTGCGTATTTGAATGGGCCTCAGAGTCACAATAGGAACTCGGTAGATAGCACTGTGTTCGGTTTATAGACTCTCGAGAACGACCGGACCGATTTCGTTGAAACTTTCTGTGTGTGTGTGTCTGAGGAAGTCTCGGAAAAATGTAGATCTACCGGAAAATGTAGATCTATCGGAAAAATGTAAATCTACCGGAAAAATGTAGATCTGCCGGAAAAATGTAGATCTACCGGAAAAATGTAGGTCTACTGGCTAGGTAGATCTGCGGGCCCACTAGTTATTATTCTATCTATGAATTCTCATAATGTCAACTTGACAGAAGGGAATATTGTAACTTCAAAAATATTGGGGTTGAAATACTCGTATTTTAGCGATGCAACGGGGACCTCAACCGAAAATGTTTGAAAATATTACGTAAATATTGAAAGCATAATTCTGTAGTTTGGTGAACGTAGATCAGGAAATTTTTGATCGATTACAAGGTAATTTATTATTACTTATCTAATAAACCATTATTTGAATTGAATTTCCTTTATGATGCAGTGATATCATATGAATACATTGATATAATTCACAACTCTGAGAAACCAATACCAGATATAATTTGTCTGTTTGAACTAGAGCGCCAGAAAGCTCCTGTCCACAGGGCTTGAACCCATTTTTTTAGAATACAAATGGTCTTAAACGATTTGGTTCGACTCACTGATCAAGAATCCGTGGTCGAAATTCATTCTGTCCGGCCGGTCCGGCCGTCCGGCCGTAGGCACGATAACTCTCGAACGGAATGAGCTAGAGAGTTGAAATTTTCAGAGTATGTTTGGGGGATAAATATCTCGGCTAAGTTCGTTACTGGGCAAAACCGGACAGAAGATTTCGGAGTAATAAAAAAAAAATTTTTTTTTTACAAAACAAATTCCAAATTAATTTTTTTTTAATAAGCAGTTTTATCATAAGAATCCATTCATATTATTTTTAACTCTAACAAGCTAATACTTTCGGAGATATGATTCTTCAAAATTTCAATGTAAATCGTATTTCACAGATTGATATAATTATTCTATGTATATTCTATGTATGAATTGCCATAAAGTCAACTTGACAGAAGGGCATATTGTAACTTCAAGAATATTGGGGTTGAAATACTCGTATTTTAGCGATGCAACGGGGACCTCACCCGAAAATGTTTGAAAATATTACGTAAATATTGAAAGCATAATTCCAAAGTTCGAGAGAGGAGAAAATTTTGTGAACGTAGATCAGGAAAAGTATAACAGGTGATTCCGCAAAAGAAGCAGAGAAAACAATTCTGCTGGTACCTGCCGACACGTGTTTCTGCTAGTTGGCTTCTTCAGGACAGGGCAACCAAGAAACCCAAAAAAAGGTGAAAAGATAACTGAAAACAGGTGGCATCACATCAGGAGCGAGCAATCAATTTGTGCCTTCAGCTCTAGGACCTCAAATTCGGAGGTAAACTATGGCATCGGCACGAAGGAAGCATAAGCTACCTGTGCGATGCGACCTCAACCCGAGGAATATGTATTAAAGAAAATAGGATAATGCGGATAAGTATATTTAATGGAAAAGTATAACAGGTGATTCCGCAAAAGAAGCAGAGAAAACAATTCTGCTGGTACCTGCCGACACGTGTTTCTGCTAGTGTCTGCTTATCCGCATTATCCTATTTTCTTTAGTAGATCAGGAAATTTTTGATCGATTACAAGGTAATTTATTAGTTTATACATGTTTTATGGAATACCTACTATTTGTAGGTACTTTAAACCTGTTTTGGGCAATTGTCATACGAAACTTGTTTTTTTGGCGCTCTAGTTCCTCGGAACAGATTGCTTATCAATTTGCCCAAGTGTCTGTAATTTTGGAATGTTTGGCTGAAAATGGTCTCAAATGATTTGGTTCGACTCACTGATCAAGAATCCGAGTGCGAAATCGATTCTGTCCGGCCGGCCGACCGGCCGTAGGCACGATAACTCTCGAACGAAAGGAGTTAGCGGATTGAAAATTGCAAGGTGGTTTTGGAGCGTAAATATCTCGGACAAGTTCGTTAATGGGCGAAAACCATCAAGGGGTTTCGGAGTTATGGCCGATTTTAGTAAAAATATTTTTTATGAGTATTTCCGAAACCGATCACTGATCTATCTGAAATTTAGCACCAAATTGTAGAATCATGACCTTTATACGCATGTGAAGTTTTGTATTGACCGGATTACCGCAAAGTGTAAAAAAAAAAATTTGAATATGTGGTGCAGTTCTCATTCTCATGATTGCTCATTTAATCTTCATAAATAAACTATTATTTGAATTGAATTTCCTTTTTGATGCAGTTCTATCATATGAATACATTGATATAATTCCCAACTCTGAGAAACCAATACCAGATATAATTTGTCTGTTTGAACTAGAGCGCCAGAAAGCTCCTGTCCACAGAGCTTGAACCCATTTTTTTTTCTGTTCTTGAACTCGAATTATCGTGATGTGATGCGAGATAAAGATTATTCGATCTGAAATTATTACGTTGCTAAATGGAAGACTGGTGAACCTTACAGATTATTTTATGTTTAAATATCATTTTATGATATTCAGGGCATTGAAATCGATCATCTTTCAATATTATAGGTAGGTGAATTTAATGTGACTAACACTTAATTTTTAATTTAACATCTTTCGATATTGTAGCAATAAAATTTGGATACTTTCATTCTCCCTTCAATTGGTCAACCCCCCGCATCAGTACATCTTGGCGCTCAACAATGGGACCAATTAATGAGGGAAAATAATCCAACACAGAATGAAATATATAATTTGACAAGTCAGATTAAGAATCAGGTGGAAAGCGGCGAAGTGGCAGGTGCTCTCCCCAATATTTCAAGGGAACAAGTGGATGCTGCGAAACCTCCTAAATCAGTTAGTTTGGGTGCGATTCCAAAACGAACTACAATCTCAACCTACGAAACTCCTAAAACAGACAATATTAGGACGAATCAGCCAGGTAACATTGGTTTTAACTTCATTAGAAGACCTCGTTATCAGTCTGGACCAGATAATTTTCCTGATGATCTGGGGGCACATCCACATCGATTTGACATACCTACTCCAACATATAGTCAACATGATTATGAACATAATAATCCTATTTCAGAAAATCTTGCTCAGTTTATTTCAAGGGCTGTAAATGAATCTATAAAAAATGTTTTTTATAATAATAATAATGTACAAGGTGACCGAAGTAACTTGCCTCAAAATCAATCAAACTTAGATAGAAATGGCCGTCAGCCAAGTTATTCTCATAATATACAGAGTGGTCTAAAAAATCTGCCATCACAATTTTCCAACTTAAACTCAAATACATCTCTTTTTACTTTAGGTGATTTCAGTAAGCTTCTTCCGGATTTTAATGGTGAAGGTAGCCTCCAAGCACCTGAATTTTTGAAATTTATAGAAAATGGAGTTTCAGTCAATCAGATTCCTTTTTAATCATTAAAGGATACTGTGGGAGGTATACTCATTATTCAACGGTTCTTTTCTGGGTTTTCTCTCCTTAACTCTGAAAAATATCTATAAAATAAAAATTAATTATTTTGTGATTTGCTTCTGCGTAAGAAACACAGGATATTTGTCAGAAGCAATCAATTGAACAATGTTGCCTAACAAACAACAACGAAACAACATCAACGAAGAAACAACTATAGCGTAACGTTTCGGAGTCTATATCAGACCCCTTCTTCAGACGCTCAACGAAAATCGAGTTTCGTTGAGCGTCTGAAGAAGGGGTCTGATATAGACTCCGAAACGTTACGCTATAGTTGTTTCTTCGTTGATGCTGTTTCGTTGTTGTTTGTTAGGCAACATTGTTCAATTGATTGCTTCTGACAAATATCCTGTGTTTCTTACGCAGAAGCAAATCACAAAATAATTAATTTTTATTTTATAGATATTTTTCAGAGTTTAGGAGAGAAAACCCAGAAAAAAACCGTTGAATAGATTCCTTTTTGTAATTTAAAAATAATTTTCAGGAACTGTTTCAAGAATTCAGCTAAGCTATGGTGGGAGGCCTATTCTGATTACTTTGGGGACTATGCACGATTTAAAACTGAATTTTTATCGCATTTTAGAATAAGAAAAAACAGATGAAAATAAGGGATCAATTTGAAAGAGCTGAATACAGAGAAGGTATGTTGGTAGATCATTTTAATTACTGGCTTGCTGCCACTAAACACTTGCAACCACCTTATACCGTCAAAGAATTGATAGGGGCAATACCTCCTCATTTCCCCCCAAATATTTCTTGTTCATTACTCGGTTGTTCGACTCTGTCGGAGACAGTTTCTCGTCTACGACAGGCAGATGAATACCTGTGAAATGAACCTATAAGTCATCAAAGTTTTAAGAAAAAATTTTACCCTAATCAAAGGGATGACAACCACAAAACTAATGCTTACCAAAATAAACAGAAATATTTGAAAGAAATCAAAACATCAAAAGTATAAATGTACTAGATAACCAAATATTTCCATCTGATGATAGTCAGGGAAACGGGGTCGTCTCCCACTCTTAGATGTGGGGGTGCAATTTGATTTTCTCCAAAATAGCAATCCACTGATGGACTTTCTAACGGAGGAGTGTGATTTTGATCATTCTCCCTCCAAGGATCACTGTCCATCAGTTTTGGTTAACCTTTATAATTTTAAATTCTTCGCTCTTATCGATAGCAGAAGTAAGGTGACTGCAATCTCTAATGAGGTGTGGAGTCAAATTCAAGGATGTGTTGACATAATTCCGTACTTTCCATTGACGAGAATTCGTGTAGTTGGTGCGTTTCATACCAAATTTCAAAAGGTCACAGCTCAGGCACATTTGACATTCAGAATAGATGAAATTGACTTTTCTTTTGAAGTCTTGGTAATCCCAAGCTTGATTTATCCAATAACATTGGGATGTGATTTTTTGAGATTTTTCAAAGTAGACATTTTGCTTTCACAAAGATGCATTTTAATAAATCATAACAGCAAACAAGTTCGCGTTCCTGAAGCAAACTTGGTTCATAATATTGCACCTTCGCCATGTATATGAATTTCACACATTCAAGTAGGAGTACATGGGATGTTTTGAGAAAATTAGGGGAGACTACTCCTCTAACATTGTCATCTTCCAAAATTGATCCTGAATTGATTGCTCGTCGACTAGTTGATGTTTCCAATTCGGTTGAAATTTCAAAATCAAAAATCAAGAATATGAATTATAATTTGCACAAATTTAGGACATCATCTTCATCTGTAGACAGTATCTCGAATATATTCAACTTGGATGAATTAAAAGCAGCACTTAAATGCACTAAATCTCGAAAAGCAGCAGGATTTGACGGAATTTATCCTGAATTCATCTAACACTTGGGCAAAAAAGCCTTGTCCTGGATATTATCATTCTATAATAATATTCTGAATACAGGAAATATTCCAAAAGAATTCCGCAAAGCAAAAGTCATAGGGATTTTAAAACGTGGAAAGGATTCCTCTGATCCTAGCAGTTATCGACCCATTAGTCTGTTGAGTGTTCCTTTTAAAATTTTAGAAAGATTGATTCTATTAGGATTGTATCGTCTGTAGAAGACGTTCTACAGAATTGCCAGGGGGGCTTCAGGAAAAATAGAAATTGTTGTGATCAGGTTCTTAGTCTAACTACTTATATCGAAACAGGTTTCAATAGTAAAATGAAAACAGGAACAGCATTTCTGGATTTGTCGGCAGCATATGACACGATATGGAAAGATGGTTTGATTTTTAAACTTTATACTCATTTAAAGTGTGGCAAAATGGTTCGTTTACTCGAAAATATGCTCTCGGATAGAAGGTTTCGTGTTTTTATTGATAATAATAGTAGTAAATTCAAGAATTTGAATAATGGTCTCCCACAAGGTTCAGTTTTAGCACCTCTTCTTTTCAATTTATATCTGTGTGATATTCCTGCTACTTCGTATGAGAAATTCATATACGCTGATGACATTGCCCTTGCATTTTGTCATTCTGATTTCGAAAGTATAGAAAATAATCTATCTGCAGATTTAGATATTCTGAAGAAGTACCTATTTCAGTGGCGTTTGTGTCCGAATCCAAATAAAACTGAGGTTTCTTGCTTTCATTTGAACAATCACCAAAAATATAGAACATTGATTGTAACTTTCGGAGATTCTTTCTTGAGACATAATTTTTATCCTAAATATCTAGGAGTGAAACTAGATTCATCTTTGAATTTCAAAGCTCATTTGGATGACTTGCGTCTGAAGTTGAAAACGAGAAATAATATTCTGCAGAAATTAGCTGGTACTTCATGGGGTGCTGATGCAGCTACTCTTCGAACGGCAGCCTTAGCCCTGGTTTTTTCTGCCGCTGAATATTGTTGCCCTGTCTGGTTTAATAGTGCTCATACTCAAAAAATTGATGCACAGTTGAATTCATCTATGCGAATCATCACTGGAACTATTAGATCTACACCTATTCATTGGTTGCCAGTTCTTTCAAACATTGTCCCGCCCCACATTCGCAGGCAGACTGCTGTTTCAAATTCTTGGAATAAATTTCATTCTTTTCCGAATTCATTTCCAATTATCTCCTACATTCCAGGCAATAAGATTCCCAGAATGAAGTCACGAAACCCTTTATGGTCCAACTGTTTTCTTAATTCGAATAAAAGTGACAAGGAAGTTTGGCGGTCTGAATGGATTTCTTGCAATTTATTCAACAAAGATTCAATTTCTGATCCTTCAAATAGAGTTCCGGGGTTTGATCTTCCAAGGAGAATATGGTCTATTCTGAATCGTCTAAGAACCGGTCATGGTCGTTGCAACAGCATGCTTTTCAGGTGGAATTCAGTTGAGTGTCCTAGTTGTGAATGCGGGGAAGCAGAGAAAACCATAGATCATTTAGTTAATAATTGTCGCATATATAGATTCAAAGATGGTTTTAGGGCTATTCATAATGTTTCTGAACCTTTTTTAGAATGGGTAGCGAGGTTCAAATCTATTTAATGAAATATAGAATATTCCATTTTTAATTGTTCGTTTCCTCCCGTAGTCTTTTCCTTTCTCAGATTGGGTTTCGGGTACCTTGGATAATCTACTCTGCTTGTTGAAGGAAGAAGCGATAATAAAGAAAAATATGCCCTTCAATATTTAATATTTCAGCATATTTTGTTAACAATTTCAATTATCATAAATCACAACACTAACGGGGAGATTTTTTTTGCTGAGGTTTTTTCCCTAAGCTCTAGTATCATCCCAGGTAACACAGACCTCGCATAGAGGTCTCTGAGAGGTTACAATGTTGATGAAAATGCGAGCTCCCAATGTGAGATCCTCAAGATATCACACAGATAACCAGAATAAGATATTCCTATTGCGAGCACCTAAAGATATCCCACAGATAACCAGACTAAGACATCCTGTCGCGAGATCCTCAAGATATCACATATGTAACCAGAATAAGACATTCCCATTGCGAGCTCCTAAAGATTTCACACAGATAATCAGAATAAGATATTCCTATTGCGAGCTCCTAAAGATATCACACAGATAACAAGAATAAGATATTCTTATTGCGAGCTCCTAAAGATATCCCACAGATAACCAGAATATGACATTCTTGTTGCGAGATCCTCAAGATATCACATATGTAACCAGAATAAGATATTCCTATTGCGAGCTCCTAAAGATATCCCACAGACAACAAGAATAAGATATTCCTATTGAGGAGATCCTAAAGATATCACATATGTAACCAGAATAAGATATTACTATTGCGAGTTCCTAAAGATATCACACAGATAGCAAGAATAAGATAATCCTATTGCGAGCTCCTAAAGATATCCCAAAGATAACCAGAATAAGATATTCCCATTGCGAGCTCCTAAAGATATCACGCAGATAACTAGAAAAAGACATTCCTATTGCGAGCTCCTCAAGATATCACAAGTGTAACGAGAATAACACATTCCATTGCAAGGTCCTGAAAACCTCGCAAATTCAACAAGAATAGGAAATCAGGTGGCGTGTTGTAGGGATCTACTCCATCCCTACTCTGCACTTCTCGTTTCCACCGGTAGATGGCGCAGTCGTCTACTCTGTACCCGGAAGAACAACCCAATCGCTTATAACCCGAGTGGAATATCGATCTACGCATCGAAGTGATGTATTCGGCGTCACACATGTACTGCACATTTGGAGGATATATAGATTATAGATCCATATCGCAGCCATCTTCTCTCAGTACTGCCCCGGTTGAGCAGCCTGAGAACTTCCCCTGTTCCTGTTCTCATTGAAATTAAACCAAAATTAAACTCAATCCGATATTTGGTTTCTGAATTTCAAGCCAAATATTCCGCAAGTAGTTGAACAATTTTCGATTTTTTCTAGTCGTGCTATCCTCACGAAATTTTACAAAAGTGCTTGCGTTGGTTAGCATCTGAGTACCGAGTTTCAATTCAATCAGATCAGTATTTTACGAGTTAACATGAAATCAAAATTTTCAAATCTTTTTTTCCATTTCATAGTCATCCGGTCAATACAAAACTTCGCATGCTATAAAGGTCATAATTTCACAATTCAGAAATTCATAAAAAATGTTTTAACTAAAAACTATCATAACTGCAAAACCGCTTGGTGGATTTCACCCATTGAAGAACTTAACCGAGATGTTTACGCTCCAAAACTACTCTGAAGATTTGAACTCTCGAACTTATTTCGTTCCAGAGTGATCGTGCTAACGGCCTGCCGGCCGGACGGACTAAATTGGATTTGACCTCGGATTATTTGCCTAGATATTTGTATTCTTGTAATTTTTGGCCAAAATGGTCACAAACGATTCGGTTCGGGGCATTATAATCTTGGTTATGTTCGTTAATGAGCGAAATTCACCTAGTGGTTTCAGAGCTATGGCTATTATGAGTTGAATTTTTTTCTGACTATAACTACTCAGTAGATCTATCTGAAATTTAGCACACAATTGTAGAATTACCAACTTTATATGTATGCAATGTTTCGTATTAATCGGATGACTATGTACAGAATAAACCATTTCATGAATTTTAAAATATTGTTTTTCTAATAATTCTTTAATAATACGGATCTGATGGAATCAAAACTCGGTAAATAGTTGCCGGCTATCGACACGAAGGCGTGTACAAAATTTCATGATGTTCGCATCACCAGAAAAAATAATGAACAACAATGACCTTTTGGAACGTGCAAAATTTCATTGAAATCAGACCTCTAGTAGCCTGAAAAAAATTCAACATTGTAGAATACCAAATTATTTGAGTTGTTTTCAACGTGAATCACAAAATGTTTACTTATAGAATTCGGTTCCTACACCTGCTTTATCTGATTATTGTGATCACTATCATTATGTACAAGGGCAAATAATTTGAATATGGACCGATTGTGAAATCTAAGGTGAGTATTATATTATTGATCTTTTCAACACGCGCAAAATCATCTTTTAAAGTTCCCCATACGCACGTCTAGAAGACATATGAGGTTGTGAGTCTCACGCCTTTGGGTTGAAATTTACTTATTTGAATTGTTATAGAAGAAACTGAATAATCGTTTATTTCTATTACTAAAGGCAGACTCTACGTTTTGCACAACCTTTTATCTGCACAGTTCAACACGTTGCAGGTAAAACGTTGCGTGTAGATAGGAAAATTGCGCAGTTTTGAAAACGGCGGAGAGACGGTACAGTTGTAGCGATAACTGAGCTAGAGAGCATAGATATCCATGAACTGTGCGGATTTGTCACTGCATTTAGACAGGTCGCTGCATGTAGACGGTATCTACTGTAACCCCATGACGATATCACTTGAACTGTGCGAATTATACAGATGTCTCTGCACCATGTAGACGCTCTAAAAATTTTTAAGGTTCTTCTTAGACGCTGAAGAATTAAATCATCATTTGCTGCATCATGTAAAGTAGTATTCTGGGAAGGACTCCTTCGTTTACTCCATTTATTCCATGTATATAATCTGGTCCCAATCATGGCTGCTGTAACAATTATAGATGCTACGCTTATTGTAGTCATGTGACCATAGATGTTCCGCCAGCGGTAGGTAGACAAGTTATACTTCCCCTCCTCCGTTTCTCTCTCCACGTTGGATAGATCTTTCATGTTGTTCCCTTCATTGAACATTATATGTCTTTCCGTGGGAATTATGAGTATGCTCTTCGCATTGACTTCTTTGTGGCGCTGTAAGTCCCTTTGTTCTGTAGAGTAGTGTATGAGTTGAATTATTTTTAACAACGCTACTTCACTACGTTCCAATTCAGCTGAGGTGATGAATATATCCTATTGTACGTTCAAGTGTACTATTGTTTATGAATCGAAGACAATATACAGTATATTTTTTTCGTTTTGCTCCATTCTGAATAACGATTAATCAAGTCGAAATCATCGTATTAAGCTAGTTGTAGAACCACGTGGCTGTCCCTTTTGATTTCTTGGGTCGTTTCTGGTATTAACTATTGTTTATAAATCGACGACAATATACTGCTCTTCTTTTCGTTTTGCCCCATTCTGAATAGCGGAGTATTCCAGTCAAAATCATCTTATCAAGCCATGTTGAACAAGGTGGCTGTCCCTTTTGATTTCGTGGGTCGTTTCTGGTATTGTCTCTTGTCAGCATCTTGGATGGTATTCTCGGACCGTTGTTGAAGGAGTTCTTGTCCGTGGCACCATATTCTCGAGTTTTCTCATTGACTCGGGGTGATGATCCTTGTGACTCAATCTGTGGGGTTATTCTCAGAACTGGCGTGATACCAATTTTCTGGGCCAGGAGTGTTTCCATAGGTGACTGCTTTCAGTTCATATTCTCCAAGGGGATCATTCTCAGAAAATATCCTGATAATGCGGTGAGCATTAGTGAGCAGTCAGTGCTACCTCTAAGACTCTCCAATGTAGAAGAATATCTACCAAATCTCTTTGTAGTTTGGGACCAGTGTGAAGTATATCATTGAGGCTGTTCGTTTTTAAACTGGCCTCGAAGACAACACGTATGGATTTTCCGACCTTCAAAAAGTATTGGCGTGATATGAAATAATGTGAGTCCCATGCTTGACCTTGACCTATTGGTGTCACGATCAGGAATGCGTCTGTGGGTGTGGTTGTAGAATTTTTCACTGTATTCCACACATTCGGGTCAGTTGGGTGTGGACTAGACAGCGATTCTACGTTATGTGCGTCGGAGCTTGAGAATCTCGGCTTGAACTACGTGAAGATTTTCCATTTTGACGTTCCTGCTGTCGTAATTCCCAGGGCATTTATTTCCGCATGGTGTTTGATCCAAGAAGTTGGTCGGCTGCGACACATATTCAGTGGCAAGCATGGCGATTTTTTCTTGGCGATTAATTTGACTGGAGTTTTCGACGTGACCAGCGATTGGTTGAATGTTTTTTCCATTAGCTTCGTTGTCTGTTGGAGCAGGGTTGTTTTTCGGAGCTGCTGCGTCTTTGTGGAGTAGTGTGTTGTGAGTGCGGTCACATTTTGGACACCTGCTTCGGTTTTTGCGCTTCTTGTTCCTTCCATGAGCTAGACAAGTGTGATAAAGGTTTTTCTTGTATATGAATGACCATAGTCCGCTGACATCCATAGCTAAGAATTTTTTACAGGACACGATGCGGTGTTCTTCTGATCAGACTGAACAGATTGGACTTTGGCTGTGGTATGATGGATATGACCATTGTTTCTTTGCGTCTGGAGACTTAGAGTTGCTATATGCATCGGCTTTCTTGTATAGCCCTCTCAATGTCTCAAAGGACTGAAACCTCTTCTAGGAGAACGCTAAAATTGAGTGCAGATCTTGTCCACTCTTTTCAGGATAACATGTCCTATAATGGGGCCTGCTGCTTCTACATTGACCTTCATCATTTTTGAGGCTGAGAGGCTTTCAATAGCGATGTTGTGGATTTTCTTTATGTCACTGCAGGAACCATTGTGGGATGCTAGGATGTTTTCCAGATGCTAGGTGAACAAAAGACGTCGATTGTTGAATCGTTCTTCAATTAAGTTCCATGCGGTGTTGTACTTCGACTCTGATGTTTCAATGTGTTGAATTAATTTACCGGCTTCCCCTCGTACATGTGCTTTCAAGAATTGCATTTTCTCGACGTCAGCGATGTTTTGCATGGATACGATCTTGATTTGCTTGAAGTTCTTCATCATTTTTAATGAATTTTCCATATAGATGCTGCAGCGTTTTTCTTCGTTCATCGAAGTACTGTAAGGTTTTCCTTGCAATGAGGTCCTTTTTCATTTTCCTTAGTAGATTGTAGATCTCATCTGCAGTTTCCTGTTGGACACTTTCTTGAGCCACTAGTTTATTTTTTAGTGGTGCTCAAGTTATATAAAGGCTTGGGCTGTTGTTGATTCTCTGTGTGAATCTGCACACCTTTGTTCGGGACGTCTGTGGATGTGGACGTTGATTTTTTGGTACGATATTTCTGGGTATCGTACTGGAGGGTAAATTAGTTTCTTTGTTTCTTGGACAGGAGACCACTGGGGTTCGAATCCTCGGCTTTTTTCAGACTGTAGACACCTTGTTGCGTGCGGATTCATCTTCGGCTGATAGCAGAGAAGTGTATCTTCATAGCGCCGGATTCTTCTTAGACTTGAAGGACCATATAAAAGAAGTTGTAAGTCTCACGTCAGTAGGTAAACTACCGGGCTCCTAGGACATTTCAAGGCCACCAAAACCATGGTAGTTCCTGGTACACTTCAAGGTCACCCAAATGGAACCTAACCCAAGTGGGTAGGCAACCAAAAATTAATGTAGTAAACGTGTGACGTCATTGCAGGTGACCTTGGGCTGGTAGATCAGGCCTAGCCAGGCTTGCGCAGGTTAATTTTGCGAGAGAAGTGAAAAAAATTTTTTTTCGGACTTAGAAAAATTTCGAGAATTTCGGACTTAGAAATATTTCGACAAGTTCGGACTTAAAAAAATTTCAACAAGTTCGGACTTAAAAAAATTTCATAGGTTAATTTTGCGAGAGAAGTGAAAAAAATTTTTTTTCGAACTTAAAAAAATTCCAGACTTAAAAAAATTTCGTTAAGTTCGGACTTGGAAAAATTTCGACAAGTTCGGATTTCAAATCGAATAAAACGATGATTAATTTTGTGAGAATTGTGAAAAAAAAATATATTTTTGAAAATTCTTTATGTTGGACTTGGAAAAACTTTGAAAGGAACAATTTTAGCTACTATAAACCTTAGATATCCTTATGGGAAATTACATGTTGAAATAAGTGAACTTGAACTAGAATTCTGGGAGGAAATAAACCAAGACAATTATAATATTTGTTTTTTATTGACAAGCCAATCGTATAGTATATTTACATTTTCGAGTGCATATGTGAGTTCATTCTTTACATGATTTCTACAGGTATATAGTAATCCTAGTTGGTGGTCCAATCCAAACCATGGATATTGTGTAATATACAAGTACGAACTTGTCAGGTAATAAGAATTCTTAAATTACAAATGGTAGTACAACAAACTGGTTTATAAGTACAAATGGGTTGTATGTAAATATATTAACAAAAAAAAAGATTACAAATTGTATATATTATACACAAGCAGTTAGTTTAGGTAACGTACTTGACCTGAGGTAGAAATGTGCTAGAACAAATGATTAATGCATATATTAAATAGGGGAGATTCTGAGGCTGCATTCACAGAATTATATTATACGCAAGTAGTTAGTTCAGGTAACGTACTTGACAGGAGGTAGAAATGTGCCAGTATAAGTGACAGCGACCAACGACACAAGAATAAGAGTACAAAAGGGAGGCACAGTAATGATACTATGAAGAGTTTAAGATCCCGATTGAAGATTTCAGGGAAAAAAAAAGGTTCTGCCTATAAAGGAAGAAAGGAAACAGCTCGTAACAGAGTACATAGGGAAGATTCTGAGGCTGCATTCATGTTAAAAAAAAAATATATATGTATTAGGAAGATTATCGATAAGTATTATGTTATATACAAGTAGTTATTTTAGGAAATAAAGTATTTCTTAATAAAAAGGTAAGTATGGATACGAGCATACATATTAAGCAAAATAACAAAATTATAAGTATCTTTATAGAAGAGTGATGTTCTTTTGGTTCAGAAGGAGGCACGTTTAGCCAATCAGATTCTTTACAACTTCGATTTGAAAAAGTATAAATTATTTTGAAAGTATGTATGTTGTAGACATCATAATCATCATCATTTTTAAAGTAATATTTAAATACAGGTAGATCATTGTTTAGCCTGCATACAACCATATTATCACATAGTTTATTTTTATTAGTACATATTTGAGCCTTTATCACTTTAGGTTGGAAATGAACATATAAGATATTTCCAATAAGCGAGTAAAGGATTACTAAATTCATTTTTTTGTAGTAGTAGAAGTGGTAGTAGTAGTAGTAGTAGTAGTAGTAGTAGTAGTAGTAGTATTTTGTGGGGGTGATGATCTTCGTTATGCGTAGTCCTGGAATATTTCCACAACATCTGACCAAATGCACAATCTTTGGAATACTTATAATGATCCTCCAAAGCACTATCCTCCTTCTTCCAATTATGAATTTGCACTGAACAATAAACACAACGGCAAATGTCTCCTTCACCGGTGAAATACAGACCAGCTCTAGCCAAATCGATAGGATTTGCAGCACCGGTCCAAAATTTCTTCTTAAACGTGAGAAGTCGTTGTTCAAAGTCCATGTGATCCATACTTTCAAGACACATCTTCACTGCTCTTGCCACATTAATCGACAACAACTACATCTATGTTTTACTCCATACAGTTTTTTGTCTAGTAATTGAAAAAAACAACGAATACAAGGTGCATAGTATTGTTCAGATTCACCTTTACATATAGGACAGACGTATTTAACGGGCACAGGCATGTTGATCTTTGAGAAATTCTGTATCAAATGAAACAGTGGAGAGACCGAAATGAAACTGGTAGTTCATCGATTACTTTTTCTTAAATAAAATACCGCCTAATGGCACTACTACTACTTCGGGTTAAACATCAATTTCTTAACTTATTAAATAGATATAATATTAACCTAAAGATAAATATAAAACCTAATCTAGTTGTCCTGACACATTACAGCACAATGCGTTAGATAATACTGCTGAATAAGCCAGGCTTTCCAATGATCTGGAATATTGGCCAGTGCCACCAGCCGTCTCAGGTCCTGGAGTGTTAAGTCTCCAGGTTTTTCCAGTACATGGAAAAGTACCTCAAGCTCCCACGCGGCTATTGGGCACCGCCGCAGCTCTGCTCCAGTAGGTAGATTATTCATTCTGGTAATGAAATTTTATATTTTGTTTTAGTTTTTTTTTTTTTTTTTTTTGAGAAACAACGATACAGCATTTTCACCGAGAGAGGCTGTGTAGATCAATCAAAATATATAAAGATAGGAATTAATCAAAATACCCCCATGGTACCGTTGATATTTTATCGTCCAATACAATTCTTTTATCATCATCAAAACTTAAACCAACCTTTTCTTGTTGAATTGAGAAAATCTCATGATTTTTCGCAATTATACTGTTCTGAATTATTGAAAATGTTGATTGTTCGAAAAGTGTTTTATAAAAATCCTGAAAGGTTATATAATTTTTTATAGCAGCATACTTTACTCCTTTTACTTTTTTAATTGTTTTCAAAAGCTCAATAAGTTCATGGTTATCAGCATAATTAATATTCTGTTCTTTTTTTTTTTCAATTTCGCAAACTTTATACGTGTACATCTTCGACCTCAACCCGATAAATTCACTCATGATGCAACCATTATTTTCATCCTTCATTAAACCAACTACTTTTTTATTCCGCCTAGGAATATTAAAAATATTATTCTCAGGATAATCGGAGGTATCAAATTTATCAATATCCTGCCTTATATGTTGGTAAATGTCATCTGTGAAAATCTGATAAATAAGGCTATCAGTATCTGTGTACAATAATTTTGCATTGTCGTTAAATTTAGCTTTAATGTATTCATAATGAAAATCATACAAAAATGTTTTCGAAATATCTAAAATACACATACCGATGAAAATTGGTTTATTCATATTTATGGTTAACCTTTTCATTTCTATTAGTACAATATCTTCATCGATAATAGTAATGCTACTAAAGTTCCCTTGTGATATGTAGTAATTAGCACCATATCTTCCTTCATAATGTGTTACTAGCTTTATATCTCTATATCTTCTAACATTTTCTATTGTTTTTCCAAATGGCGCATTGTTCATCAATTTGAAGTGGTTACGTTCAAATTCGTTTTTACTGGCTTTACGCAATTCTGTGTTAAAATCGATGTACGATTTCATCCAAGGTTTTTGAGCAAATTTCAAACACCGATGAACTTTCTCTAGCTTCAACCCCAATTTAATAGCCTGTTTCAAATTTTGGTAATGAATAATATATTTTTTTTTATTGTATAAAGTCAATAATAATTTAGTTGTATCATTATCAGATACAGGTGGTGGCAGATGATGCGGACATAACGGAAGATCTTTATGTTTTTCATATAATGATTTCGGATATTCCAAGTCCACTTCTAAAACATAACCAAATTCAGCATCATCTGGTGTGTTTAAGATAGTGCCTATTTCATTAGACCCTTTCTGGACCCATTGAAAATCAGAAAATGGTAATGCCTTTGTCATGGCAGCTCCATATAAATTCACCACATCAAAATACATTAAATACGAAATAGGCTCATCAGACTTGTATTCATCAACACACATGTATTTATTGTTGGATTTCGCATAACGCCTCGAACATTGCGACACTCCTCCTCTAATGCCTTTTTCAATAAAATTAATCATTTCAATGTCAGTGAGTAATTCCAATTCAATTTTTGTAAGTTTTAACATCGCATCAAAGGCCAATCCTGGTGTTGTAAAATAATGGAGTGCATCTAAATTATAATATTTCATGCAATTAATTCGAAAATTCTCGAAAATATCGCTCAAGAGTAAAACATCAGTTTTAAGATACAATTCAGCATATTGTTTTAAATTTTGAATTTTGAAAGTTTTCCATACATTATTTGCATGATTAAAGTCATCATCCGATATTGCCTCCTCAGTGAGCGTATTATAAAAATTTTCCTTCGATGGAAGTTCCTGATCGTCTAGTCTTTTAAAATTATCAAGATACTCATATGGAAATACACCTTTTCTTGTCACTAACTCAAAGTGAGTTTTATCAGGAAAGAATTTTGAAACAATAGTTCTTTGTTCATCATCCAAATACGAGGATAATTTTTCCAAGCTACCGGCTAAAAATCTAAAGGAATCTATAAATCTCAAATTTATTTTATATTTAGTGATGTATTTTGTGAACGAAATGAATTTTTCCTTATTAACAGGCAAAATATTCAAGGGACCCTCAATATCTTTCGCAAGACTTCTAATTAGAAAATGACTATCATAATTGGAAAAGTTATGGAAAACCACAGGTATAGTATTAGATATCTGCAATTTTAAATTGCAAGTTTCATGAGCTGCACCACGATATTTTCCTGAAAAATGACAATGATCACGAACTTTACCATCACTAACAGAAAATTCATTATCGCACACATAACATTGCTTCGCTTCATAAAAATTCTGTTTCTCCTCATCGTTCATTACAATTGGAAGAGGGTTCGATATAATTCCTCCAACATATGCTGAAAGATTTTCCAATTCATTTATGAACCATTTTATACAATCAGAACCTGTATATAAATTGAATTTAGATAAAGAATCATCATAATCACATTTGAAATAATAAGCTATACTAAAGGCTTCATGTTTTTTGCGCTTTATAGTTTTATTATCGAGAGCAAAGGAGGAAGAGGACAGATCATAATCAACCAAAAGACTTTCAATGTCCGCATAAATAACGAAAGGCATAGGTATTTGATGTGTAAAATTTTTGAATTTTAAAATCTTTTGAGTTTCTTTAGGTAAAACTATTTTACAGTGATTCAAATCTCTACATAATTCCAGATGCCTTTCCAAAGATTCATTTGTAGCGAAATGATTCAAACATCTTTCACAGAAATATTTCCTATTTTTCGAATCTTTAAGTTGACGACTCAAAAGACGGGATAAATTTTTTATTAGAGCAAAATGGTAATATGTTTTAGTTTTCAAATTCATTGAACTCGTTCCAGGATTATTTTCAGCTATTTCATTTGTCAAATTTTCACAAGGCACCATCAAGAGATTTATTATTATTTTGTAAAATGGACTCTTGGTAAGACAAAGAGGAACAATCTCCTTGTTATTCGAAATAGTAAAAATATTTATTCCTAAACCGTTCAATAATTCAAATTTTGGAATATCCTTCAATTCTATTGGGAAATTAATGTTTTCATACTTAAGAAAGCCTTCAAAATCGGGGTAAGAATATACTCTACATTTATTTTTGGATTCATCGTAAACGGGAAAAAGAGCAGCCATTATAGACCACAGGAAACAGTACTGATCATTATTTTTTATATTGATTACACTATGCGTGCTTTTCACAAATGCTGGTAAATCTACATAAGTGGACATACCAACATTTATTGGACTGAAATGATTAATGTTCAATTTCAAATACAAAATTTCATATAGACTCCAGCCCGAATCGCGTTCTTGGAACTCACCCATTCGATTCAAAATAACAGACGATACATTGTTTTTATACCAATCTTTTAAATTTACACTAACGTCAATAACTTCATTTTTTGTGGAAAAAAATTTAAAGTTAGTCTCTAAATCAGAGGGTTTCACAAATAAACCAGCCAAAATAGTGTTAACTTTTAGTACAGATTTTTTCAACGACTTACGAATTTGTATTGCAAAACTTCTAAATGCTTTCTCCAAAAATAATTGAGGATCTTTGAATCCAAGATTTGTAATAATACCACTAGATATACGCCCATTAAATGCCGATTTAATTTCATGCCATTCTAAATTTGCTTCGCATCGTTTTTCCATTAATTTTGATAACTTTTTCCTAAATGTTCGTTGATAATACTTTAAAATACTAAGATTAGATTCAACTCTAGCAAAATTCCCAATAGCATCATTATATTTATTTTTAATCGATCTATTCAAAACGCAAATAATATTTTTCAAATAAGTAATATATTTTAAAAATTCCTCTTTAGTTTTGATTAATCTACTCACTCTTTCCATAGTCTTAACGGCTTCAGCCGACAAACTATCTAAACGGGTGGTTGCTGTACCGCTCATTTTTTTTCTCTGCCTTTTTCACGGATTTTTGCTGTTTTTTTATGGTTTTTTTTCTTTTATGTCTGAAAAATATATTTTCATTTGAAAAATTGGAAACTCAAAAATCAGCCCAAACATTTTTTTTTTTTAAACAGGTAGAAAATAAAATCTGCTTACCTCGATTCTGCTCTATGCACAAACACAACCTCAAGTAGAATACCTACGCAATCTATTTCTTATATACCAATTCGGATCGCAATTACACGTGCCCCAAAATTTTTGTTAATTTGCAATAATTCAATTCAGATTATAATAGTAGACAAAGTTGCATCCTAACAATCTAGATTTTTGCATGTACATCATTAATATTAAAACAATGTATCATTCGATAAAATTAAGAGGACGAATAAATGGTCAATGTATCCGCGGAGATAAATAAACGCCGACGAAGCTCAATTAGCATACCGACTCAATTAGCATACCGATAAGCGTTTACTTAGAGAGTACGCCTAATAATCTTATCTAAGGAATGTGCGATGCAGGTCCACGCGCTAGGATGCAAAATGCTAAATAAGCAATATCTAACAAAGTAATATGAATACAGTATGGACCTTTGGAAATAAACCTATCTATTAAATATGTAATTGATTCACACCAATTAATTGATATGAGGCAGCACTGGTTCTAGCACAAAAATTGATTTATTTTCATAATAGTTTTCCGTAACACATTATAAGGTTCAAATTAGCGAAAAGGTTTAATGTTTGATTTTGCATAATGTAATTCTTAATATGGATATTCGTTTGGTGAAAATGAATAACTTCAAACAAATTTCAATTGATATTTCACATGAATTATATGTATTTACATTTTCATATAAAATAAAGGGGAAGAAGGATTGACAGTAAAATATTCTGTCCCAAAATTTAAACATTTTGTCCTTGACAATCAGCGATTTCAGAGTATAAATTCCGTTCAATTCATCTTGAAAAACTAGTATAATTATTGGAGTTACCAGCTACGAACGTGCACGTGAATAAGAAAAAAACTTTAACATGAATATTCCTTGTACTATTGTTGTTTTCTCTACTGATCGGGACAATTTTACTCCCCGAATGTTAGAGGTGGTGTGCAAGCAGATTTTTCAGTAAGTTTTTTTCCTCCCTAATCATTTTTATTTTTTTTTAAACTACCTTCATTTGTTCAAAGATATGGAGCCCCCAAAGTCACTCTTTATGATGATAAGGTAACAATAAAACTATCATATAGTCCAAAAGTAAAAACGATGAAAAAAAAATTTGGTAATTTACCTGTGAAATACCTGAAAACACGATTGGAGGATGACAAAGATCTGGGGTTATTGGAAGATGTCATAAGAAGATACAAGTACAATATTGTCGACGAAGAGGATATCGAGAGTGCTCAAGTAACACAAGCATGTATATCAACACCACCACCACCTTCACAAACACCCCCATTACAATCAGATGGGGTGATATTGAAGAGAGCCTTGAGGGAAGCAGGAGTTCCCATTACCCAAAGTACACCTCATGTGAATAATGGGCTTAATGAGGAGGATTCGAGACAAAGAAGAGCAGCCAAAAGACAACTTTTTGAAATTAATTCACAATTATTAGCGGGGGAGGAGGAAACAATACCACCCCTATCACAACAACCACCCTCATCACAACAGTCGAAAAGAAGAAGAAGGGAAATACCAAGAATCGAGATTGATGATCATGATTTCATTTGAAAAAAACGTTAACCATTTGGGACTTTGAAGTAATAAAAGAATCATTATTAAATTATTGGTGTTTTATTGTAACCTTTAAGATACATTGTCATTTGATATCCATTGATTATGTGTATCGTCAAATCCAACCCATTTAACTAGGCTTTTTCCACCTTTACGTTTCAAAACTTTTTCAACCAAATAAATATCTGGATATTTCACTTTTTGCATTTGCTCCTCATAAAATCCTCCCTTGATTTCTTTATCATTGATATCCTTCAAAATATATGTTGTGGGTGTGCTCAATACTTTTTTTTTAATAATAAAGATTTCAGGAGACCAATTCATATTATATTTTTTATCAAAGACACCCCGCGCTGTGGAAATTCTTACATGATCACCTTTTATGAATTTACATTTTCGTATTGGTGACTTTGGATTACTATAAATTCCACGTAGAGAATCTTCATTTGTTTCTTTTACATCGATCGGTTTCATTCCGATTGTGCGGTGCACAGAATTATTATAGTTTTTAACCACTTCAGCTAAAATACCACCTATCCATTTGTGGGTATTTTGAAAGGAAAATTGAGGATACATTTTTCCTTTAATTGTTCGAATTACACGTTCAACAATTGCTGCTTTTTTATCACTGTAGGTGGAATAATGATTAATAGAATATTTTTCCATTAGCTTTTTGAAAGTAACATTATAAAATTCTGTACCCTTGTCTGTTTGTAAATTTTTCAAACTGTTGTTTTTTTTCGATTTCAACATCTTCAACAAAATAGTTTCCATAGCAGTTGACACATTTTTCCCTGATTTATCCTTGAGCGGTTCAGTCCAAACGTATTTAGAGAAACAATTGATGACAATTAGAATATACTTGAAACCGTTATTTTCTTTGGCATATGGTTGCATATCTATCAGATCAGCTTGGCATAAGTCCCACAAGCCACGTACAATTGTTTTACGACGTTTAAAATTTATTCGGGCCTGCTTATACAGCTCGGTGACAATTTGCCACTTCTTCTCGGTTCTCGATGTCATCGTTATACTATCAAACCAGCCTCGTACAATTCTTCAACAATTGAAGTGATTTCATTTATAACACCACTGTTTCCAGCTTCATGTGATGCCAATAATAATTTCAATCGTTCAACTAATTCATTAGGATCATTCCAAAACATATAGGCTGTGTTTTTATGTAATCTCAAATTGATAGAACCGCCCTTCTTTTTTATTAACGGTGCAACAATTTTTTTATATTTAACAGTATTGTTACCATCTATCTGATTGCTTGGGTGATAATAACATTTATATGCGTTTGTTTTAGTAATTATATCATGGTAATTTTGCAAGTCTTCCTCAGAATATTTCTTAGGTTTTCGTTTAAATATTAATTCGTATAAACCTCTAGTACCTCGATACCTTTTATTTTTTACCATAACATCTCCATTATCAATTATTTGCATTCGTGAATTACCAATCGAGAATTTTTCCGTTTCTGGATCAAAACGAACACCATATTTTCGATCGAATTTTGAAGGATTTTCATTCAGACTCATAATATATTTCCTCGCAATGGGTGGATATTGATCTAGGTAATCGATAAACGAAGTATTATTAGCGGTCTCCTTGGTCCTGTCTTTACTGCTGCCTGCTGTCGTTTCCCCAATGGGTGTGAGCGATGATAAAGACGATTGAGGCATCACCCATTTTAAGTCTTCTTCTTCTAATTCTTCTTCATGATTGCCATTCTTTTCGTCTTCCTCATGTTTCAAATTTTTTTTTATTTCCTTCAATTGTTTCGTTATTGGAGAAAATGCATTTTCTTTGACTCTCTCTCCATACTTGAGTAATTGTAATTTATCTTTAATATTTTTACGTTTTTGAATCAAAAGTCGTTTCAATCTCTTATTGTAAGTGTTCATTTCGGTCATCGTTATCAACGTTCTGCTTGTCAACACCTGTTGTTGAACTGGCAAACTAACATAAGCAGTAATAGAGTTTAGGTATTTATATTGATGAATTCGTCAAAACCTTTTCTATATCGACCTCCATTTAGTTCATTATCCTTAAAGATTGAAACGAAACTAAATGGTTCCCCCGACCAGCACATTGAACATATATTTTTAAATGTATCAAAGGAAAAATCCATCGAACCAATATGATCTGTATAGACATGTTTTAGATTCATTTCATCTTGTTTGAAAAGAATAATAACATTAGCATTTTCTCGTATTAGATTTTTTGGTATTCTAGCGTAACTTTGTGCTAAATAGAAACAATCCACATGATTATGTCTTCCCATACTGAAGAACTCACGCATTACATCTTGTTTGTTGCAGATGACATCATCGAAAATGAATAGAGAATTAGGTTTGGCTCTATTAGGTGGATCTATATTTTCAGCTGTCGTGAAAGTGTTGAAAGTTATTCCTTTTATTGGTTTTAATAATTGCTCGAGGTACTGGTATTTCGGTTGATGTACCGATTTTGAGTATAAGTTAATATTCTCAAATTTCAATCCATGTGGATGTTCAATGAGTGTAATCATAACATTAGTTTTCCCACAATTTGAAGGTCCTACTATAAGACATCTAATAGTAGCGGGAAATAAATCACCATGTTTCGATTGTTGATGATAAGCACCTGCAGTCTGCAACACATCATTATTCTGAACTTTTAGATGAACTTTTTGTTGATGAACTTTCATATTGAACAATATTTCAAATAAAAATGACTAACATAACTAAAACTATATCATTTATAGCTTTTCTTTATGAAGCGAAGGTTGTGTATGTGTGTGTGTATATATATATATATTTTGGTTAAAATATGAAATTTTATACGGGTGGTGGACTTGTTAACAACCTTATAAATTCCCTGCCATTTGAATTACATATACCTGGGTACAATTATTGTGGTCCTGGAACACGTCTATCGAAACGTTTAATGTCAGGATCCAAACCTATAAATAAATTGGATGAGGCATGCATGGAACATGATATTAAATATTCGAAAGAGAAGGATTTAAAACACCGCCATAAAGCAGATGAAATTTTAGCTACTAAAGCTATGGAAAGATATCATTCTTCTGATGCTTCGCTTACTGAAAAGATGGCTGCATTAGGTGTTAGCGGTATAATGCGAAGCAAAGTTAAATTAGGGATGGGAATTGGTAATAAGAGACAACAAAGAAATGTTTTACGAAAACTCCTAAAGAATTTGTTGCTCATCAGAAAAAAGTGCAATGAAATCATTCTAAGTGTAGAAGAAGAAAATTCAGGGGAAAAGGCAATAAAACTGTTAAAACCAAGAATTTTAAAATCCAAACCTACTCAACCTTCACAACAACAACAAAATCAAATTCCTACTCCTGCGATGATTAAAATTATGACATCAAATAGGACTGCTGCTGCTGATGCTGCTCCTGCTGTCGCTGATACCATCAATAAAAAGAAAAATCGAAAACCAATTTTGAGGGTGAAAAAGCGTAAAAGCGTCTATAGCAACGATGAGATTGAAAGTAAAAGATTGAAAATAAATACTGACAATGACAAGATAGATTATGAAGAAATACCTTATATAAAACGAAAAAGAACCACAGATGAAGATCAGGACGAGAATGGGGGTGCTAAACGAACAAGAATTTTACCTATAAATATGTGAGCTTTACATAATTGGGGTGCAGTCCTGCTCAACTTTGAGTGTGTATATATGGTGTAAAAAGAATGAGCATGAAGAAAAAGAAGATTAAACGTGTTTCTTTCAATAAAGTGGTGAAAGAAATAAAAAAACATATAATAAGAAAAAAACCTAAGGATCTATTTTCACGGGTATTTTTGGCAAAGAAATTAGCCAATAAATTCAAATCCAAAATAAAGTCAACAAAAGTGATAAGGTTACCTAAAAAAGGAGGTATTTTACCATTAATTCCGATTTTTGCGGGATTGAGTGCTTTAGGTGCACTAGGTGGGGGAACTGCAAAAATTATTGATTCAATTAATGCTGCTAAACAGGCCAAACAACAATTCGAAGAGGCAAATCGACACAATAAAACTATGGAAGCTATTGCTATGGGAAAAGGAATGTGCTTGAGAAAATACAAAAAAGGATTTGGACTTTTTCTACGAGACAGTGAAGCAGATCGTTACAATTAACAAAAAAAGAGAGAGAGAGAGATGAAACTTCCAAAGCGAGCACTAACAGATCGGGATATTAGCAATTTGGTTACAGAATTAAAAATTGCTAATTTTCGTGGATGCTTTATGAAAGATGAGATGCCTAAACGTATTCGAAAAAATGAATGCGGAATTGTGAATTTAGACAACTCTGATGGGCCGGGCACACATTGGGTCAGCTATCGCAAAAAGGGGGATAACATTTCATATTTTGATAGTTATGGAAATCTACCTCCACCTCTTGAAGTTTGTAAATATTTTAAATCTGGTTGTAAACATCATTGTACGCATAAGAAACAATTGAATATTTTCTATAATTATAAAACATATCAAAAAAAAACATCGTATAATTGTGGACACTTATGTATAAAATTTTTATTAAATAAATTATCATTCAAATGAAAAATATGGTCAGTGTTATGCAAGCATCATCATCATGTCCTACACGTTCACGTTAAACGACAAGTCGTCAGAATTGAAAGCCACTATATATCCACCAATTGTGTTAAGTGAATCTCATGACTATGTTATCGGATTAATAAACTTTGTCAGTTACAATAGCATTCCCAATGTCGATGAAACAAATAATCGTTTCCATTTTGGTGTAAACAACATAATCATTCTTCCACCTGGTTGCTATGAAATAAGTGATATAAATCACTATCTACAAAAATATATAATTGATAACTATGAAAATAATCCATTGAAAGGTCAAACAGATAGACCAGCCATAAATATTTCGTTGAATCGAACCACCCTGAGATCGGAAGTGAAATGCACGGAACCTATTGATTTTCAACAGAATTGTAGTATAGCACAAGTTTTGGGGTTTACACCGCAAATATTAGCTGCTAATAAAAAACATATTTCCAACAAGCCTATCAATATTTTCAGAGTGAATGCGATCAATATTGAATGTAATTTAGTGCAAAACTCATATTCTAATGATGAAAAAAAACATATTTTGCACGTCTTCTATCCAAAAAATGCACCAGGCACCAAGATAGTTGAAAACCCCTCTAATGTTATCTATTTACCGATAAATACGAAATTTATCAATGAAATTGCTATAAAACTAACAGACCAAGAGGGTAACTTGGTCAATTTCAACGGAGAAGTGGTAACAGTAAGATTACATGTGAAAAAAATCTACAACAAGTGAACTAAGAGCGATCATGAGATATTATAACGTTTTCTCAAGCAACCAACAACAACAACAACAATCTAATGGTATGAAAAATAATAAAAAAGGGGCTGAAAGAAATATATTGTTCAGTACTACAAAAACCAGTGTACCGTTAACAGCGACAAATAAATTATTTTTAAGGTCCTTGGGTTTTAAAGTGAAGACAAAATGAGTTTCCTAAATTTAAATGTAGCTGAAAATGTTCTAATTGATGAATCTATTGCGAATTTTGAATATCATACTCATCAACCGTATGCTTCAACGACATATAAGTGCAGTGATGAAATAAGAATACCCATCCAAACGCAAGATCTATACACTTTACCATCATATAGTTACATTTATATTGAGGGGAAATTATTAAAAAATAGTGATGATGTTAAACATCCACCTACTGAAACTACACATATAAAATTTATAAAAAATGGAATTTCATTTCTTTTCGATGAAATTCGTTATGAAATAGGAGGCACTGTGATTGATCAAACACGGAATTTGGGAATAACTAGCACATTGAAGAGTTACTTATCCTACACGAAGAATCAATTTGATCGTTTGCAAAATGCTGGATTGGCATTAGATGGACTACCTGATATCCTTGATCAAAAAGGTAATTTTACCGTTTGTATACCTCTTAAATTGTGGCTGGGATTTGCAGAGGATTTCCAAAAGGTTATTATGAATGTTCGTCAAGAATTGGTATTGATTAGGAGCAGCAATGATTTGAACGCGATTATTAATCAACCAGTAACAGGAACTGAAAAACCCTTTGTGGAAATCAACAAAATTTATTGGAAAGTGCCACATCTTAAAGTGGCCGATGTGCAAAAATTAAGATTATTGAAATATGTTGAGGAGAGCAGAGATTTATCCATTTCATTTAGAAATTGGGAAATTCAACAATTACCCACTCTTCAAGAGACTACCCATCACACCTGGACTGTTAAATCAAGCAGCTTGATGGAAAAACCCCGAATTGTTATTTTTGCCTTCCAAACGGATCGTAAAAATAGCTTAAACAGAGATTCGGCATTATTTGATCATTGCAATCTAAGGAATATTAAATTATTCCTGAATGCAGACGCATATCCGTATGATAACCTTAACCTTGATTGGGACAAGAATCAATGGTCGTTATTATATGAAATGTATGCGCATTTTCAAAGAGCGTACTATTATAAAAACGAAGCTGAACCAGCGTTTACACCCAGTTCATTCAAACATACAGCACCAATAGCTGTCATAGATTGTACTCATCAGAGTGAGACAATAAAGAACGGTGCAGTCGATATCAGACTTGAAATTGAAACAGCAAAACCGGTACCAAACAAAACAAGTGCTTATTGTTTAATTCTTCACGACCGAAACGTGATATATAATCCATTAAGTGGGACTGTAAGGATTATCTAGAGCTCATACGACGGCACAAAATGGCATTTATTGTGGATTTCCAAGGGTTCCACTACAAAGATAGTGAATTTTACATCAGGGAACTTTCAATTCTAAATATTAACACTTGTGAAAGGAAACATTATTTTATAAGAACACCAGTGCAATTTCATCTACTATCTGAGCATTTCAAATGGCAGATAGATTACACAACAAACAACATCCATGGTTTGGATTGGACGACCAACTATGATTACTATATACCTGTAGAAATGCTAATTTCTGTTTTGAAGGGCCACCTACTACCTGATGCACAAAGCTTAATTTACGTAAAAGGATTGCCGAAAGTAAGGATTCTAAGAACACTATTACATAAAGACTCCGATCGATGTATCATCCTAGAGATGTCTGACTGCCCCAAGCTAAAACTCTTAAAAGAAGCATCCACAACAAGTTATCATTGTAGGTTACATGTAAAGAATGAACTCATATGTGCACTCGAAAATGTTAATTTACTATACGATTGGCTTGTCAATAAAAAACAAATATTATAATTGTCTTGTTTTATTTCCTCCCAGAATTCTAGTTCAATTTCACTTATTTTAACATGTAATTTCCCATAAGGATATCTAAGGTTTATAGTAGCTAAAATTGTTCCTTTCAAAGTTTTTCCAAGTCCAACATAAAGAATTTTCAAAAATATATTTTTTTTTCACAATTCTCACAAAATTAATCATCGTTTTATTCGATTTGAAATCCGAACTTGTTGAAATTTTTGTAAGTCCGAAATTCTCGAAATTTTTCTAAGTCCGAAAAAAAATTTTTTTCACTTCTCTCGCAAAATTAACCTGCGCAAGCCTGGCTAGGCCTGATCTACCAGCCCAAGGTCACCTGCAATGACGTCACACGTTTACTACATTAATTTTTGGTTGCCTACCCACTTGGGTTAGGTTCCATTTGGGTGACCTTGAAGTGTACCAGGAACTACCATGGTTTTGGTGGCCTTGAAATGTCCTAGGAGCCCGGTAGTTTACCTACTCACGTCTTTCGGTTGGAATTTACTGATGTGAATTGTTAAAGAAGAAACTGAAAAACCATTCATTTCTATTACTAACATCTATTTATATTACTTCTGAAACTACTAATTGCCTAATTACGATTGTAGGGATCAGACTCCGTTCGTTCACCATAACTCATCGGCCAGGCGTTGCTGTCCTACTTCCAAATTGTATTTCAGCATAAGTGCTGAAGAATATGGTATGGTATAATTTCTGAATATCAGACAGGATGGTTTTGAAGAAATTCTACATATACATCTTTTCTTACTCCTACTGATAAGTGTAAGTACGGGGGCGATTGAATAAGTGGATGGACGATGTACGTAATTTAAAAAAAAATTCAAAAATTGAGCGAGTGGGTTTTGAAATTTACGCTGCTCCTTTCAAGCATTTTTCTTTCTGCGCATGAGCAGACGTAGGTCTAGGAGCTCTCAGCTCTCACTCTAATACTTCTTCTACACCTTCGCGGTAGCATAAATTACAGTATTTTGAAGGTAAGCCGTGAAAAATCACTTCTTCTCCAAATAGAATATACTATTTCATTTTCATGTGATGTGCAAATACGTAGTAATATTGATATTCAGCTCTGGGTTTGATTAATATTTACAATCACTCTATAGAACAAGCACAGGTTGGCAGCTCTCCTTAGATGTTCCAACGGCCAAAGACTGACTGTTATAATTGGGCAGTCAATCACCGGTACTGCTCTTTTCTGGATGGGAACTAAAAGTTGCAAGGAATGTTTGCGTGCAAATATGAGAGCAGTATTCAATCCCAGGTCTAATCAATATCTACTTTATCTGCCGAGAAATATTTCCTAGCCTTGAACAAATATCACAGCTAGTCTGCAGCGGACTTCGCAATATCAGCCACAATGTTGCCCTAGCAGAACGAAGAATTGAGAATCACGCCAAGAAGACGCACTTCGTCTGTACTTGTGAAATTAATCATAACTCTATTCACAATTCACAAGGATGCAAATTCTGTTCCGCCTTAGAGTCAATAAATAAGCAGATTTTAGATTTTATTATACACGTTTGTCATAAAATATATATAATGTATATTGAGTCACCGTTATTATACAATCTCTTTTTGTATAAATAATAGAACGTTAATCGGACGTAGTTAAGCAGAAATAATCCAACCCACAAATCGTAGTTTTGAGGAATTTCAACTTGAAGTATATTATCTAATTTTATTGGTACAATATATCCAACCCTGTTCAAGACTGTTCAACCATTTATTATTAGCCAAAGTATATTTTTCATAGAAGTCATTCAAATTACTTTAATGTTTTACACAAATAAAAATCCAAGTTAGCTCATATGTGTCAAAGCATTATAGCAAATATATTCAAACTGAGCAGGGATTTCATTGGGACGTTTTCTGCAAATGGTCAGAAAGTTGATTTTACAACAGATCGTAAATAAAACCATTTTTTGGCAATTTGTGGTTTGGACGTTTTCTGCTTAACTACGTCCAATTAATCATATATCAATTAGCAACAGTGAATCATGGGATATCAGGAACTTTGAAGGACATATTGGGTGAAAAGTGCAATTTGAACAATTTAATAGCTTTTCTTAATAGTACCCGTTTAGACAAAGAATTGTGAAATACATAATGAATTAATTGTATTGTACCTTCGCTAATAACCCTCGCGGTTGATGCGATATATTTTAAATAAAAAAAAAAAAAAAAAAAAAAAAATTAGCAACATTCGAAGAAAATCGATGCCGTATCTGCGGTCGCGTAGCTTCCCTATTCAAATATATAATGAGAATCTATCTGTGGTACCTATTAAGTTAATGCTTCGTTGGTGACACTAGTCTCCTCAATCGCGTATTTGTGTAGAAGTGTGCCGTGAGAAAAAGAGCACCCTGTACAGTAATGGTTTATTTTCAATGATGTTCGTCTCGAAAATATATTCTTTAACACAAATCAATAAAATTCTACGACTGTGGCATCGAAAACAGCAAGTTGCAATTGACGTTAAAAGAAAAACACCCAGTTTTACGGACAAATACATTATGAGAATCGATCCAAGGTACCTATTTAGTTAATGCTTTATTTGTGGCACAAATCACTTCAACACGTACAATTGTGCCGAGAGAAAAAGAACATTCTGTATAGTAAGGTTTCATTTTCATCGATGTAGGTCTGAAAAGTATATTTTTAAACACGAATGAATGAAATTGTACGATGATGGCGTGAAAAACAGCAAGTTGCAATTGACGTTGAAAGAAACAGACCCTACAGGGTCTTTTTCTTTCGAGATCTCGGTCAAAGAAGTATCCTATGTCCGTCTCCTGGTTTTAAGCTACGTCCCACTAATTTTCAGCCAAATCAATACAGCCGTTCTTGAGTTATAAATAGTGTAACTAACACGACTGTCTTTTATATATGCCGGGTGGGCCACCACAGACGCGGAGCTCGTTTTGAGGGAGTAAATGAAGATATTTTGGGATTTTTTTGTGATGTGTGTAGGGTGTTCGAAAGCACAATTTAAAATTATTTTCATATATACAGGGTGTTCGAAAACAAAGATATAGACCAAAGTTGTATTTTTTTAATTGTAACACCCTGTATTTGACCTCAAAAATGGAATGGCAAACTCAAATTATGATGAGTTTCATAAATCATTTTATGCCTTAGAAGTACCATTTACGAGAAAATGGCGGAAAATTGAAAATATGGAGTTTTTTGCGCGCGTGTTCCGCAAGGAACAGCGTGCTATCATTTCGTCACAATGTCTGTATTTTTTAAATAGCAATTAATGAAGAAACAAGTTATGCCAGCGATAAAGTAAAATTTTTTTTGAGTAGACATATTAGCTATTCCTATAAAGACAAAAAAAAATAACTCTGGAATATACAGAGTGATCATAATTAATTTTCAAACATCAACTACAAATCATGGTAAAAAATTGATGAGAAAACTATCAGGTTTAGGTGTAGGAAAACCATGTGAAGATAGTTTCGAAATTAATTTTTACGTTCAACGAGATATAAAAATACCGGGTGTGCCATTTGAAATAAGAAAGTTTTTAACCATTATTTGTAGTTGATGTTTGTTAATTAATTATGATCCCTCTGCATATTCCAGAGTTCATTTTTTTTATCCGTATAGGAGTAGTTCATATGTCTACTCAAAAAAATACTGTCTGTATCGCTGCCGTAACTGGATTCTTCATTAATTGCTATTTAAAAATACTCCATATTTTCAATTTTTCGCCATTATCTCGTAAATGGTACTTCTAAGGTATAAAGTGATCTGAAGAAACTCATCATAATTTGAGCATGCCATTCCATTTTTGAGGTCAAATACAGGGTGTACAATAGAAAAAGTAACTTTGGTCTATATCTTTGTTTTCGAACACCCTGTATATATGAAAATAATTTTATATTGTGCTTTCGAACACCCTACACACATCACAAAAAAAAAATCCAAAATATTTTTATTTACTCCCTCAAAACGAGCTCCGCGTCTGTGGTGGGCCACCCGGTACATATAAAGATATTAATGAACTATCAATTGGAAAAATAATAAATTGATAAGATGCAGCTTAATTGGACCGAAAGCAAAGGAATACAAAATAATTATCGAGCAGATGGTTATGGCACAGTTCTGGCAGTTCCTATGGCCAAATCTCATAGTAAGGTGGCTATATTTCAACGATTCATGTTTTGGAGTGTTGAACCGTTTTCTGGTTTTACTTTTTTCTGCAAATGAGAAGAAACCATACAGGGTGTCCCAGAAGTCGACGTCAAGCCGGAAGCGGGTAATATAACAAGTCATGATTTATCAGAAAAATATAAAAAAAAATTAGGCGGCGGTGTAATATCAAATTATAGGCATTTAAAGAAAATCGACCAAATCTATACTTTGTGATGGTTATTGATTTGCCATTTCTACAAATCTTAATTTTTTGCCAATTCTATTTTTGTTATGTCATTCTGAATAATGCGTCTGTATATTATTGCCCAAAGCTTCATGACTTTTGCCCCTGTTTGGAGCAAAATGTTACTTTTTGCCCCACTAAATATTCGCATATTTCGTCCAATTTCAACTGCCTGTACTGAAAAAAATGTACTAGGTACGCTAATTCGGCAAGTAACTGTAAAAGTTGGCGCATTTAATGAGGATTCCAAAAGTGTATAACAATTGCTAGTAATTCTGCAATTTTTAGAATGTTTTCTGCTGAAAAATCCATTTACAAAACAATTTTTCCTACTAACTCTGAGTGATTCTAGTGCACTAAAGGTGGTTACTTTGAGTTCTTTATTTGAAACAGATGAAGAAAGTTAAAAAATGCCCATGGTATCTAAACGTACCGCACACAGAATATTGAGAAAAAAAAATATGTTACACCCGTATCACATTCAGAGGGTACAAACTCTACAAACCCGAGATTACTACCCAAGTATTTATCAAATGATGATTCGAAGAAACCGGGAGGATCCACGTTTCTTGGACAATATTTTCCGATCCGTTGAGTCGTCGACATTCCGTAATGACGATTACATGGATCTACATGTGATTGTCCAACTAGAAACTTATATATAATAATTAGAAACTAATAATACAACTACGGTCTGTGCACATGGCTATAAACGCCGAGCACATTTAAAGAGAAAAAAAAAATGGATCTACACAACCTACATGAATGGCATGTAAAAAATCCACATTTAATGAGGGAAGATATATCACAGCATCGGTTTAAAACGAACATGTGGACCGGAAGTTTGAATGGAAAAATAATTGGACCTTTTGAGCTGCCAGAGATAATGCTTGAAAAATCTTTTACCGAATTTATGAGAAGACTTGCCACTAAGCATACGTAGAGATATGTGGTTCCATCAAGATGGTTGTCCCGTGCACTATTTCCACTCAGTTCGAGAAAATCTTGAATGAAGTATACCCGGGCAGATGGATAGGGCCGTCTGACGCTATCTCATGGCCAGCCCGTTCACCTGATTTAAATCCATTAGATTTTTGTGGAGCGGTGAAAGAAAAAGTTAACTATCGAAATTGTATCGGAACTAGGGCGAAGAATAATGAAAGCCATTCATCATGTGTCTCTTTTCGGTTATTTTTTTTCTTGTTTCAATTATTTGTTTCTCATCAATAGTGTTAATCACAAAGTGACTTAAGTTTAAGATTTTTACATTCAAAATGTATATTTTTTTGAGCCCATATATAGGTATTAACCTCGGCTCTTATGAATTGAATAATAATCATATCAATAAAGGAGGAGTCGACAGTCTGATGCTCCGATCTTTTTTACGAAAATGTCGAACTTGTATTGCGGCTGAAGGAAGACAGTTTGAACATTTCTTTAATATTTATGTTATTTTAATGTTTATTAAAAGAGTTTTCTAAATCAGAGAATTCAATTATGAACATAAAACAAAACAAAAAGAATCAGACTACCTGGAAAGACTAGAAGAGCGACTTTTATCTGGCGTCATTACCTGGATCGCTTCACATCGTAGAATTATCAGCTTTCTCTTCAATTCAACCAGAAATCTTACAGTAACGGCCTCAATTAAAGGCTTGGGTATACTAGAATCAATTTAAGTTTTTAGGAAAAATTGGTTCGATAATGGATTTCTCAGCAGAAAACATTCTAGCCGAAAAACTTGCAAAGCTACTAGCAATTGTTATACCATTTTGGAATCCCCATTAAATGTGCCAAGTGCTACAGTTACTTGCTGAACTGGCATAGTATTCTTTTTTTCAGTACAGGCAGTTGAAATTGGACGAAATATGAGCTTTGAATATTTAGTGGGGAAAAAAGTATAACATTTTACTCCAAACAGGGGCAAAAGTCATGAAGTTTTTGCAATAATATACAGACGCATTATTCAGGATAACATAACAAAAATAAAATTGGCAAAAAATTTAGATTTGTAGAAATGGGAACTGAATAACCTTCACAAAATATAGATTTTGTCGATTTTCTTTAAATGCCTATAGTTTTTAAATGACATCACCTAATTTTTTTTTAATATTATATCATTCGTTAATGTGTGGTCATATGTGTTAGACGTGATTTATAATCGTCCCTTATAGTATTCTCATTTTGATGGTATTATAGTGTTTAGTTCTCAAGAGTTCTGGATGCCTTCATTGTGTTTGACGTGGTGTGTTGTTTCATGGATTTTTCCGCTTGAAAATTGAGGAATTAGAAATATAGCAAAGTTATCGCCGTATTATATTAGTCATCATAGATATCTCATATCAGTGGACGCACATCCGTTCCATCGGTTGTTGACCGACTCGTTGTTTTCGTCTGAGGTGAAGTACTGATACATTTGTTTCACGTTGCGTTGTTGGTGTTCTGCCCGCAGATAATCATGTCCTGCACTGTTTGTAAGGAGAGACTTGGAAGAAAGTGCAACAGGTTGCAATGCCAGGATTGTGAAGAATGGTTTCATAAGTCTTGTGTCACTCTGGACTTGATAGAAAAACTTAATGAAGGAAAAGCGGTATGGTCTTGTGATGATTGTGGTGAAGTGACCGAAGAAACCAAAACTACCCCACGAAAGAGTACTGGTGGAGTGTCTTTAGAAGACATTATGGTAAAACTGAACTGTATTGAAGATAAGCACACGCAGTTACTACAGAAATTCGAGAACCAGTTAAAGATTAATGGTGAACTTAATGAAGAGATAAAAATCTTGAAATGTGAGATACAAAATTTGAAGAAAATAAGTGCGATAGATGTTGTGACTGTATCATCTGAAGTTAATGAAAGGATCATTAAGTAGAGAAATATTATTATCACCAATTTACCGGAATCCAATGATACCAGCTTGAATGCCAGAATTGAGCATGACTATGTGCTGGTGACCTCCCTTCTGAATCATGCTGATATTTCTCCTCATGAAATAGTTAAAAACGTAAGACTGGGAAAGAAGGAAGGAAAGAATAGGCTTACTAGAGTAGTTCTTTTCCAGCAGAGATGTTGCGTTGAAAGCTTTAAGGATGAAAGATAAGGTGATTGATGCTAGCCGACTGAAAATTTCATTTTTTGCAGACCGAACTGATATGCAACGATCTCAATATAATGATACTCAAAAAGATCTCAAGCGACGTCTTGAGTCTGGTGAGAAGGATCTTACAATTAAGTATGCGAGAGGAATTCCAGAAATAGTGCACTCTACACAGAATCATGATCGTGAAACTCAGGGAAACTAGATGGTACCCCCATTTCTATCAGAATATATTACCAAAATATGGGTGGCATGAGGACTAAGTTACAACATATAAGTTCACTGTTGGGTCATTCTGTTTATGTGGTAATTGTATTAACTGAAAGTTGGCTAGATGTTACTATCCTTGATTCCGAAGTTTCCTCATCTCAGTTCAGTGTATTCAGATTGGATAGAAGTCCTGGGAACAGTTCTAAGCGTAGGAGACGTGGTGTATTGATCTTGGTTCGCTCAACTATCGGTGCTGTTTTACTTAACCATTCCTTCAGAAATGTTGAGCACCTGTTTGTAAAGATATCTACTGGTAAGAGCATGTTCATTTTGGGAGGAACGCATATTCCTCCAAATTCTTCTGCCAATGTATATTCGGACCATGCTCTGGCGGTGGAGGAGGTCACCCTGAAATTTCTTGATCTGAAGATTTATCTCTGTGGTGACTATAATGTGCCAAGTGGTGAGTGGCAGTGCGGTGAGTTCGTGTTGTGTGGCGAGGATCATTCGGCAGCGTTTTTAATGATACACTGAAACTTCTTGATTTACACCAGCCATGCAGAATACCTAATTCTCAAAATACCTTTCTTGATTTGGTGTATTCAAATGATTCAGTGTCTATTACCTTGGCTCAGGGCTCACTGCAGGATAATGGTATTCATCATAGCGCTCTAGAGTTTGATATCTCGTTGCGGAATTGTGTAGTGAAGAATTTGCATTATGACGATGTACAGTATGATTACAGCAGACGTGACTATGTGGGACTTAATACTTTTCTATGTTATTGTGACTGGTCTTTGGACTCTACAAATATTAATCATTCTGTGGTGAAATTTTACAACAACCTTCATAATGGTATTGCTCAGTTAATTCCTTCTAAAGTTAAATGGAGTGCAGACTATCCTCCCTGGTTCAATACCCAACTTATTCAATATATTAACTTGAAAAAAAATATCACAGAAAATATAAACGTTTCAAAAATGTCGAAGATCTTGAAAAATTCAAGCAGTTACGTTTTCAATGTAAGGGATTGAATGATAGTTTGTACTCCAATTACTTGAAAAATGTTGAATTCAATATTAACACGAATCCTAGGTCTTTTTGGAACTTTCTCAATTCCAAAAAGAATGAAAATTGTCTCCCTAATAATATGGAATTAAACGGTTGTTGTGCATCTGATGGGCAGGACATTGTTAATGTGTTTGCTGATTTGTTTTCTAATGTATATAGTTCTGATGAAGTTGTTCCACCACAGATGTGCAGCAGCGTTGACCTTAATCTGAGTTTGTGTCAGTTTTCACCGGCGGAAGTTTGTGATCTGGTTGGGAGTCTCCGGTCGAGTTTTTAATCAGGACCTGATGGAAAACCTGTTTTCATTTTGAAGCAGTGCGTGAGTTCTCTCTCTCTGCACCCTTGTGTTCACTATTCAATGCATCGGTTAGATTGGGTCATTTCCCCGACTATTGGAAGTCAAGCTTCATAACACCAATTTATAAATCTGGTCTTAAGCGTGATGTAACGAATTACAGAAGTAATTCGGACAGCTCACGGTCACTTCAGGCAGAAGTAGATAGATTTTATGGTTGAACCGTCGAGAACTTTTTGCATTTGAATTTAAGCAAGTGGTACGTTATAAACATTCATAAATCTAGGGCATTCGTAAGTCATGACTACTTCATCGGCGGACATAAATTGCTAACCGTCACGGCCGTTCGGGACTTGGGGATTATATGTGATGATATGCTTACCTTCAGAGAGCATATGATTACTATGAAGTCGAAGGCACTCCGTATGTTGGGGTTCATTATGAGAAACTCTGCGGCATTTTCCGTCGGTACACTGAGAGTCTTGTATTGTTCACTGGTTCGTTCGGTTTTGGAGTATGGGTCTGTCGTTTGGTCGCCATTTTACAATTGCGACGTTAACATGCTGGACAGTGTTCAGAGGAGATTCCTCCGTTTTCTGGCTTACAGATCTGGTATACCTACTATAGACTCAGATTATCTTTGTATGATTTTTGATGTTAAGTCTTTTTCAACGAGAAGACGTGTTGCTGATTTGTCGATGCTATATAAAATTCTGAACAGCAGTGCTGATTGCCCTAAACTTCTTGAGTTGGTCCATTTTAGGGTTCCGAGTCGTTTCACCAGACAGGTGCCCTTGTTTCACACATGCATGCATAGAACTAATTATAGTTCATACTTTTTTGCGAACCGATCTATGACTGTTGCTAATAGGATCAATGTGAGTTTCTTCTCTCGATCGATTGATTCTTTCAAGAAGGAATTATGGCGGGCCTTAGTATCACCATATTTGTACCTTTTTTGTTACTGCTTCATTTTTTAGTTAAGCTAGAATTTGTATTTGTTTTTGTTACATTTGTATTGTTATTCCAAATGGGGGTTTCCCATATGCTCATACATAAACATTGTATTTATTATATAAATAAATAAATATTTTTCTGATAACTATCATGACTTGTAATATCACCCCCTTCCGGCTTGACGTTGACTTCTGGGACACCCTGTATACTTGTTCAAGTTCAATTTCGGTAAAAGTAAAAGCAATTTCGGAAATTGTACTAAGTGAATCTGAATATTTTGTCCGAAATTAAATTTCCTTTTTCCTATTTTGGTTTTAATTTTTCCGAAATTGAACTTAAAAAGGTATACAATGTACCGGATATGTTCCATATCGTCTATAACTTTCTTCATAATGTTTCATTTCGGAACTATGTTAATTCTTCTGGAATTTTTCAATGGATCTGTCATTCGAAACGTCAATAAGATTTTGAAGAATTCTCATTAAGTTTTTTTTCGTAAAACGCCTTAATAATTCTATTTCGCAAACTTCGGTAAAATTCCAATGAGAGATCGAATTTTGGAGCAATGCCACAAGAAGCGAAGAAAGGTATAGAATTAACAAAATGGGGTTTTACATTTGGGAAACCAGATATGGAAAGGATTGGATTGTTCGCAGAAATGCCCTATATGAACGGCAAAGGATATGTTTCGCCTTTCACTGGTGAGATTTTGTGCATTTTACAAAAACGGTTTAATTCCAATGAAAATTTCAGCTGACAAGTCACCAAACTTGAAGGGATTCATATGCCCTGGTCACAAGATTGTTTGTGGAACTCAGGATGGACTTTTCGACAGTGAATTCAGGAGGATTTTCGGGAAAGAGGTGATTGTAAGGGAAAAAAAGTTAGTTCTTTCAACTTTCATTCTGTAGTTATATCTATTAATGATATTATGATCATTATTCTCTTCTTCACCATCAAATTTTGAATTTTGAATTGATAATATAGGACATACATAGGCCTGAAAATTTCAAGTCGCTGCCCCTTTCCGTTTGAAGGTTATTGTGGCAACGACTCAACGGACAGAATCGAAATTGCCCTCGAATTCTTCATCGGCGAGTCGAACCTAACGGTTTGAGACCATTTTCAGCAAAAAATTAGAAAATTACAGACCGTTGGGCAGAACGATATCACGCTGTTGCCTAAAACATGCGCGCAATAATAGTCTCCATTCTCCGAGGATCTCGTGAATGTTCTCCTAATGGCTGATCAATCGGCAGATATGCGCCATGAAATTTGATATCCCGCCTACAATAACCGAATGGAATAGCTTTGTTGTAACAACATCGTTTTTCTCCACCAACCACGAAAGACACTTCGGTTTTGAGGCAAACATTGTTCTTCCAAGTTTTGAATGAGCTCTAACTATTTGTTTCATGTAGGCCTCTGAAAGGAAAGAACATATCTGAAAGGCCCTTCATTTCTTGTTGTGGTTCAAAACTTCATGCCACTCCTGGAGATTACTTCGGATGCTTCAGTGGAAATATTGCAGCATTCAGTCCAAAGAAACGCCCAATGCCTAAAAAAGTTGCTGAAAAAAAGCCTTTCCTCGCTAGCCCTGGCAAAAAAGGAGGATCTGGCTATATTGATACAACAATTGGAAAATATCCCTCCTATATGTTGGTATAACTTTTTTCAATAATTCAATCTGTTATTTCAAGAATGTCCATTCAATGAAATCTTACAGGTGGTCGAGATATGGGCAAAAACCCAAATACAAAATTTATGGTTCAGACCTAGCAGGCCCCATGAAGACTATGGTCTATCCTCAACCATTCTTTGGGCCAGATCCTTATCCCGATCCACCAAAAATGAAGAAGAAAGGTAGAGTTTATGTAAGACCTGATGAAAAATCATATGGAAAACCAATCGGTACTGGTATTTATATACCCACTGGTCCAGCCAAATGGGTAAGATGTTCACCTCTATTTTTAGGGCGTTACAATTCACAGTTGACTGTATTGACCCCTGGAGTGCGGAGCCTTTCCATCTAAATCATAAAACTACCTAAGGGTGAATTCGATATTAACATTAATGTTACTTAAGTAACATTAATGTATCACTATCCTTGGCGAAATCACTATCCTTGGCGGTTAACGAAATATCTGCTTTCCGCGACCGAATGTTCGAGAAAACCCTGGCTTCAAAAAGTGCACGCAATGTAAATCTGCGTGCTAATTAGCACGCAGTTTCGACATAGATGATTTAGATTGCGTGCACTTTTTGAAGCCAGGGTTTTCTCGAACATTCGGTCGCGGAAAGCAGATATTTCGTTAACCGCCAAGGATAGTGATTTCGGCTCGAGTTCGTTTGCTAGACATGGAAAATTAAACTTTTTTTGTGTCCGCTACTTGGGTGTGCTTTGTATGTTGCCAGTAGAAACAAATGAAACAACTATGCAGATACTCCAAAATGGACTCGAATTAATTGATTGTGCTCTTATTGATGGTCAAGAACAAACCCATGTCCAAAATGTTTTTTTTAATAACGCCTCTAACACTATACAATAATAATATGTATATATATATATATATATATATCTAATAGACGTATCCAGTCCCGGTACACTCTGAAGGCTACCTGAGACCCATATGATCCAAAATGTTTTCAGGAGTATATAGACAAAAAACGGGTAGATTGAAAATATAACTCTTTAGGCATCTTGAGAGGGGAAGGAATTTTTTTCTGTCGAAAAAGTTGTATATTCGTCAAACTTCTCGAATCCCGAATCATTCCGCCGACTTTCTGATCCCACATACACTCCGCAAGTATCTTCAGCCAACGTCTTCGAACCCAGCACTGTTGCTGTCGGGACTAATTGCGCCAATTTCGATATACGAAAGGGCGCGAAAACGAAGCTGGAATCGTTTACATTGTTTTAGTTGTGTTATGAAATGATTTTAATGTCTGCAAGAAGGAAGCTGATGATGAAAAGTTCAACAGGTACGTAAATAAGAGCCATCAGGAGTTCTATAGGTACAGTATTTCATTTGATGTAAAATTACAATCTTTTCCAATTGAAATTATTTGGCTTAAGTTTTACAATATAATACCATATTGTTGACATAAATATATGTTTCCGGCTTATCCCATGTTCAAGACTGAACAATGTCAAGAATATAGTATCATATTGAGAAACTTAAGCCAAGTTTTTTCTTTACCTTAATAACTTGTCAAAATGTTTCACCAAGTGATTAGCGAGAATTCATTATCTACAATAATTTTTACTAACACATATTTTTTTTCAGAATGTCAGAGCATATACAGGGTCTTCCTTAAAGACATGCTAATATTTAAGGGGGCAATTCTTCAACTCATTTTAAGAAAAAACTTCCTATGAGCGTATGTTCTAAAAGTCTCAACTTTTGAGATACAGGGTGATAAAATTGTGTGCTGCGATATGAAGTAATTTTAATTTAATTATTTTAATCAAGAACAGAGCATATGACAAGAAAACTTATTTTTTGGATTCTCATTCATTTTGGAATAAATCTGATCTCTCTATTTGCTTTCAGTCGATGCAAAAATATTTCACACCGCCTCAGATTTTTGAGGAATGGATCCTGAAGTAAAACGATTTTTATTTTTTTTAGGTGGAAACCGTGTGTCGGTCAAAGAAAACCCATGGGATCAAATTTGCTCAAAAATGAATGAGGATCTTAAAAGTAATTTTTATTTGAAAAGAAAGCAGTGGCGTAGTATTTTTTTCTCCAAAAATATTCAATGCAAAACTCGTATGGACGTCACTGGTAGAGAAAATGAAAAATGAACCTTGATTCATAGAATACATGTACCAAATCTTATGAAGATGTCTGCAATATTATCTCAGTTATTATTTAAAAACTGATTTTTTTTCACCATTTATCACCACGTATCTCAAAAGTTAAGACTTTCAGGACATACGTTCATGGGAAGTTTTTTCTTAAAATAAGTCAAAAAATCACCACCTTAAATATTAGCATGTCTTTAAGGAACACCCTGTAACTGCGAAGGTACTATTGCTGCTTGATGAGGGGAAAGAGTCTTGTCCAGAATGAAGTTACGCAGTATTAGTTAGAATTGGAACAAGTAGAAGAGAAGAAAAGAGGAAAAGAGTAAATTTGAAGTGACGAGAGAAGTATCAATATGGGAGACAAATGAGAGTAGATGCATTAAAAATTAAATGGATCCGAATGAATGCTACATATGAAGGCTCTACGAAACCGAAGAATATAAGGGATGATGAAAAAGATGATATGTCTTCAACAGAAAGTCTATTATTCCAGTTAAATTTCTTTTGTTAACATTTTAGAAGCAATATTATTTTATCCAAAAAACGGCGTATGTTGATTGATTCTTTCAACGCTGAACAAGATTTGCCTTTTATTCAGTCAACATTATCTACCTATACATTTCTGTACACCGTTTGCGTAAAATAGTTGAATATTTCCCCAAATTTAGAAGTGGACTAAATAATTTTTGGATTCTGAAAAATATCCATAAAATAAAAAATGTTTTTTTTTGGCGCTCTTGTTCCTCGGAACAGAGTGCTTATCAATTTGCCCAAATGTCTGTAATTTTCAAATTTTTGGCTGAAAATGGTATCAAACGATTTGGTTCGACTCACTGATCAAGAATCCGTGGTCGAAATCGATTCTGTCCGGCCGGCCGGCCGTCCGTCCGTTAACACGATAACTCTCGAATGAAAGGAGTAAGAGGATTGAAATGTGCAGGGTAGGTTTGGAGCGTAAATATGTTGGACGAGTTCGTTAACGGGCGAAATCCATCAAGCGGTTTCGGAGTTATGGCCGTTTTTAGTAAAAACATTTTTTATGAATATTTCCGAAACCGATCACTCGATCTATCTGAAATTTAGCATCAAATTGTAGAATCATGACCTTTAGACGCATGTGAAGTTTTGTATTGATCAGGTTACCGTAAAGTGTCAAAAAAAAATTTGAAAATTTTTAAAATTTGTTTCTACAATAACTCTCGAACTTGAACAGCAGTTGAAATTTTCAGAGTAGGTTAGGGAGATAAATATCTCGGTTAAGTTCGCTATGGGGCAAAATAGGCCAGATGGTTACGGAGTAATGAAAAAATAAATTTTTTTCACTTAAAAATTTCAAAATAAATTTTTTTTTTATGCATTTTCACCATAAATATCCATTGATATCATTTTCAACTCCAACAAGCTAATTGATATGATTTTTCGAAATTTCAATAATGAATCGTAGTTCTATGTTTTCACAGAATGCTATAATTATTCTATCTATGATTTATTATATGATCTGTGTTCATATTCGTACATGTCATCTTGATAAATAAACTATTGTTTGAATTGAATTTCCTTTATGATGCAGTTCTATCATAAGAATACATTGATATAATTCATAACTCTGAGAAACCAATACTTTCAGAGATATAATTTTTTTGAATTTACTTCGGCGTAAGAAAGACTAGATATTTGCCAGAAGCCATATATAGAAAAATATTGCCTAATGAACAGTAGCATAACCAATAACATATGAAACAACTTTTCTGTAACGTTTCGGATACTAAAGCAGATTCCTTCATCAGACACCAAGCGAAGATCTTAAGAATTATATTTGATGACACTAATACTGAAATTTGTTAAGCCGACAGCCGATAGTCTTTGGAAAAATATTGTAACACAGTTCCACTTTACATAGAAATTTCCAAGTTCGAATTCTTTATTCAACCTATTCAACCAAATATGGTCTATTCATCTTGAGCAATTTGTAAAATTGTTTTCTTTGGTCAACACAATACAGAGCGGCTCCTTTAAGTTATCTTTTTATGTCATCAGACTCTGTAATTGCAATCGAATTACAAATATCTACATATGTTTCTAACGCAGAAGCAATTTCAAAATAATGAAATTTCTTATTTCATAGATATTTTCCAGAGCTTAAAAGAGAAAACCCAGAAAGGAACCAGTCAGTGATGAATTCACCTCCCAAAGTATTCTTTAATTATTTCTTGAAATTATGGTATGGGCTTTTTGCTATCGTCCTTCTTTGAAATTACAGTCGCACTTGCATGTGCAGATGCAGAGAAAATGGAATAAAAATTACAAAATTCCTAAGAATTAAATTGACTTTAGAAAGTGATGGTTGCCAAAAAATTGAGAACAAATGTGGGCATGCTTTCGTCACAGAATGATTTAGTTTTCTTAGACTAAATAAGATGAGACTACAGCGAGATATAATAAGCTTTGAAGAAGATTTTTTTTTCAAATTTGTCAAAAAATGATTCGGATCAAATCTTTTATTGAATTGTTATTTAATTATAAATGTGGGACAGCTCTGTGGACAGGGACTTTGGCGCTTTCGTCAAACTACTAGCGAGTTATTATTCAAACTTTGACAAATCATATCTCCAAATATTTGATTCTCAGAGTTGGATATCAATGCATTCTTAAGATAGAACTGCATGATAAAAAAAAGTAGAAAAGCCCTGTGGGCAGGAGATTTTGCGCACTTGTTCAGACTTTGACAAATCATATCTCCGAAAGTGGGTATTGGTTTCTTAGAGCTGGTAATTATTTCGATGGATTCTTATGATACAACTGCATCATGAAAGAAATGAATTTCAAAAAAGTGTCATTTAATAAAAAAAGAGTGCCAAAAATTAGTCCGAAACCACGAACTTATCCGAGATGTTCATTCCTTAAATCCACTCTGAAAATTATATTATATCAATTGAAACCTGGGCAATAGTCCGGTTTTATTTTTACTGGAGATATTCTGAACCCAATTCGATTAACTTACCAAAGAATATATTTCCATCATCATATGGATTATCCACGGGCATTAAAATATCACTTAAAAAAAATAATATCATATTATAACCCTGAGAATTCTACGATCGAGTAATTATAGCATTCTGTGAAAACATAGAAGTAAGATTTATTATTGAAATTTTGAAAAATCATATCTCCAAAAGTAGTTGTTAGAATTTTAAATAATATCAGTGGATTATTATGAGAAAACTGCATATAAAAAAAAAAACAATTTTAAATTCGTGATATAAGAAAAATATTTTTATATTCACCTACTGTGAAGATTGGAACTATCTTGCTCATTCTGTTTGAGAGTTATCTTGTTAGCGGATGGCCGTACGGCGATTTTGATCACGGATTCTTGATCAGTGAGTCGAACCAAAACGTCTGAGACCATTTTCAGCCAATAATTCAATAATTCGAAAATTACAGACATTTGGGCGACAAAAACATAGTATCACAGTGTCACTTCAGATAGAAATTTCTAAGTTCTAACTATTTCTCCAACAAATTCAACTACCAAATATGGCCAATTCAAATTGTGTAATTTGGGAAATTGTTTTGTATGTTCAACAAAATACAAGTCGACTCCGTATGTTTCCTTTTCATGTGAGTGGTATTACGTCATCAGAATCTTTGTCTTAGTCTAATCCATTATGTCGATCTCTATAGATTGTACATACATATTCTGCTATTTGTGTTGCTTTTGTTGTTCGGTATTTTTCGAATTGGCAGAAAATGGTCTTACAATTTCATAGAATGCTCTAATTATGAGATGTGTCAAAAACATTTTGTGTTTAATTATTTTAGGATGCAGTCTTATCACAAGAATCCATTGATATCATTCCCAACTCTTACGATGGGTTGCACAAAGCTTTGACAGCTCTTAATTGCCAAATCAGGTAGACAGCCTTGCAGTCCTTGACCCTCTTATGGCAAAAGCATGAACATCACTGAACATCGCTTATGGTTTCCGCATCACAGAGGGTCAGAGTTCCTAAGGATTTCCCTAGATGCAGCTGATGAGATTTTCTTCCTACCTGTTCGCAAGAACTGGGATTATGTTTCCTAGAACTCCTTCAGCTGTCATTCATTGTGGCAATGTTATGCTGACGATTGGTAATAGCCATGAAACTGGTTCGTATTTGCCCCTGTATGACGCTTTCCTCATTAGGGGAACACTGAGCGATGAGGGGACCAGCCCGTTTCCACGAAATATTTGTTGATAGTTAAAATCAATTAATATTTCTTCGTGTGTCTTTCAGCTAATACTGTAATTTGCAGTGTAACAAATTTCAGAATAAGTGTCATCAAAAAATAATTGGTCAAGTTTTCGCTTTGTATCTGATGAAGGAGTCCGATTTAGTCTCTGAAATATTACAGAATGGTTTCGTTACTGTTTATTATGTTAATTTTTTGCAAAATGATCCATGAAGAAATTATATTTGTCTTCAACACTCCTTCAGAATTATGATTGAGAATTCGAAATAAACAGCTCCCATGACGACGATTCCATATACCAGGCTTGTATAAGCGTTCATGTATGTGGTTTTTAGGTTTGTATATCAAAAGGAAGAAGTATCTGATTTTGAAGTTTTATTTGAACAATCCACAATTAACAATTCTCATGACGATGACTACCTATACCGGGCTCGTATAAGTTTTCGTATGTGTTGGTTTTGGGTTTGTATATCGAGAGGACGAAATATATTATTTTCAAACTCTCGCTCTACAGCGTTGCCGGATGTAAGGACTCAAGACGTTGATCAACTATACGAATTATATACAGCGAGCTAATGTGAGCAGAAGCGCCCTCGCACTGGCCAAACTCTGAAGCTTTTCTGTATATAATATGATGTATCACCGCTTTTTCAGACCCATCTGAAAATTTACCCCTGGCATCCCCTAACGTCCCTGAGTACAATTCTATAGGTAAACGTAACCAGACCCGGAGTCGGGTCTGAAAACGTCACTTTTGGACTGTATAATCGGTAAAGTATGTCGATTTGGGTCTGTATGTGCGGTCGAACAAATCTATATATATATATATATATATATATATATATATATATATATATATATATATATATATATATATATGGTTTGTAGATATATATATATATATATATATATATATATATATATATATATATATATATATATATATATATATATATATATATATATATATCTTGATACAGCGGGAGATAACAGAACCGATTCGGATATCTAGGGGTACAAATGGGGATCTTTGGTACTTATTGGACCGGTCCCCATATGTTTCTAGATGCAGCGGGTATTGTCAGTACCGGTCCCAATAAGTCTTCGGATATGTTGTGGGACATTTCGGTACCATTTCAGAAATATATGGAGCGGTACTTATTGGGATCAGTGTATATAAGTTGAAATTTTCCATTTCAGTATAAGTCCTCCTTTGTAATAATATTTTCTTTCCATATGAAATTCCGCTGAATAATTGCAACATATTACACGGCTCTACGAAAAAATTTTTGTTCTTCGTCCTAAAGTTCATTTTATAATTTTCTGGATTATTATAAACAAAAACGAGAAGAAAATACCTTTTAGCGCGTATGTTCTGGGGAACATCGCGTTATAATTTGCCCAAATATCTGTAACTTTCGAATTTTTCGCCGAAAATGGTCTCAAACGATTGAGTTCGACTCCCTGATCAAGAAATTATATTATTGTCCGGCCAGCCGTTGCCACGATATCTTGAGAACGGAAAGAGATAGCGACTTAAAATTTTCAGGGTAGGTGGCGCATCCCTATAGGACGGACAAGTTCGTTAATTTCAGCAATATTTTGTTCCTTCCTCTAGCCATCTTTATTTTTTGGGAGAATGTTCTGTTTTGATAGTAAAAGAAGATGTTATATTCGGGTGATAATTTCCGGCATTGGGGGCGACTTTGGAGGTGGTACACCACACAATATTTTTATTAAAAATCCGGCCGCATTAAAAGTTTTCAAATATTATGTTCTGTATGGATAGTAAAGAATTTATAATACTCGGTTTCAAATTTCCGGCCGTCAGGGCGGCGTTTGGGGTAGCATTTTTTCTGCAATATTTTTATTATCGTCCGTTAAAACTTTGGAAATATGCTCGGAAATATGTTCTGCATCGATTAAAAAGAATTTATAATACTCGGTTTCAAATATCCAGCCGTCAGAGCGGCTTTAGAGGTGGCGCTTCTTCTGCAATATATTTATTGAGAATCCTGTCGCCTTGAAAATATTTGACATCGGATATTACAATGTTTTTACTGTCTATACAGAACATATTTTTCAATTTTCAAGGTGGCAGGATTCTCAATAAAAATATTACTGAAAAAGTGCCACCCCCAACGTGCTCTGACGGCAGTATATTTGAAACCGAGTATTATAAAATCCTTTTCTATCCATACAGAACATATTTCCAAAGTTTCAACGTGGCAGGATGTTTAATAAAAATATTGCAGAAAAAACGCCACCCCAACGCCGCCCTGACGGTCTGTTTTTTGAAACCGAGTATTACAAATTCTTTTACTGTCCATATAGATCATATTTTCAAACTTTTAAGGTGGCAGGATTCTTAATAAAAATATTGCTCAAACAGTGCCACCCCTAACGCCGCCGCCATTCTGACTTGAAACCAAGTATTACAATTTTTTATTTTTGAAAATATGTTCATGAAGAACATATTTTCATAATTTCAATTTGGCAGGATTCTCAATAAAATATTACTGAAAACATTTTCTTGCGCGTACGTTCTGGGGAACATCGCGTTATAATTTTGCCCAAATGTCTGTAATTTTCGAATTTTCCGCCGAATATGATCTCAAACGATTGGGTTCCACTCCCTGATGAAGAATTCGAGGTCAAATTTGATTCTGTCCGTCCGGCCGGCCGTCCGGCCGTTGTCACGTCAACTTGAGAATGGAAAGAGGTAGCGACTTGAAATTTTCAGGGTAGGTGGCGCATCCCAATACGACGGACAAGTTCGTTAATGGGCATAATCGGCCCAATGGTTTCTGAGTAATAATTTTGTTTTAAATCCGATCGATTTGAAACTTGATGAATAGTTGTAGAATATGAACCTTAGCAAGTTTGTCAAATGTTGTGAGAATCGTATCACTAGAAAATTTTTAAAAAATTCTTAAGATCCAATACAGGAAAACGGACAATAGAATTTGACATGGTAAATTCGATTAAGAGTGTCCAATACATGAGAACGGACAATATAATTCACCATGGTGAATTCGATTAAGAGTGTCCAACACAGGAGAATGGACAATAGAACATACGCGCAAAAGCTCCTGACTTCACGTCAGTGATTGAACCAATTCTTTTTGCGCGTATGTCCTGGGGAACATCGCGTTATAGTTTTGCCCAAATATCTGTAACTTTCGAATTTTTTGACGAAAATGGTCTCAAACGATTAAGTTCGACTCCCCAATGAAGAATTCAAGGTCAAATTTGATTCTGTCTGGCCGGCCGTCCGGCCGTTGCCACGATAACTTGAGAACGAAAAGAGCTAGCGACTTGAAATTTTCAGGGTAGGTGGCGCATCCCAATACGACGGACAAGTTCGGTAATGGGCATAATCGGCCCAGTGGTTTCCGAGTAATAATTTTGTTTTCAACCAATATGAATCCGATCGATTTGAAACTTGGTGGGTAGTTGTAGAATATGAACCTAAGCACGTTTTGTGCGAATCCTATGGCTAGAAAATTTAAAAAAAATTATTAAAAAATATTTTTGTTGTCACGATAAATTGAGAACGGAATGAGATAGCGGCGTGAAGTTTTCAGGTTAGGATGTGCACCAGAACGCGACATTTCAGTTTGTTTATGAGCATAATCGGCCAAACGGTTTTAGAGTTATAGCCATCTGAAATTTTCTGAAATTTGGTGGTTTTTTGTTCCTCATTAACTCGAAAAATACTGAACCGATTGAATTCAAACATGGTTATTAGTTGTAGAATGCCAACGCGAAAATGTTTGCAAAATTTGGTGAGGATAGCATTTGTAGAAAAATTTTAATAAATCATTGAAAATCGAATTTACCATGGTAAATTCAAATTAAGAGTGTCCAATACAGGAGAATGGACAACATAATTTACCATGGTAAATTCGATTAAGGGTGTCCAATACAGAAGAATGGACAATAGAACATACGCGCAAAAGCTTCTGACTTCACGTCAGTGCTTGAACCAATTTTTTTTTACAATCAAAACAAAACATTTTCCCCAATAATCAAGGTGGGAGGAGGAAGGAATAAAATATTGCTGAAATTGATTGCTAAAGGTACTAGCGTTCTTCAAGAAGGAGAATATTGTGCAATAATCAATATGCGAATGATATATGCTACTTTTGGCCATATTCATATCTTATATCTTATCAGACTTTTTAAAATTGAGTCGGCATTTATCTGTAGAAAACAACAGACTTCTTAAAAATCTGAGACCAAAGTTCATTATTCAGTTCATAGTTGGCACTGTTGTACAATAAATGACGCATATATTTCACCCTATAGCATCTGGCGGTGAGTAGTTGAAGTATTGAGTTCTTTTTCTCACCGATTACGAAGCTCAGGACCGACAGGACATAATTCAGCATGGTTAATTCTATTAAGAGTGTCCAACACAGGAGAACGGACAATATAATTCACCATGGTAAATTCGATCAAGAGTGTCCAACACAGGAGAATGGACAATAGAACATACGCGCAAAAGGTCCTGACTTCACGCTAGTGCTTGAACCGATTCTTTTTTTTCAGTTTTTATAGGAACTATAAGGACTAAAGCGAACATTTTTCTTTATATTGAGTATTTTCGATGTTAAAAAAATAAGTAATGTTCAGGATAAATGACACTAAAATAATGATAGAACCGTAGTATCTCAGTACTCTCCGACTTTCGAAATGAGAACAATTATGGACGTACAAGGCAATATATAGTAATTGGGAATGCACTGACTTCGGTCTGCGACTATACACAAAATATGTCATTTTTTTACCTACTCGGTGGATTTTCGGCCGGTTCAACCCATTTTTGGGTTTTTTAGAAATTGACTTGTTCAACATATGGCGCAGAAGAACTTCTTATTGTAAAAGGGGTCAATATTGCAATATACAAGCTCTTTATGAAAACTTCGTCCCTTAAATGGTGAACGTGATCTTCACCATTTGAATTAATTTCTTAGACTGAAAATAGATCATTTATTTGATAGTATTATCGATTAGAATCTGCTGAATTATTCCATAGTTCCAATTTAAACCTACTAATAAATCAAATAAATCCTGCTGTAATATTCCATAATTCCAAATTTGAAAATGATTAAAAAAGGTCCTGTTTTGAATCAACGTAGTAATAGTACCTATGTTTATTTAAGTAGGAGTATATTATTTTTATTTTGTTTTCTATTTTAACGATAAAATCTGAACAGTTTCACAAAAAACGCAAATGGTCAATTGGTCAAATATCTGAATATTTAAATATCCAAATATCTTGTTAGATAAATAGTCAAACATTGGAATAATTTAACTGTCGAATCTTTTCAGATGTGTTTCAGACCTGGCTAGTAATATTCATTGAGAAATATTCACCGACTTCCTTATAATCGCCACAAACAGAACTATATTTTTGGCGCTCTTGTTCCTCGGAACAGAGTGCTTATCACTTTGCCTAAATGTCTGTAATTTTCAAATTTTTGGCTGAAAATGGTCTTAAACGATTTGGTTCGACTCACTGACCAAGAATCCGTGGTAGAAATCGATTCTGTTCGGCCGTCCGGCCGTTAACACTACAGCTCTCGAACAAAAGGAGTTAAAGCATTGAAGTTCGCAGGGTAGGTTTAGAGTATAAATATCTCGGACAAGTTCGTTAACGGGCGAAATCCATAAAGCGGTTGCGCAGTTATGGCCGTTTTTAGTAAAAATATTTTTTATGAATCTTTCCGAAACTGATCACCTATCTGAAATTTAGCACCAAATTGCAGAATAATGACCTTTATATGCATGCGAAGTTTTGTATTGATAGGGTTGCCGTGAAACCTCAATACAATAACTCTCGAACAGAATGAGCTAGGCAGTTGAAATTTTCAGAGTAGGTTTTGGAGATGAGTATCTTGGTTGAGTTTGTTATTGGGTAACATTGAGTAACGAAAAAAAATTTTTTTTTACATTACAAATTTCAAATTCTATTTTTTTTTTAACATGCACTTTTATCATAAAAATCCACTGATATCATTCTCAACTCTAACAAGCTAATAGTTTCAGAGATTTGATTTTTCGAAATTGAATCATGAATCGTACTTCTAGGTTTTCACAGTGCTGTACTTAATTTTTCTATCTATGAATTATTATATGATCTGATTTTTCCATGACCGATAAATGTCAAAATTATTTCTGGTTCATTATTCTTCATATAAAATAAACCTCCTCTTCTATAAAACAAAGTATTATTGAATGCAAAATAACCAATGAAATAACCTCAGCTATCGTAGAATTATGAGAATGATATGATATTATACTTTTAAGGTGATAATATAATGCCCGTGGATAGTCCACATGATGATGGAAATATATTCTTCTTGGTAAGATACATAATCAAATTGGGTTCAGAATATCTCCAGTAAAAACAGAACTGCACTATTGTCTAAGTTTGAATTTATATAATATAATTTTCAGAGCAGATTTGAGGAATGAATATTTCGGATAAGTTTGTTATTGGGGAGAATCGGTCTGTTTGAATTTAATTTCTTTTGTGATGCAGTTATACCTCAAGAATCCATTTACATCATTTCCAGAGACCAATAATTAATAATATATATATATAAATAAGGTTTGAACAAAAGTTGTGAATTATATCAATGAATTTTTATGATAGAACTGCATCATAAAAGAAATTAAATTTAACAAGAGTGCCAAAAATTATTAATCCAAAACCACCAGACCGTTTGTACCCAATAACGAACTTATCCGAGAATTTCATTCCTCAAATCTACTCTGAAAATTATATAATATCAATTGAATTTTAGCCAATATTTCAGTTTTGCTTTTACAGGATATTCTGAACCCAATTTGATTAACCTACCCAAGTATATATATTTCCATCATCATATGGATTATCCAAGAGTGATATAACATATCACCCAAAAATATACAAATCCGATCCAATTAAAATTCGGTAATTAAAATAATAAAAAAAATTGTACAATGGTAATTTTCACGAAGTTTCGAGTATATCGTATCCAGCAATTACTTGATGCGTAAGTTTTTTCGTATATTATCGGATATTTAATGAATTCCAATTCCTATAGAATACATGTGCCAGAATAAAAAATTCTGTGATCTTAGACGATTCTCTCATTACTCAATCAAAATGGTATGAAATGTATTTGTGCCGTATAAAAACTGAGAAAACGGTCTATATCGATGGTAAATTCGATTAAGGGCCGGTTTCTGAGAAATATAACATGTGGCTTATCTTCCGTTTATCTGTTCAATTCAATAGAATTCAGTACATAAACGGAAGATAAACTCCATTCAAATGCGTCAGGTATCGGCCCTAGTTTCAAATAGCGGTGAATAGATAATAGAACATGCGCGCAAAAGCTCATAACCTCACGTCAGTGTTTGAACCAATTTCTTATATCTGTTAAAACAGGAGAAAATGCAACATCGAATTGAAGTTGTTTCGCGCCAAGGGTTTCACACGTGCTCCGCACATGGCCAGCCTGCTAAGAAATGGGACAACGGGTCGAGGAACAAAGGTGTACTGATACTGAATTGGAGACAGGAATGCATTCCAGCGCCAAAACCAAACTGAAAAATTTCAAAATTAACTAACACAAATCTCAGAGAAATAGTCCGGTATTGTAATGTGTGTTGTATCTCAACAAGATCAATTTTGATACATTTCTAATTAATCAATATTGATAGGGTGTCCGGTGAGTGCTTGTATGTACATGGTTCAACCACAAATAGGCTTTGCTACGAGGAATTCAATTCTGCAGAACTTGTGGAAGCATTTCGCTACTTATATAAAGGCTGGTGTTTTAATTTTAAAAACTTGTGAATCAATTTACATTCGGTAGGAGGTTTTGTTAGAGGAAGACAAATTATAGCCCAAACAATTTTTTAAAACACCCTATCTGCCCGCACTTAGGTCCGTCCGTGAGTACGGACTCTCGAATGAAATGAGTAAGAGAGTTTAGTTTTGCAGGGTTGGTTTGTGGCATAAATATCTCAGTTAGGTTTATTACCGGGCAAAAATGTTTATAATCAATGTTAGTATTGTTAATAGTTGACTTATTATGATATCTACAGTTACTCAGGGGACACTTCGTAGTTATATCTTTTTTTTTTGTTTTTTCAATACTGACAATAATCCTTCCAATAAGCTTCTATAGAATTCATTTGAAAAAATATTACACTGAATATTTCGGACGAATGTTTTATGATTCAACAAAAAATCCAAAAAAATTGCCTGACACTTTCATACAGATTGATCAAGAAATTTTATTGTTGAAAAAATAGATTTTCACTCCATTTCTTCTCCTAACCAAGTCGATATTTCAACCTGTTTGATAATAATTCTTATGTTCTATAGCTATTCAAACAAAACATAAAACAACTTTGAGCAATTTCTTAAGTAAAAAATTCATTTTCTAACATTATTTTTGTTTCTGATCGTAAAATCGGTTTTCCGTAATCCGAAATAATTGTTGTGCAATTCTTTGTCTGAATAGGTGAAGAATTTAATAATTGGTATATCAATTTCATATAATGTGAAATATCAATCAACCTAGTGGGCAAAATGAAGTGATAAAACATTTTTATTCGACATTAGAATTTATTATTACCCCTTTTGTATGATAGAGCCAAGCAATTTTTTTTTTATATTTATGTAGAATTGCTCATGAAAGTGGAAGAAATCTTTAGTGTTTGAGTACAGAGTGAACTTTTATTAACAAAACGTTGGAGACCATTTTCAGTCAAAACTTCGAAAATTACAGACATCTGGGCAAATTGAAGAGCACTCTGTTCCGAGGAACAAGAAAGCCAAAAAAGATAGGTAATGTTCAAAATTATCCGACTTTAATCCTGATTTTTATGGTGAGCGAAGTGGATCTCTCTCTTTCGCGGCCGAAATCAGTGACATTAGTAATAATATAATTGCAATTTTTGAAATCTGTCCGTTAATTGGTTCTAGATCTATTGAACTTTTACATTTCAGTCAATATCTGCAAATCACACTATATCCAATACCAACGCCCTCAGGCGATTACAATTTTTTGATGTGTCCACTTAGATGAACTCATTGTATGGTTTTCCTTTGTCGCATAACCACGGTGACTAATAATAATATGGAGTATATTGGTTCGGAAACTACAATTAACGAAATCTTCGATTTTCAACCATGATATTTAAGAGGTTAGCTGTACTCCAAAACGCCGGTCCTGATCTTCGTAATTGGTGTGAAAAGGAACTAAGACTCAATACTTCAACTACCCACCGCTAAATGCTATAGGGTGAAACATATCCGTTACAGTGACTATATTCGCATATCTATATATAGCATATATACTCACTGTAGTATCCGTCATTTTTATTGTACCACAGCGCCGCGCCAACTGTGAACCGAAGAATGAATCGAAAATTATAGACATTTGGGCTAAATGATAGCAAGATGATAATGCGCACAAAAATGGAGTTTTTAACGGAATGCTGAAAAGTACCTTGGCAGTCAATGTGTTGAGGATCGTTCCTCCAAGGTCTCTGTGTTGCCATAAATTATTTACTGAAAATCATGTGTTTATATGTTAGGCCACAGATGTTTGATAATTTTAGGGTTTATTGGATTTACTGACTCACTGATGAATAATCCGAGGTCAAATTCAATTCTGTCCGTCCGACCGTTAGCACGATAACTCTCGAACGAAAGGAGCTAGAGGAATTAACTTTACAGGGTAGGTTTGGAGCGTACCAAAATATCTCTAAAGAATTCGTTAACGTGGGTAATGCACCAAGCGTTTTCGGAGTTATGGCCGTTTTTATTAAAAACATTTTTATGGATATTTCCGAATCCGGTTACTTGATCTATCTGAAATTTTGCATGAAATTCTAGAATCATGACCTATATATGCATGCGGAGTTTTGTACTGATCGGATTGTCATAAAATGGCATACAAAATTTTCAAAAATTATAAAATTTTGCTTCCACAATAAATCGAAAAAAAATTGCTCTGATTGAATTGAGACTTTGTAAAATTTCCTGAGGATCATATGACAAAAATTCAAAAAATTATTACTATTTTGCGGAATATTTTGCTTGAAATTTCTGAACCTATTTCTTGCGCGTTTGTTCTGGGGAACATCGCGTTATAATTTAGCCCAAATATCTGTAATTTTCGAATTCTTTGACGAAAATGAACTTAAACGATTGGGTTCGACTCCCCGATGAAGAATTCGAGGTCAAATTAAATTATGTCAGGCAGGCCGTTGCCGCCATAACTTGAGAACGGAGAGATCTAGCGACTTGACATTTTCAGGGTAGTAGGTGCATCCCAATACGACGGACAAGTTCGTTAATGGGCATAATCGGCCCAATGGTTTCCGAGTAATAATTTCGTTTTCAACCAATATAAATCCGATCGAATTGAAACTTGGTGGATAGTTGCAGAATATAAACCTTACCATTTGTTAAGTTTTGTGAGAATCGTATCACTCGAAAAAATTTAAAAAATTATTTTTTATGTAATGATAACGGAAAGAGATAGGGACTGGAAATTTTCAGGTTAGGTTGTGTATCTGAATGATACATTTGAGTTTGTTTAGAAGCAGAATCGGCCAAACGGTTTTGGAGTTATACCCTCGGTTATACCCATCTGAAATTTGGTTGTTATTTCCTCAATAACTCGAAAAATACAAAACCGATCCAATTCAAACAGGGTTATTAGTTGTAGAAAGCCAACGCGAAAATTCTCGCAATATTTCGTGAGGATCGTATGTCTAGGAATCTTTGAAAAAATCATTGAAAAAAATTTTATACATCAGAAACTATTCATCTGACATGGCTGAACATTTTGCGAGAGTCTTCAGCAGCTAACTCTACTACCAAGTTTCAAGTTTGAACACGATCGGATCTATATTGTTGGAGATCCGAGCAGCCTTTTGTGAGTTCAGTAGCTGGATGGGTAACCGTTGCCTCGATAACTTTCGAACGAAATTAGATAGGCACTTGCAATTTTCAGGCTAGGTTGTGCATCCGAAGGGGAGGGTTAAGTTCGTTTTTGAGCATAATCGGTCTAACTATTTCGGAGTTATACTCACTTGGAATATTCTTTCATCCATAACTCAAAAAAATTGACCCGATGGAATAATTGTATAGTTGGTAACTAGTTGTTGAGTATCGACATGAAGACGTGTGTGAAATTTTATGAGGACCGTAACACTAGAAAATTTAAAAAAAATTTGGTTCGTGCACTGACGTGAAGTCAGGAGCTTTTGCGCGTATGTTCTATTGTCCATTCTCCTATATTGGACACCCTTAATCGAATTTACCATACCACAAAAGCTACTGACTTCACGTCAGTACTTTGAAGTTCGTGCCGTTCGGATTTGGAGAATGAGCGTAAGCAATTGCGTTCCCAACGGGGTCCCATAATCATATTTTTTTTCATTTCAATCCACGGTGAAACTAATAGCCAGACTGTATCGATAGCCAGATTTGAATTGAATTTCCTTTATGATGCAGTTCTCTCATAAGAATACATTGATATAATTCCCAACTCTGAGAAACCAATACTTTCGGAGATATAATTTGTCTGTTAGAACTAGAGCGCCAGAAAGCTCCTGTCCACAGGGTTTGAACCCATTTTTTGGCGCTCTAGTTCCTCGGAACTGAGTGCTTATCAATTCGCCCAAATGTCTGTAATTTTCAAATTTTTCGATGAAAATGGTCATAGACGATTTGGTTCGACTCACTGATCAAGAATCCGTGGTCGAAAATCATTCTGTCCGGCCGTCCGGCCGGTAACGATAACTCTCGAACGGCACGATAACTCTCGAACGGAATGAGCTAGACAGTTGAAATTTTCAGAGTAGGTCTGGGAGATAAGTATCTCGGCCAAGTTCGTTATTGGGCAAAATCGGACAGATGGTTTCGGATTACAAAAAAAAAAAATTTTTTTTCAAAACAAATTCAAAATTAAATTTTTTTCAATAAGCAGTTTTACCATAAGAATCCAATGATATCATTTTTGACTCTAACAAGCTAATACTCTCGGAGATATGATTTTTCAAAATTTCAATAATAAATCGTATTTCAACGTTGTCACACAATTATGCAGTTCTACCATATGAATACATTGATATAATTCCCAACTCTGAGAAACCAATACTTTCGGAGATATAATTTGTCAGTTTGAACTAGAGCGCCAGAAAGCTCCTGTCCACAGGGCTTGAACCCATTTTTATTTAACACGACGTTGAATGGATTAAAAGTAGCCCCAGACGTAAAAAAATTTACCGATTTCAATTAAATATTCTCTCGAATCCCTCTGTACCGGAATTAGTTTTTCTTAAAAGAAAAATCAAATCGGTTTCAGAACTTCAGAATGCAAGATCATAACGAGGTACCAGTAAATGTTCATGTAGCAATGTATGTTTCGAAATATCAATCTTCACAAAACGGTTCACCTCTGTACCTTTGTGTTTGTTCTTGGCAGTCCCCCTATTTACCCCAAGATATGTGTATTTAATAAATGAATCGCTTGAGTAGTGACTCTATAAGTTTCGTTTACTTTCCATCCATCTTTCCCTTGGTTCCTTGGTTGCCTTGCCCTGAGGAAGCCAATAATTAGCAGAAACACATGTTTTCAAGTACTGACAACATCTTATTTTCCTGCTCTTTTTGTGAAATATCATGATAATCCTTCTCTATTAAACCTACATTTCCGTGATACTCGATTTTATAACTAACAGATATCCATTCGCATATTGATCATTGAACAATATTATCCTTGTTCAAGAGACACAAATAAAGTTTTAGATCTTCTGGAAGTAATATCATAAAGAGGACCCAGTAAGTATCCTTGTGGCAATGTATGTTTCGAAATATCAATCATCACAAAGCGGTCCTCCTATGTACCGCTGTATGAATTTTTGCCGGTCCTGCTAAGTACCGGTGGATAATAAAAATAAAAAATGCAATATATTTCTGTTTTTACCATATACATAGGAAAATTAATAGGAATGTACACCTGCAAACAGTAAATTTTATCAACATATACGTTCCGTGCGATATGTACATTCGGTCCCGTTTTGTCCCGCGGTATCAAGATATATATATATATATATATATATATATATATATATATATATATATATATATATATATATATATATATATATATATATATATATATATATATATATATATATATATATATATATATATATATATATATATATATATATATATATATATATATATAGTGCAGGTGGTAATTTCGAGGAGAAAAAATTTTGTAAAATGGTCATTTTGAGGAACTAGTGGTCATTTCGAGGAGCTCGTCAAAGTGACTACTATATACAAAATAGAGAAATGGTCATTTCGAGGAACTTTCGGATATAAAGTGGTAAGTTTGAGGAACCAGTAACAAGATGGTTATTTTGAGGATTTTTTATATGATAGCTGGGTAGTTTGGCGAGAACTCCTCGAAATGACCTATCAGTGACCTAATGGTGAATTCAAGGAGTTGTCCGAATAAATAAATATTAACTAAATTTGAGTGATAAAAGGAATACACTTAAGATAAATATAACAGGTTTCATCAGTGTGTACAATATGTAATCCTTGGTTTCGAATATCCGGCCGTCAGGGTGGCAGTGAGGGTGGCAAAGTTTCAGCAATATTGTTATTAAGAATCCTGCCAATTTGAAATTTCGGAGATATGTTCTACATGGGTAGTAATAGAATTAGTGATCCTTGGTTTCGAATATCCGGCCATCAGGGTAGCGGTGGAGGCGGAAATGTTTCAGCTATACTGTTATTATGAATCCTGCCGCCTTGAAATTTTGGAAATATGTTCTTCATGGGTAGTAATCGAATAAGTGATCCTTGGTTTCGAATAACAGGCCGTCAGGGTGTCGGTGGGGCTGGCAAAGTTACAGCAATATAGTTATTAAGCATCCTGCCTCCTTGAAATTTTGAAAAAATGATCTAAATGGATAGTAATTGAATATGTCATACTAGGTTTCGAATATCTAGCTTTCAGGAAGGCAGTGGGGATGGCAAATTTTCAGCAATATGGATATTAAGAATCCTACCTCCTTGAAATTTTGGAAATATCTTCTATATGGATAGTAATAGAATATGCCATACTAGCTCTCGAATATCCGGCCATCAGGGTGGCAAAGTTTCAGCAATATTAGTATTAAGAATTCTGTCATCTTAAAATTTTGCAAATAAGTTCTAAAAGGGTAGTAATAGAATATGTGATACATATTTTCGTATATCTAGCCGTCCGGGTGGTGGTAGGGAAGGCAAAGTTTCAGCAATTCTGTTCTTAAGAATCCAGCCTACTTGAAATCTTGGAAATATGTTCTACGTCGATAGTAATAGAATATGTGATCCTTGGTTTCGAATATTGGGCCGTCAGGGTGGCAGTGGCGGTGGCAAAGTTTCAGCAAAATTGTTATTGAGAATCCTGCAAAGTTGATTTTTTTTATATATGTTCCAAATGGACACTAAAAGAATATCTGATCCTTGGTTTCTAATAACGGGGCGTCAGGGTTGAGGTGGGGGTGTTACAGTTTCAGCAATGTTGTTATTAAGAATCCTGCCAACTCGAAATTTTGGATATATTATCCATATGGATAATAATTGAATATGTGATACTTGGTTCCGAATATCCAGCCGTCAGGGAGGCGGTGGGGGTGGCAAACTTTCAGCAATATTGTTATTAAAAATCTTGCTTCCTTGAAATTTTGGATATATGTTCTAAATGTAATAGAATATGTCGTACTTGGTTTCGAATATCCGGCCGTCAGGGTGGTGGTGGAATTAGCAAAGTTTCAGCAATATTTTTATTAAGAATCCTGTCACCTTGAAATTTTGGAAATTTTTTCTAATAGGATAGTTATAGAATATGTGATACATGGTTTCAGATATCCGGCCGTCAGGGTGTCGGTGGGGGAGGCAAAGTTTCAGCAATATTGTTATTAAGAATCCTGCCTACTTGAAATTTTAGAAATACGTTGGGCATGGTTAGTAATAAATAGAATATGTGATTCTTGGTTTCGAATATCTGGCTTTCATGGTGGCTGTAGGGGTGGCAAAGTTTCAGCAATATTGTTATTGAGAATCCTGCCAACTTGAAATTTCGGAAGTATGTGCTGAATGGATAGTAATAGAATATGTGACCCACTGTTTCGAATAACGGGGCATCAGGGTGGCGGTGTGGGTGGTACAGTTTCAGAAATGTTGTTATTAAGAATCCTGCCAACTTGAAATTCTGGAAATATTTTCTACATGAATAGTAATAATGTGATCCATGGTTTCGTATATCCGGCCGTCAGGATGGCTGTGGGGATGGCAAAGCTTCAGCAATATTGTTCTACATGGGTAGGAATAGAATATGTGAACCTTGATTTCAAATATCTGGTTCTCAAGGTGGCGGTGGAGGTGGCGATGATTCAGCAATATTTTTATTAAGAATCCTGCTACCTTGAAATTTTGGAAATATGTTCTACATGGATAATAATACAATATGTGACTTGGTTTGGAATAAACGGCCGCCTGGGTGGCAAGGTTTCAGCAATATTGTTATTCAGAAACCTGCCAACTTAAAATTTTAGAAATACGTTCTAAATGGATAGTTATATAGTATGTGATACTTGGTTTCTAATAACCGGCCGTCTGGATGGCGATGCGGGTGCTAAAGTTTCAGCAAAATTGTTATTAAGAATCCTGCCACTTTGATATATTGGAAATATGTTCTAAACAAATAGTAATAAAATTTGGGATACTTGGTTTTGGTAAAGATGTCATTAAGGTGGCGGTGGGGGTGGCAATATTCCAGGAATATCGTTATTAAGATTCCACCCACCTTGAAATATAAGAAATATGTTCTAAACGGATAGTAATGGAAAATGTGATCCTTTATTTCGAATAGCCGGCCATCAGGGTGGCGGTGGAGGTGGCAATGTTTCGGCAAAATATGTTTTTAAGAATCCTGCCTGTCAGAGCAATGTTAGAGGTGGAACGTGCTATGTGTCATACTGGAACATTACTGTCTTAGCAATATTTATATTACGAAAACGACCTCCGTGAAATTTTGGAAATACATATATTCTAAAATTCATTGGAACTTGTTAAAAAAAAGGCTGGACATCCAAAAATTTTAAATAATGAAAATACAACACAACGCAATTTTTTTTTTATGAATTCTTAAGCTTAAAACTTTCTATTGAAGTTTTTTTCAAATTAACGCAACGCAGCCTTGGGTGAGGTCTATATCTTGAAGGATGACATTTAATTAATTCATAAATACAGAAAGCTTCGAATAAACTCGGCTCGTGACTTGGAAAAATGTGTGAAAAATTTTTTTGGATATATTTGATCCTACCGGCAAAATTGTACGAAAATGCTGTACAAAATACTTTTCGGACACTCATATATGAATTTCATGTTATATCTTACTGTTATAGAAGGCGATAGTTAGACAGATCCAAACAAGTATTTTCAAGTCTAACTTTCTTGAGGTTAGGTAATTTTCAAGTGAACTTACCATCCTTCAATTTTACACCAAAAATGTACTATTGGTAAAACTTGGTAGGGATTGTGTAACGTTTTTCGAATATTTCGATTTGAAATTCATGAAGTAGTTTCTGGAGCTGGTATAAATTACTGCTAAAATTATTAATTGAACACAGAATCACAAGAGGAAAATTAAAATCAATTTCACTACAAACATAAAATTTTTAATCTGTTTTAAGTGTTCAAAATCTCCTCCATTCCCTTGAGTACACAATTTTATACAACACCCTGCATTTTGAAAGTGGATGCTATCACTTCAATTTGTTATTACGCGAACCTGAGATTACCAATATCTCTAGAAAAGGAGTAAAGCGTATACTTTACTGCATTCTGAAGAAATATAACACAAAAATATATCCATAGATGGCACGAGTGAGAATCATGATGTTCGCATCCGCCAAATGTATAACTACGAAATAAATACTTTCTGCAGGATTCCCTGACATGAAATGAGACGTAAAATTTCGTGTCGATAGCAAAAATTATTACTTCAAATTAATCCACAAATATCGCAAATGCATCAATAAATGGATTGTGTTGCATTTTTGCAACATATATATTATCTTTCTGATGTTTGTTTTCGACGTTCGACTATTTTGAATACTTTTCTCGTATTCCTTATGTAATTTTATATTGATGAAAATATTTTTCAAACGAAAGAAAAAAATATGCATTTAAGGCGTATGGAAGAACTCAGATGTTCAAAATTTTCGGATTCTTCTATTTAAGTCAGTTATTGAATTGAAAATAATGGCGCAAAAATTGGAAGAGCACTGACGTACAGTTAATCAGCATCTGAGCTTGATCATATTCATATCATCTTAATATGACCCAATAATTCCAGAACATATATTTCAAGTTGGGACTAACGCAGGTATAATGAGAGGTGAATGATATACAGCGGAAGCTCGATTAACCAGACTAATTGTTGTCGTTGGGAAATACAGATAATCGAAAAAAGCTAATAAACAAATTAAACTTATCAACAAAAATCAATGTTTATTAAGATATTATTAACAGGTACATTTTCGAACGCACTACGTACGCACCTATGTATTTATGTACTAGTCTACCATGCTTGGTTTGTAAACCGGATAATCACGAATCCATATAAATGAGAGCCAAATAATCGACTCTCTATTGTATTTGGAATATTTGGAAATTACTTATTGGGACATTCTCATACTCATATGCCACCGTAAGCTGGAAATTCGAATCGATTTATAATGCAGATATAATTTAGCGAATTTAAAAACGTTGTTGACCCATGCTTTTACCATTTCCACAGTTCTATTCTTCAATTCTGAAATATGTTTCAGAATTTTTTTGCACGGTTCCAAACCAACTTACCACCTACTTCCTGTGAATGTTTATGAAATTCTTTCTCTATAGTTTTCTTTTCTTCACTGGTCCAAAGACAAAATTTGAGCAAGAGGTAATGTGATAACCAAATTTTCGAAAATTTAGTGACTCGATTACTATTTCCATTAATCCAAATTATGAATGTGGAAAAATGTGATCCCTAAGAACATTAACAAATTATATTTTACCTTCAACATCAAAATGTATTGAAATACATACTTTATCTCCAGTTACACAGGAACTAGTTCTGTTCTTCAGTTCTGATTGAATAAAATTATAAAGATTCGCATATTCAGAATATTTGAATCTCAGAAAATTTCAAAAGTGCTGCGATTTTTTTTCTTAGTGACGATGCTATAAATTTATTGTTCCCGCCAAGGAATACCGATATGAGTAATTTTTCAATTCTTATTAATTTTTACAATCAATTATTTTCATCAGAAGCTACTAATGGTAATCATTAAATGATAGGTACTCATGTAGACTCATTCATTATTAAATGGTTCCTTTATATATATATCTAATTTTTCTTCTACGTTGGAAACACAGATATTTGTCAGAACCAATGTTTAGAACAATGATGCCTAACAATGAAACAACATCAACGTTTCGGAGAGAAAACCCATAAAAGAACATTTAATAATGCTGCTAATGGTGTCTAAAAGGTAGTGTTTAACAGTATTCAGAACTCTACTTGGGTTTCCTGTATACGATCATTTCCAGACTCTTTAATTATCAAAGAAGAAAAGGACTTTTTTTCTTTGACCGACGTGAAATTACCCCAGGGGTACCTCAGTAAAACCTTCTATGGTGCTCAACATAGATCCATTCGTTATCTATAAATCAATATTAATTCTATCTAGCTCTGAAAAATTACCCAGAAATGTATCGAAATATATATTACGATGTTACGATAGGTACTGAAATTTATTACCTTCGTTATTTGGTTATCACTCTTCAGACGTCTGAATATTAAGGAAAATTCTGAAGTGCAGCTATAAAGTTTGAGCATCAAACAATTTACAATTATTCCTGAATAGTCAGTTAAATACAATGGTTAAATTATCATTCAAACATCTATTCGTAACTTCATAAATGATACACAATGCAGTCAATAAGTATTCAATGAATATTTGTGTATTCAAATCATTCATTAATGATTCCCAGCCCAACTCTGGAACAATTGGCGGATTTTGCCGATTTACGTTCAGCATTTCGACATTAACCGGTGACACCGAAAGTTCGGTGTTAACGCATTAACCCACCTCGCAGCAACCATATGTCTTCCACATGTACTTTTCGAAAGTTATCTTGTTGTACGGCATGCGACTGGACGCACAAATTTGGTTTCCATTAGTTCTTTCACAGTATACAGCAGGTACCTACTTCGACCGATCCCCAGGTTCGGATTTACCCTAAGAGCCACCCTGGGAGACTATGAAAAATGCGGCATTGCACACAAAAAATATTATTTTCTGGTTCTTCTATTTTATTCAGATAATATGTCAAGAAAAAATACTGCCAAACGATATGCCGGGGAATAAGCGCGAATAATCATAAAATATTTAAAGGCTTTTTACAAATATGACCGAATAATTCCCTAATATAAATTCGTTAGAAATCTTGAATAAATATTTTGTAGTCTTTTTTACGTTGGAACCAATGTATAGAACGATGTGAATGATATATTTGGGATTTATTGGGATATATTCATAGAAAATCTGCTTAAAACAGGTTAGCATGCGGGAGAGTACTCAGGTGAAGTCGAGCAGTTAATTTTATTTTACCTAAGTACTCTTGTCAACCACATAATTCATGTTCTTGTTGGTGCAAATCCATAAATAAGGTGGTTATTATAGTGTTCAAAGTAGCAAATTTGGCTGATGTATATGTTGTGGAAAATAAAATAAAGAAACGTGATCGAAAGACAAGGAAGAATTTTCTTATGATTAAACAAAGTGTCCGGTGATCGATTATACATGGTTGAACAACAAATAGGCTATTCTATGAGGAGTCCGATCCTGAACTTTTGAACTCGAGAAGCGTTTCGTTTCGGCTATACAGGTGCTTTTTGATTTTTTTTAGATATTTGTCGAACTCATTGCTCGAGAACTGGTTAATCGAATTACCACACATTGGGTAGGGTAGAGGTGTTTGTTAAATTGAATCGAAATTATAGCCAACAGAATTTTTAGTAGCTGTAGGGTAATAACGAAAAATTTGAATTTTTGGCGCTCTAGTTCCTCGGAACTGAGTGCTTATCAATTGGCCCAAATGACTATAATTTTCGAATTTCTGGCTGAAAATGGTCTCAAACGATTTGGTCCGACTCACTGATCAAGAATCCGAGGTCAAAATCGATTCTGTCCGGCGGGTACGGCCGGCCTGCCGGCCGTAGGCTCGATATCCCTCGAACGAAAAGAGTTAGAAGATTGAAATTTGCAAGGTGGGTTTGGAGCGTAAATATCTCGGTTAAGTTCGTTAATGGGCAAAATCCATCGAGCAATTTCGGAGTTATGGCTGATTTTAGTAAAAATATTTTTTATGAATATTTCCGAAACCGATCACTCGATCTATCTGAAATTTATCATCGAATTGTAGAATCATAACCTACATACATGCGTGAAGTTTTGTATTGACCAGGTTACCGCAAAGTGTCAAAAAAATCTTTTGAAAATTTAAACCATTTTTTTTACGATTACTCTCGAACGGAATGAGCTAGGCAGTTGAAATTTTCAGAGTAGGTTAGGGAGATGAATATCTCGGTTAAGTTCGTTAGTGGGCAAAATAGGCCAGATGGTTTCGGAGAAATGAAAAAAAAAATTTTTTTTTTTAATAACAAATTTCAAATTCAATTTTTATTTAAGATGCAGTTTCACCATAAAAATCCATTGATATCATTTTCAACTCCAACAAGCTAATACTTTTGAAGATATGACTTTTCGAAATTTCAATAATGAATAGTACTTCTATGTTTCCACAGAATGTTATCATTATTCTATCTAAGCTTTATTATATGATCTGTGTTCATACTCGTACATGTCATCCTGTTCTATAACAGAGAGTCAAATTCATTTCAGCTATTTTAATTTGATTTCTTCCATGGTGCAGTTCTCATTCTCAGATTGCTCATTTAATCTTGATAAATAAACAATTATTTGAATTGAATTTCCCTTATGATGCAGTTCTATCATAAGAATACATTGATATAATTCCCAACTCTGAGAAACCAATACTTTCAGAGATATAATTTGTCTGTTTGAAATAGAGCTCCAGAAATCTCCTGTCCACAGGGCTTGAACCCATTTTTTCAATAGAAATCTAATAAACATGACAATGTTTATTATGTACAAGTTTCTCACAAAAACTAGTTATCTCGTTCAGAGCAGTCTTTACACGTCTTTCATTTTTTGGAATTCCCTAAATAGTCCGGCTACAGCATTTGAGATAGGGGAATTATGGATTAAAAATTCCTTCGAATTTCCTAGCGAAATATAAAATAGACTAATGAACAAGAGTGCAAAAAATGAATGAACATTGTATTACTATTTCGCAGTAATCCAATTCAGCAAAGTCACAAGGAGCTAGATTTTTGTATTTCCCATTCATCATATCACGTCAGCATATTAGATCATAGTATAGCACCAAATGATATATCAATTCATAGAACAATTTTTGAGTAACTTGTATGGAATATGAAACGAAATATGTTTAAATACTACCTTAAACGTAATAACAGTTTTTAGTAAGAATCATATACAGGTTGCATATATAAGCTCTATATCGGACAAATTAAAATATCTCGTTAATATTAAAAGGTTCCTTTCTGGGATTTCTTTTCCAAAACTCTGAAGTTTCTTTATTATTCTTCCCACAACATACATGTCGGCCATATTTACTAATTAAATCGCTGACACAACATTGCAATGACAAGACAAGCAATAAAATGCATTGCAAACTAATTTGCTGGGAAACTTAAGGTTGCCGAGTATCATACGATTTCTTTCTAATATACTTGCGTCATAATAGGTATGTAATTGACAACTGATGTGAAGTCTTGTTGACATGTATATTGGAATCATTGTTTACTAGCTTATTCTACTCTTCGTACCCAGTAATCTTCAGCAGATATGCTAAAAAATATCCAGTTCACTACATGTGCAAGCGTTCTTTATGACCCTATTTTCGATATCCATAATTACAAATGCTGGTAACGAAGATGAATCATGCCAATATTAACCAAGTCTTTATCACTAAATCAAAAAATTTGGCTAGCACATTTCTCCCAGACAGTCTCAACTTTTGGCATGATTAGATGTACTCCATCCAATTTAGTAGAATACTATTAATTTCTAACCATTGTAGTCCGTTACTGCAAAATCGGTACCTACTCGGTACATTATATCTGCACAAGCTGGACGGCGAACTTCGTACCGCCTCAAAATCAGTAAATGTTATGTTAGCTTATTAGCTGAATTTGAAAATTGAAAATTGAAAATAACAATGGAAAATTAATGACATAATTTCAAAGTTTATAATGAAGCAATTATCGATGCATGCACAATCACAAATGTGATAACCTCGCAAAGCGGACATCGAACGCAACTTACTGTTTGAAAAATACGAAACGGAGCATTTGGACTCCAAAACGACCCTGCAAATGTGAATTCTGTAACTCATTTCGTTCGAGACTAATCGTGCCTACAGCTGGCCGGCCAGAATTAAGGTAGACTTCGGATTCTTTGATCAATGTGTCGAAACTAAACTTTTGAGATCAAAAATTCGAAAATTAAATACATTTGGGCTAATTGATATGATTAGGTCCAGGGAAACAAGCGCGACAAATATATATATATGTTCCGAAAAGGCAACACAATACATATCTTGATGCATTCGCGTTATAGCTCGATTAATTGGAAGACATTATTTTGTTATGTTGAAACATAATTTTAGATCATATTTTATTTCAGCGACACCTGCTCAAATTACTAGCTACTTTATTTCGCGGCTATATATTTGGCGGATGCGGGAGGTTATGAATCTCGCTCGCGCCATCTCTGTAAATATTTGTGTGATAATTGACTTCAGAATATATTGAGGCATTACATTTAGATCTATATACAATGATTAAGGAATACACTTTATCATTTGAAAGGCTCCATCTGTAGATCTATCGATAACATTTGGTCGAATCTTATATTTGAGAAAACCATATACCTACTCATATCTATAGGAGTAATAATTTGTCGTGATTGAATCCGCATTCAAGATACGTTGGAAAAACTAGTTTATTTCACAAAAAGGACACCCGCTTTGAAAAATTGAATATTTTATTTTCAATGTTTTGACTCAAGAAATTAATAGTCGGATGAAGTATCAATTTCATTAGGAACAAGGGCGCCAAAAACTATTATGTCATTAGCGTTTAATTTGCTTATGTTCATTCATTTTTATTGTGTTTTTAAGCTCACACTATAGTTTTTAGAGTATAATTATGATGCCATTTCATTTCACTAATGATGTGTAATTCCGAGAACAGTGGTAAACATATCGTTATATTTTCTATGTAGTTAGTAGAAGATGATGCAATATTTGGTATTAAATAACAGAGATTCATGCAGGCGGTGGAGGTGGCAATATTTCAGCAATATTGTTATTAAGAATCCTGCCACCTTGAAATTTTGGAAATATGTTCTAGATGGATAGTAATAGATTATGTGATACTTGGTTTCGAATCACCAGCGGTCAGGTTGGCGGTGGGGGTAGCAATATTTCAGAAATATTGTTATTGATAATCCTGCCACTTCGAAACATGCACTAAATGGATATTAATAGAATATGTTATACTTGGTTTCGCCGTCGGGGTGGCGGTGCGGGTGGCAATGTTTCAGCAATATTGTTATTAAGGATCCTGCCACCTTGAAATTTTGGAAATGTGTATTAAATGGATATTAATAGTATATGTGATACTAGGTTTCGAATAGCCGCTCATCAGGATGGAGGTGGGGGTGGCAATGTTTAAGCAATATTGTTATTAAGAATGCTGCCATCCTGAAATTTTGAAAATGTGTTCTAAATGGATATTAATAGAATATGTGATACTTGGTTTTGAATAACCTGCAAGCTGGGTGGCGTTGGGGATGACAAATGTTTCAGCAATATTGTTATTAAGAATCCTGTCACCTAGAAATTTTGGAAATATGTTCTAGATGGATAGTAATAGAACATGTGATACTTGGTTTCGAATAACCGGCCATCAGGTTGGCGGGTAGCTTTGGATATGTTGTTGCGAATGAAGTATATACAAAGATGTACTATGTCAAAAAGATCGAGCAGCTGTAGGCAGGCGGTATTCGTGGGAGGCATTACGAATAATGCTATAAGTCATTACCTATTGAGTGTTCCTAGATGAGCCTTGGATATATTGTCGAGAATAGCGTAAATAGAAAGATATCGAATGTGGCATAGTTTGTGCGGCCTTAAGGAGGTGGAAATCGGGGGCGGCATATCGAAAAATGCTATAACTATTTCATTTTATAAGTTTTTTTACGATGAGCCTTGGATGTATTATGGAGAATGGCGTAAATACAAATATTTAGTATGTCACATAGTTTGTGCGGTCGTAGGAAGGCGGTAATTTGGGGCAGCATATCGAAAAAAGCTATAAATCGTTAAATACTGAGCGTTTCACGATGAGCTTTGGATATGTTGTTGGGAATGGCATATATACTAAGATGAATTATGTCACATAATTTGTGCGGCCGTAAATAGGCGGTTATCGTGGGCGGCATATCGAAAAAAGCTTTAACTCGTTAAATGTTGAGTATTCCACGATCAGCCTTGGATATGTTTTAGAGAATGGCGTAAATACAAAGATTTAGTACGTCTCATAGTTGACGCAGCCCTGGGGAGCGGTAATCGGGGGCGGAATATCGGAAAATGCTATAACTCGTTAAATATTGAGTATTCCAAGATGAGTCTTGGATATGTTATCTCTAATGGCGTAAAATGCTCTTACTCGTTATATATTGAGTGTTTCATGATGATCCTGTGATTTGTTGTCAAGAATGGCATAAATACGAAGTTGTAGTATGTTGCATAGTTGGTGCAGCAGTAGAAAGGTGGTAATCGGGGGTGGCATATCGGAAAAGTCTTTAAATATTCAGTGTTTTCGATATTTCGTTCACCACCTCCGTACGGCCGCACAAACTGTGGGACTTACTATATCTTTGTATTTTTGTCATTTGCTACATCATATTCAAAACTCATCGTGAAGCACTCAATTTTATCGAGTTATAGCATTTTTCGATATGCCAGCCCCGATTACCACCTCCCTAAGTCCGCAGAAACTATGTGACAAACTACATCTTAGTATATTTGCCATTCCCTAAACCATATCTGAAGCTTATCGCGGAACACTCAATATTTAACGACTTATAGAATTTTTCGGCATGCCACCCCTGATTGCCGCCACCGTATAGCCGCACAAAACACGTGACATTCTTCGTCTTAATATATAGGCCATTCTGAGCAATATCTCATTGCGGAACACTCCTCATTTTCCAATTTTGGCATTATTCGATATGCCACCCCCAATTACCACCCCCCTACGGCCGCACTAACTATGTGACATACTACACCTCATTCTTGACGTCCTTCTGAAGAACTTATCCAAAGCTTATCTTGGAACACTTCGTATTAACCGATTCATGGCATTTTTGGTTTTACTGCCCCTAGTCACCGCCTCCTAGGATATTCACAAACTATTTGACATTGAATTTCCATCCTTTATGCATCCACGAACAATACTCTCAAATTTCATCATTATACACTAAAACTTAGCAAATTATTAATATTTTGAAAATTTCTTCATTTTCTCTAATAGCTCCGTGACAAGTTCAAACGAATGAACGGTTGAAATGATTAGCCTGTACTTTGGCTTCTTCAATTATTTCATTGTACAATGTTCCATGGATTTTTAATTATTGAGCAATGAAGAATTGTTATGTTATTAGCTCTTTGGAGCATTCAGAAAAAAATTATTTATCGAAATCTTTCCGTGTGAATCGGATGCATATTCAAGTTTTAATTTCTCAGAAACTTATTTATTGCTCTAACTAAAGTAAAAGGAGAAAATGAGCGTGTTATATTATAAATTTTGCAGTTCAAATGATGAGCTCTCCAAAATGACCAAATCCTGATATGAGTATATACTAGTATATACAAGTATATACAAACATATACTTTATGATTCTTCAAAATGACCACCTACACTATATATATATATATATATATATATATATATATATATATATATATCTAATAGACGTATTCAGTCCCGGTACACTCTGAAGGCTACCTGAGACCCATATGATCCAAAATGTTTTCAGGAGTATATATACAAAAAACGGGTAGATTGAAAATATAACTCCTTAGGCATCTTGAGAGGGGAAGGAATTTTTTTCTGTCGAAAAAGTTATATATTCGTCAAACTTCTCGAATCCCGAATCATTCCGCCGACTTTCTGATCCCACATACACTCCGCAAGTATCTTCAGCCAACGTCTTCGAACCCAGCGCTGTTGCCAGCTCTTCGGGACTAATTGCGCCAATTTCGATATACGAAAGGGCGCGAAAACGAAGCTGGAATCGTTTACATTATTTTAGTTGTGTTATGAAATGATTTTAATGTCTGCAAGAAGGAAGCAGATGATGAAAAGTGCAACAGGTACGTAAATAAGAGCCATTAGGAGTTCTATAGGTACAGTATTTCGTTTGATGTAAAATTACAATTTTTTCCAATTGAAAACATTTGGCTTAAGTTTTACAATATAATACCATATTGTTGACATAAATATATGTTTCCGGCTTATCCCATGTTCAAGACTGAACAATGTCAAGAATATAGTATCATATTGAGAAACTTAAGCCAAGTTTTTTCTTTACCTTAATAACTTGTCAAAATGTTTCACCAAGTGATTAGCGAGAATTCATTATCTACAATAATTTTTACTAACACATATTTTTTTTCAGAATGTCAGAGCATATACAGGGTCTTCCTTAACGACATGCTAATATTTAAGGGGGCAATTCTTCAACTCATTTTAAGAAAAAACTTCCTATGAACGTATGTCCTAAAAGTCTTAACTTTTGAGATACAGGGTGATAAAATTGTGTGCTGCGATATGAAGTAATTTTAATTTAATTATTTTAATCAAGAACAGAGCATATGACAAGAAAACTTATTTTTTGGATTCTCATTCATTTTGGAACAAATCTGATCTCTCTATTTGCTTTCGGTCGATGCACAAATATTTCACACCGCCTCAGATTTTTGAGCAATTGATCCTGAAGTAAAACGATTTTTATTTTTTTTAGGTGGAAACCGTGTGTCGGTCAAAGAAAACCCATGGGATCAAATTTGCTCAAAAATGAATGAGGATCTTAAAAGTAATTTATATTTGAAAAGCAGTGGCGTAGTATTTTTTCCTCCAAAAATATTCAATGCAAAACTCGTATGGACGTCACTGGTAGAGAAAATGAAAATTTTTGTACATCACAAAATGCACCTTGATGCATAGAATACATGTACCAAATCTTATGAAGATGTCTGCAATATTATCTCAGTTATTATTTAAAAACTGATTTTTTTTCAACATTTTATCACCACGTATCTCAAAAGTTAAGACTTTCAGGACATACGTTCATGGGAAGTTTTTTCTTAAAATAAGTCAAAAAATCACCACCTTAAATATTAGCATGTCTTTAAGGAACACCCTGTAACTGCGAAGGTACTATTGGTGCTTGATGAGGGGAAAGAGTCTTGCCCAGAATGAAGTTACGCAATATCAGTTAGAATTGGAACAAGTAGAAGAGAAGAAAAGAGGAAAAGAGTAAATTCGAAGTGACGAGAAAAGTATCAATATGGGAGACAAATGAGAGTAGATGCATTAAAAATTAAATGGATCCGAATGAATGCTACATATGAAGGCTCTACGAAACCGAAGAATATAAGGGACGATGAAAAAGATGATATGTCTTCAACAGAAAGTCTATTATTCCAGATTAATTTCTTTTGTTAACATTTTAGAAGCAATATTATTTTATCCAAAAAACAGCGTATGTTGATTGATTCTTTCAACGCTGAACAAGATTTGCCTTTTATTCAGTCAACATTATCTACCTATACATTTCTGTACACCGTTTGCGTAAAATAGTTGAATATTTCCCCAAATTTAGAAGTGGACTAAATGTTTTTTGGATTCTGAAAAATATCCATAAAATAAAAAAGGTTTTTTTTTTAATTTACTTCGGCGTAAGAAAGACTAGATATTTGCCAGAAGCCATATATAGAACAATATTGCCTAATGAACAGTAGCATAACTAATAACATATGAAACAACTTTTCTGTAACGTTTCGGATACTAAAGCAGATTCCTTCATCAGACACCAAGCGAAGATCTTAAGAATTATATGTGATGACACTAATACTGAAATTTGTTAAGCCGACAGCCGATAGTCTTTGGAAAAATATTGTAACACAGTTCCACTTTACATAGAAATTTCCAAGTTCGAATTCATCATTCAACCTATTCAACCAAATATGGTATATTCATCTTGAGCAATTTGTAAAATTGTTTTCTTTGATCAACAAAATACAGAGCGGCTCCTTTAAGTTATCTTTTTATGTCATCATACTCTGTAATTGCAATCGAATTACAAATATCTACATATGTTTCTAACGCAGAAGCAATTTCAAAATAATGAAATTTTTTATTTCATAGATATTTTCCAGAATTTTAGAGAGAAAACCCAGAAAGGAACCATTCAGGGATGAATTCTCCTCCCAAAGTATCCTTTAATTATTTCTTGAAATGATGGTATGGGCTTTTTGCAATCGTCCTTCTCTGAAATTACAGTCGCACTTGCATGTGCAGATGCAGAGAAAATGGAATAAAAATTACAAAATTCCTAAGAATTAAATTGACTTTAGAAAGTGATGGGTGCCAAAAAATTGAGAACAAATGTGGGCATGCTTTCGTCACAGAATGATTAATGACGATTTCCATTGACACGCTCGGATCACTCGGAGTCATATTTGACAGATATTTTCGGTTCAATTGGACAGATGCATGACAGATGAGATCAATTTCGAGTGCTCCGAGCGTGTCAATGGAAATCGCCATAAGTTTTCTTAGACTAAATAAGATGAGACTACAGCGAGATATAATAAGCTTTGAAGAAGATTTTTTTCAAATTTGTCAAAAAATGATTCGGATCGAATCTTTTATTGAATTGATATTTAATTATAAATGTGGGACAGCTCTGTGGACAGGGACTTTGGCTCTTTCGTCAAACTACTAGCGAGTTATTATTCAAACTTTGACAAATCATATCTCCAAATATTGGATTCTCAGAGTTGGATATCAATGCATTCTTAAGATAGAACTGCACGATAAAAAAAGTAGAAAAGCACTGTGGGCAGGAGATTTTGCGCACTTGTTCAAACTTTGACAAATCATATCTCCGAAAGTGGGTATTGGTTTCTTAGAGCTGGGAATTATTTCAATGGATTCTTATGATACAACTGCATCATGAAAGAAATGAATTTCAAAAAAGTGTCATTTAATAAAAAAAGAGGACCAAAAATTAGTCCGAAACCACGAACTTATCCGAGATGTTCATTCCTTCAATCCACTCTGAAAATTATATTATATCAATTGAAACCTGGCCAATAGTCCGGTTTTATTTTTACTGGAGATATTCTGAACCCAATTCGATTAACTTACCAAAGTATATATTTCCATCATCATATGGATTATCCACGGGCATTAAAATATCACTTAAAAAAATAATATCATATTATAACCTTGAGAATTCTACGATCGAGTAATTATAGCATTCTGTGAAAACATAGAAGTAAGATTTATTATTGAAATTTTGAAAAATCATATCTCCAAAAGTAGTTTCAAATAATATCAGTGGATTATTATGAGAAAACTGCATATAAAAAAAACAATTTTAAATTTGTGATATAAGAAAAATATTTCTATATTCACCTACTGTGAAGATTGGAACTATCTTGCTCATTCTGTTTGAGAGTTATCTTGTTTGCGGATGGCCGTACGGCGATTTTGATCACGGATTCTTGATCAGTGAGTCGAACCAAAACGTCTGAGACCATTTTCAGCCAATAATTCAATAATTCGAAAATTACAGACATTTGGGCGAATTGATAACAAAAGCGCCAAAAACATAGTATCACAGTGTCACTTCAGATAGAAATTTCGAAGTTCTAACTATTTCTTCAACAAATTCAACTACCAAATATGGCCAATTCCAATTGTGTAATTTGGGAAATTGTTTTGTATGTTCAACAAAATACAAGTCGACTCCGTATGTTTCCTTTTCATGTGAGTGGTATTCCGTCATCAGAATCTTTGTTTTAGTCTAATCCATTATGTCGATCTCTATAGATTGTACATACATATTCTGCTATTTGTGTTGCTTTTGTTGTTCGGAACAAAGTGCTTATCAATTGGCCCAAATGTCGGTATTTTTCGAATTGGCAGAAAATGGTCTTACAATTTCATAGAATGCTCTATTTATGAGATGTGTCAAAAACATTTTGTATTTAATTATTTTATGATGCAGTCTTATCACAAGAATCCATTGATATCATTCCCAACTCTTACGATGGGTTGCACAAAGCTTTGACAGCTCTTAATTGCCAAATCAGGTAGACAGCCTTGCAGTCCTTGACCCTCTTATGGCAAAAGCATGAACATCACTGAACATCGCTTATGGTTTTCGCATCACAGAGGGTCAGAGTTCCTAAGGATTTCCCTAGATGCAGCTGATGAGATTTTCTTCCTACCTGTTCGCAACAACTGGGATTATGTTTCCTAGAACTCCTTCAGCTGTCATTCAGTGTGGCAATGATATGCTGACGATTGGTAATAGCCATGAAACTGGTTCGTATTTGCCCCTGTATGACGCTTTCCTCATTAGGGGAACACTGAGCGATGAGGGGACCAGCCCGTATCCACGAAATATTTGTTGATAGTTAAAATCAATGAATATTTCTCCGTGTCTTTCAGCTAATACTGTAATTTGTAGTGTAACAAATTTCAGAATAAGTGTCATCAAAAAATAATTGGTCAAGTTTTCGCTTTGTATCTGATGAAGGAGTCCGATTTAGTCTCTGAAATATTACAGAATGGTTTCGTTACTGTTTATTATGTTAATTTTTTGCAAAATGATCCATGAAGAAATTATATTTGTCCTCAACACAACACAATAAACAGCTCCCATGACGACGATTCCATATACCAGGCTTGTATAAGCGTTCATGTGTGTGGTTTTTAGGTTTGTATATCAAAAGGAAGAAGTATCTGATTTTGAAGTTTTATTTGAACAATCCACAATTAACAATTCTCATGACGATGACTACCTATACCGGGCTCGTATAAGTTTTCGTATGTGTTGGTTTTGGGTTTGTATATCGAGAGAAGGAAATATATTATTTTCAAACTCTCGCTCTACAGCGTTGCCGGATGTATGGACTCAAGACGTTGATCAACTATACGAATTATATACAACGAGCTAATGTGAGCAGAAGCGCCCTCGCACTGGCCAAACTCTGAAGCTTTTCTGTATATAATATGATGTATCACCGCTTTTTCAGACCCATCTGAAAATTTACCCCTGGCATCCCCTAACGTCCCTGAGTACAATTCTATAGGTAAACGTTACCAGACCCGGAGTCGGGTCTGAAAACGTCACTTTTGGACTGTATAATCGGTAAAGTATGTCGATTTGGGTCTGTATGTGCGGTCGAACAAATCTATATATATATATATATATATATATATATATATATATATATATATATATATATGCGTGTATATATATATATAGATTTGTTCGACCGCACATACAGACCCAAATCGACATACTTTACCGATTATACAGTCCAAAAATGACGTTTTCAGACCCGACTCCGGGTCTGGTAACGTTTACCTATAGAATTGTACTCAGGGACGTTAGGGGATGCCAGGGGTAAATTTTCAGATGGGTCTGAAAAAGCGGTGATACATCATATTATATACAGAAAAGCTTCAGAGTTTGGCCAGTGCGAGGGCGCTTCTGCTCACATTAGCTCGCTGTATATAATTCGTATAGTTGATCAACGTCTTGAGTCCTTACATCCGGCAACGCTGTAGAGCGAGAGTTTGAAAATAATATATTTCCTCCTCTCGATATACAAACCCAGAACCAACACATACGAAAACTTATACGTGCCCGGTATAGGTAGTCATCGTCATGAGAATTGTTAATTGTGGATTGTTCAAATAAAACTTCAAAATCAGATACTTCTTCCTTTTGATATACAAACCTAAAAACCACACACATGAACGCTTATACAAGCCTGGTATATGGAATCGTCGTCATGGGAGCTGTTTATTTCGAATTCTCAATCATAATTCTGAAGGAGTGTTGAGGACAAATATAATTTCTTCATGGGTCATTTTGCAAAAAATTAACATAATAAACAGTAACGAAACCATTCTGTAATATTTCAGAGACTAAATCGGACTCCTTCATCAGATGCAAAGCGAAAACTTGACCAATTATTTTTTGATGACACTTATTCTGAAATTTGTTACACTGCAAATTACAGTATTAGCTGAAAGACACACGGAGAAATATTCATTGATTTTAACTATCAACAAATATTTCGTGGATACGGGCTGGTCCCCTCATCGCTCAGTGTTCCCCTAATGAGGAAAGCGTCATACAGGGGCAAATACGAACCAGTTTCATGGCTATTACCAATCGTCAGCATAACATTGCCACACTGAATAACAGCTGAAGGAGTTCTAGGAAACATAATCCCAATTGTTGCGAACAGGTAGGAAGAAAATCTCATCAGCTGCATCTAGGGAAATCCTTAGGAACTCTGACCCTCTGTGCTGCGGAAACCATAAGCGATGCTCAGTGATGTTCATGCTTTTGCCATAAGAGGGTCAAGGACTGCAAGGCTGTCTACCTGATTTGGCAATTAAGAGCTGTCAAAGCTTTGTGCAACCCATCGTAAGAGTTGGAAATGATATCAATGGATTCTTGTGATAAGACTGCATCATAAAATAATTAAATACAAAATGTTTTTGACACATCTCATAATTAGAGCATTCTATGAAATTGTAAGACCATTTTCTGCCAATTCGAAAAATACCGACATTTGGGCCAATTGATAAGCACTTTGTTCCGAACAACAAAAGCAACACAAATAGCAGAATATGTATGTACAATCTATAGAGATCGACATAATAGTAGAGTTCAAACCGGGCTCTATCGTGTCACCCCGTGGGACCTTCATTGCTAAAATGTATAGACCACTGGGTATCATTCTCCATACCCTTACAATGTAAATTCAACTGGTCGTCAAAAAATCGTCGTGTGCAGGAAGGGGTGGGGGGAATTTTTCCAAAAATTGACAAAAAAATTTTTTCTGTTCATGGTCATCTATATACGGTGAACATCACTCACACAAACTTCTGTTGAAATATACGATTCAGAAATATTTTTTATTAATTGTCAAAAAAGTCGGATACAATGCTCTTAAATGGAATTCCTTAAGATATAAACGCTTGCCCTGAACACCCATATTAACTATCATGTTCCACTCGGTTTTACTCGAGATCTGTTAGGATTATCGAAAAAATGCTTTATATGAAAGGTCTGCTCCGAAAACCAACGATTCAGATGCTTCTTTCAAAATTACAATAGGTAGAACGGTTTCCTCACAAAATAAGAAATTGTGTTTTTAACTCCCATTAACCGAAACCGAACCTGGAGACGCTAGTAAGGCGCAATTTGTAGCGTTAGTCCATGTTAGTGGCGACCTTATGGAATTGAGCTTTGATCTATGCACATAAGGTTCGTTATATCTATCCGACCAACTTTACAGTACTATTCCTGCGTGCCTTCAGAACGCTTTTTGAAGATATTGTTTAAATTCCTAATTTTTTATATATATGAGAATTTTACATATAATTCATATATATTTGATTTAATTTTGTTAATTCGTTAATAAATATGCAAATATGCGAGTTCAAACTTATATTCATTACTTCATAAATCAATTTTCTGACGTAATATTAACACATTTTTGAAATCATCGTTCATTCTCATTAGTAGTAACAAGATTTCCTGAATCCTAGACCAAAAATCTAGAAAAGAATTAAGAAGGTATATAGTTGGTATCTATGATATTTAGGCCCTAAAAATTTCTTACATGTCATGATTCATCTAATTCAACTATCACTATCACATGAAGAATCATCAAGGGAAGGAAGATTTGAAAAATTTGAAGTAGGTACTCGTATTTGCACATGTTTTTGGGCCATACATTTGCAGGAGCCAACACGGAATTTGTTTTCTTTTACAGGAACACATTCATCCTGTGCAATCTGAAATGAAAATTTCCATTTCATAAAGAATATTTACGGATTTGATATTCGAAATAATATTTACCTTTCCTACAACTGCAGTTGCTAAGGATAGATGTTTCCTTAGGTAGGATTGGCATCGTCGTTAATTTTGGCAGAAGTTTTCCATTTTCTACATACCACCCACTAAATATAGGATCCGGTAAAGATGGTCATGGTACATTACTATTGATCCAAATTTTTGTTTGGTAATGGACTCGAAGGCTGTGTTGTCTCAAACTATATCCAATGTTGGAGGTAATTTACTTATGGATCTTGAAGAAGCTATAATATTCCCCTGAGCCTGTTGATACATTTCACATTTTCGTTTGTCGTATACAGATGGATTTCAAATTCAACAATATCATTGAATACTTATTCTCTCAAATTCTCAAAATCTTGAAAGTTCACTCTGCAGTATCTGCTCAGAATCTTCATCAATTTTCATTATTTTTTTACCTTCTTCGACATTTTGACCGAATGAAGATGCAAAGATGAGCGTAATGTGACTAACTTCATACCAATAATGTTGTAACTCAAAAACCATTCATCCATTCTATAGTACTATTTTCAGTTTATCCCACTGTTCCTCCTGCAGCTTTGGAATTTCTGTTGATATGCTCTAGCGCCTGATCTACAGAAAGTGGGTTAAAATTCCCAATCAAACATTTAATGACAAAATTCCTATTTTTGAATTCATCATGTACTTCCGGTGCCATGTTTGAAAGTATTCAATGATATTGTTGAATTTGTAATCTGTCTGTATACGACAAACGAAAATGTGAAATGTATCAACAGGCTCAGGGGAATATTATAGCTTCATCAAGATCCATAAGTAAATTACCTCCAACATTGGATAGTTTGAGACCACACAGCCTTCGAGTCCATTACCAAACTAAAATTTGGATCAATAGTAATGTACCATGACCATCTTTACCGGATCCTATATTTAGTGGGTGGTATGTAGAAAATGGAAAACTTCTGCCAAAATTAACGACGATGCCAATCCTACCTAAGGAAACATCTATCCTTAGCAACTGCAGTTGTAGGAAAGGTAAATATTATTTCGACTATCAGATCCGTAAATATTCTTTATGAAATGGAAATTCTCATTTCAGATTGCACAGGATCAATGTGTTCCTGTAAAAGAAAACAAATTCCGTGTATTGGCTCCTGCAAATGTATGGCCCAAAAAACATGTGCAAATACGAGTACTTCAAACTTTTCAAATCTTCCTTCCCTTGAAGATTCTTCATGTGATAGTGATAGTTGAATTAGATGAATCATGACATGTAAGAAATTTTTAGGCCCTAAATATCATAGATACCAACTATATACCTTCTTAATTCTTTTCTAGATTTTTGGTCTAGGATTCAGGAAATCTTGTTACTACTAATGAGAATGAACGATGATTTCAAAAATGTGTTAATATTACGTCACAAAATTGATTTATGAAGTAATGAATATAAGTTTGAACTCGCATATTTGCATATTTATTAACGAATTAACAAAATTATATCAAATATATATGAATTATCTGTAAAATTCTCATATACATAAAAAATTAGGAATTTAAACAATATCTTCAAAATGATGATTCTTCATCTGATAGTGATAGTTGAATTAGATGAATCATGACATGTAAGAAATTTTTAGACCCTAAATATCATAGATACCAACTATATACCTTCTTAGTTCTTTTCCAGATTTTTGGTCTAGGATTCAGGAAATCTTGTTACTACCAATGAGAATGAACGATGATTTCAAGAATGTGGTAATATTACGTCACAAAATTGATTTATGAAGTAATGAATATAAGTTCGAACTCGCATATTTGCATATTTATTAACGAATTAACAAAATTAAATCAAATATATATGAATTATATGTAAAATTCTCATATATATAAAAAATTAGGAATTTAAACAATATCTTCAAAATGCGTTCTGAAGGCACGCAGGAATAGTACTGTAAAGTTGGTCGGATAGATATAACGAACCTTATGTGCATAGGTCAAAGCTCAAATCCATAAGGTCGCCACTAACGTGGACTAACGCTACAAATTGCGCCTTACTAGCGTCTCCAGGTTCGGTTTCGGTTAATGGGAGTTAATATCACAATTTCTTATTTTGTTAGGAAACTATTCTACCTATTGTAATTTTGAAAGAAGCATCTGAATCGTTGGTTTTCGGAGCAGACCTTTCATATAAAGCATTTTTTCGATAATCCTAACAGATCTCGAGTAAAACCGAGTGGAACATAATAGTTAATATGGGTGTTCAGGGCAAGCGTTTATATCTTAAGGAATTCCATTTAAGAGCATTGTATCCGACTTTTTTGACAATTAATAAAAAATATTTCTGAATCGTATATTTCAACAGAAGTTTGTGTGAGTGATGTTCACCGTATATAGATAACCATGAACAGAAAAAAATTTTTTGTCAATTTTTGGAAAAATTCCCCCCACCCCTTCCTGCACACGACGATTTTTTGACGACCAGTTGAATTTACATTGTAAGGGTATGGAGAATGATACCCAGTGGTCTATACATTTTAGCAATGAAGGTCCCACGAAAATCTGTTTTAGAGCTCTTTTCATGCCTTGTGAACTCTACTATAATGGATTAGACTAAAACAAAGATTCTGATGACGGAATACCACTCACATGAAAAGGAAACATACGGAGTCGACTTGTATTTTGTTGAACATACAAAACAATTTCCCAAATTACACAATTGGAATTGGCCATATTTGGTAGTTGAATTTGTTGGAGAAATAGTTAGAACTTCGAAATTTCTATCTGAAGTGACACTGTGATACTATGTTTTTGGCGCTTTTGTTATCAATTCGCCCAAATGTCTGTAATTTTCGAATTATTGAATTATTGGCTGAAAATGGTCTCAGACGTTTTGGTTCGACTCACTGATCAAGAATCCGTGATCAAAATCGCCGTACGGCCATCCGCTAACAAGTTAACTCTCAAACAGAATGAGCAAGATAGTTCCAATCTTCACAGTAGTAGACTAGTCAACAAGTCAACAATAAACATTTTTTAAACATAGTAAATATGAAAAAAAAAAATTGAAAAAAATTCAGGCAGCAACTGAATAGATGAATGAATAATAATCCGCTTGAACAAAATTTTCATAATGATTTTTCATTTAGTTATTCAATAGTTAATTAATAACTTTTTTCTGCTTGCACATTAACATTGCAAGTGTGATAATTGCTAAACTATAAGTTTTAGATTTTTTTCCTCTCTTGGAGCAATTTTTCAAAGGCTTAACAATAGAATCCCGTTGGAAAAATTAAAACATGTTTATTTTTCAATTTTTTATTAATAATTTTCGTTGTTGCAAAATTGAAAACTTAAATTAATCATCGAACAAATTTTTTTTTTTTTTAATATTATTAACGAGCATTTCTGCTTTTGTGACCATAAGTAGAATAGGAAATTTCCTCCTCTTTTTGAATCTTTTTTCAGATTTGAAAAATCTTTATTAGTTTTTGAGATATTTACAAAAAACTAAAACCCCTTTTTTTTTAGTTAATTGTTAATAACTTTTACAATTTTTGCAAGCGGAACTTCATTTTTTTCAAAAATCATCTAGATGCCATTCCGAATCGAATGACACCTCATACATAATTTTCGTGACTGCTGAAAAAAGTTGGTCCAAATAGCACTTGTTGACTAGTCTAAAGGTGAATATAAAAATATTTTTCTTATATCACAAATTTAAATTTATTTTTTTTTATATGCAGTTTTCTCATAATAATCCACTGATATTATTTAAAACTCTAACAACTACTTTTGGAGATATGATTTTTCAAAATTTCAATAATATATCTTACTTCTATGTTTTCACAGAATGCTATAATTACTCGATCGTAGAATTCTCAGGGTTATAATATGGTATTATTTTTTTAAGTGATATTTAAATGCCCGTGGATAATCCATATGATGATGGAAATATATACTTTGGTAAGTTAATCGAATTGGGTTCAGAATATCTCCAGTAAAAATAAAACCGGACTATTGGCCAGGTTTCAATTGATATAATATAATTTTCAGAGTGGATTTAAGGAATGAACATCTCGGATAAGTTTGTGGTTTCGGACTAATTTTTGGCACTCTTTTTGGCGCTCTAGTTCCTCGGAACTGAGTGCTTATCAATTTGCCCAAATGTCTGTAATTTTCGAATATTTCGATGAAAATGGTCTTAAACGATTTGGTTCGGCTCACTGATCAAGAATCCGTGGTGGAAATTCATTCTGTCCGGCCGGTCCGGCCGTAGGCACGATAACTCTCGAACGGAATGAGCTAGAGAGTTGAAATTTTCAGAGTAGGTTTGGGGGATAAATATCTCGGCTAAGTTCGTTATTGGGCAAAATCGGACAGATGGTTTCGGAGTAACAAAAAAAAATTTTTTTTTTTACGAAACAAATTCCAAATTAAATTTTTTTTGATAAGAAGTTTTATCATAAGAATCCACTCATATTATTTTTAACTCTAACAAGCTAATACTTTCGGAGATATGATTCTTCAAAATTTCAGTAATAAATCGTATTTCAACGTTGTCACAGAATGATATTATTCTATGTATGAATATGAATTGTCATAATGTCAAATGATGTTCCTACATTATCGAAGAATTGTGAGCGAAGTGAGAAAAATCTCAGTTGTTTGCTCCGAAATTAGTTTTTCTCAGAAAATTCTTACATTTCGGAACTGAACATGAAGTAAGAGATCTGAGAGTAGTGAGACTGCTTTTCATCCATAGACATAGATATAACTCTCGAACGGAATGAGGTAGGTAGTTGAAATTTTCAGAGTAGTTTAGGGAGATGAATATCTCGGTTAAGTTCGTTATTGGGCAAAATAAGCCAGATTTAATTTGATTTCTTCCATGGTGATTTTCTCATTCTCATGATTGCTCATTTAATCTTGATAAATAAACTATTATTTGAATTGAATTTCCTTTAGGATGCATTTCTATCATATGAATACATTGATATAATTCCCAACTCTGAGAAACGAATACTTTCGGAGATATAATTTGTCTGTTTGAACTAGAGCGCCAGAAAGCTCCTGTCCACAGGGCTTGAACCCATTTTTTATTAAATGACACTTTTTTGAAATTCATTTCTTTCATGATGCAGTTGTATCATAAGAATCCATTGAAATAATTCCCAGCTCTAAGAAACCAATAGCCACTTTCGGAGATATGATTTGTCAAAGTTTGAACAAGTGCGCAAAATCTCCTGCCCACAGGGCTTTTCTACTTTTTTTTATCGTGCAGTTCTATCTTAAGAATGCATTGATATCCAACTCTGAGAATCCAATATTTGGAGATATGATTTGTCAAAGTTTGAATAATAACTCGCTAGTAGTTTGACGAAAGCGCCAAAGTCCCTGTCCACAGAGCTGTCCCACATTTATAATTAAATATCAATTCAAAAAAAGATTTGATCCGAATCATTTTCTGACAAATTTGAAAAAATCTTCTTCAAAGCTTATTATATCTCGCTGTAGTCTCATCTTATTTAGTCTAAGAAAACTTAATCATTCTGTGACGAAAGCATGCCCACATTTGTTCTCAATTTTTTGGCAACCATCACTTTCTAAAGTCAATTTAATTCTTAGGAATTTTGTAATTTTTATTCCATTTTCTCTGCATCTGCACATGCAAGTGCGACTGTAATTTCAGAGAAGGACGATTGCAAAAAGCCCATACCATCATTTCAAGAAATAATTAAAGGATACTTTGGGAGGTGAATTCATCACTGAATGGTTCCTTTCTGGGTTTTCTCTCTTAAACTCTGGAAAATATCTATGAAATAAAAAATTTCATTATTTTGAAATTGCTTCTGTGTTAGAAACATATGTAGATATTTGTAATTCGATTGCAATTACAGAGTCTGATGACATAAAAAGATAACTTAAAGGAGCCGCTCTGTATTTTGTTGATCAAAGAAAACAATTTTACAAATTGCTCAAGATGAATATACCATATTTGGTTGAATAGGTTGAATAATGAATTCTTACTTGGAAATTTCTATGTAAAGTGGAACTGTGTTACAATATTTTTCCAAAGACTATCGGCTGACGGCTTAACAAATTTCAGTATTAGTGTCATCACATATAATTCTCAAGATCTTAGCTTGGTGTCTGATGAAGGAATCTGCTTTAGTATCCGAAACGTTACAGAAAAGTTGTTTCATATGTTATTAGTTATGTTACTGTTCATTAGGCAATATTGTTCTATATATGGCTTCTGGCAAATATCTAGTCTTTCTTACGCCGAAGTAAATTAAAAAAAAAACATTTTTTATTTTATGGATATTTTTCAGAATCCAAAAAACATTTAGTCCACTTCTAAATTTGGGGAAATATTCAACTATTTTACGCAAACGGTAAACAGAAATGTATAGGTAGATAATGTTGACTGAATAAAAGGCAAATCTTGTTCAGCGTTGGAAGAATCAATCAACATACGCCGTTTTTTCGATAAAATAATATTGCTTCTAAAATGTTAACAAAAGAAATTAATCTGGAATAATAGACTTTCTGTTGAAGACATATCATCTTTTTCATCGTCCCTTATATTCTTCGGTTTCGTAGAGCCTTCATATGTAGCATTCATTCGGATCCATTTAATTTTTAATGCATCTACTCTCATTTGTCTCTCAAATTTACTCTTTTCCTCTTTTCTTCTCTTCTACTTGTTCCAATTCTAACTAATATTGTGTAACTTCATTCTGAGCAAGACTCTTTCCCCTCATCAAGCACCAATAGTACCTTCGCAGTTACCGGGTGTTCCTTAAAGACATGCTAATATTTAGGTGGTGATTTTTTGACTTATTTTAAGAAAAAACTTCCCATGAACGTATGTCCTGAAAGTCTTAACTTTTGAGATACGTGGTGATAAAATGTTGAAGAAAATCAGTTTTTGAATAATAACTGAGATAATATTGCAGACATCTTCATAAGATTTGGTACATGTATTCTATGCATCAAGGTGCATTTTGTGGTGTACAAAAATTTTCATTTTCTCTACCAGTGACGTCCATACGAGTTTTGCATTGAATATTTTTGGAGAAAAAAATACTACGCCACTGCTTTCTTTTCAAATAAAAATTACTTTTAAGATCCTCATTCATTTTTGAGCAAATTTGATCCCATGGGTTTTCTTTGACCGACACACGGTTTCCACCTAAAAAAAATAAAAATCGTTTTACTTCAGGATCAATTCCTCAAAAATCTGAGGCGGTGTGAAATATTTGTGCATCGACTGAAAGCAAATAGAGAGATCAGATTTGTTCCAAAATGAATGAGAATCCAAAAAATAAGTTTTCTTGTCATATGCTCTGTTCTTGATTAAAATAATCAAATTAAAATTACTTCATATCGCAGCACACAATTTTATCACCCTGTATCTCAAAAGTTAAGACTTTTAGGACATACATTCATAGGAAGTTTTTTCTTAAAATGAGTTGAAGAATTGCCCCCTTAAATATTAGCATGTCGTTAAGGAAGACCCTGTATATGCTCTGACATTCTGAAAAAAAATATGTGTTAGTAAAAATCATTGTAGATAATTAATTCTCGCTAATCACTTGGTGAAACATTTTGACAAGTTATTAAGGTAAAGAAAAAACTTGGCTTAAGTTTCTCAATATGATACTATATTCTTGACATTGTTCAGTCTTGAACATGGGATAAGCCGGAAACATATATTTATGTCAACAATATGGTATTATATTGTAAAACTTAAGCCAAATGTTTTCAATTGGAAAAATTGTAATTTTACATCAAATGAAATACTGTACCTATAGAACTCCTAATTGCTCTTATTTACGTACCTGTTGCACTTTTCATCATCAGCTTCCTTCTTGCAGACATTAAAATCATTTCATAACACAACTAAAACAATGTAAACGATTCCAGCTTCGTTTTCGCGCCCTTTCGTATATCGAAATTGGCGCAATTAGTCCCGAAGAGCTGGCAACAGCGCTGGGTTCGAAGACGTTGGCTGAAGATACTTGCGGAGTGTATGTGGGATCAGAAAGTCGGCGGAATGATTCGGGATTCGAGGAGTTTGACGAATATACAACTTTTTTCACAGAAAAAAATTCCTTCCCCTCTCAAGATGCCTAAGGAGTTATATTTTCAATCTACCCGTTTTTTGTCTATATACTCCTGAAAACATTTTGGATCATATGGGTCTCAGGTAGCCTTCAGAGTGTACCGGGACTGGATACGTCTATTAGATAAATATATATATATATATATATATATGCGTGTATATATATATATATATAACAGTATATTACAACAAATTCCCAAAAAAGAATCTGGAATATTCATCAGAACTCGCTAAAAATATTTTAATCGAAATTAAGAGTATCCACGGTGCAAGTAAAATCGCTTGCCTGGTATGAACCAAAAGATTCGACACCACTTTGAGTGGCCGTATCTCATTTATCTTGCAGCTTTAATACACATTACCAATTTGACCTGCCCATTTCTGAAGATGAAATTATCAATGAACCTTGCAATAGCCTAAGCGACAAATTTTTTTATATAAAGATCTGCCTGCGCCACTTATAACGCAGTGCTCAATTATCTCTCTAGCAACTGCACTCTGAAGGCATTCAAAACAGTCTTGTGAATTCATTTATTCTTAAGTAATCATTAAAGGATACTGTGGGAGATATACTCAGTATTGAAAGGTTTTTTTCTGGGTTTTCTCTCCCAAACTCTGAAAAATATCTATAAAATAAAAATTAATTATTTTGTGATTTGCTTCTGCGTAAGAAACACAAGATATTTGTCAGAAGCAATCAATTGAACAATGTTACCTAACAAACAACAACGAAACAACATCAACGAAGAAACAACTATATCGTAACGTTTCGGAGTCTATATCAGACTCCTTCGTCAGACGCTTAATGAAAATCTTTATTATTTTGTTGATAGTTATTTTGTGAAATTCAAGAATTGTCACATTGTTCAATTGATTGCTTCTGATAAATATCTTGTGTTTCTTACGCAGAAGCAAATCACAAAATAATTAATTTTTATTTTATAGATATTTTTCAGAGTTTGGAACAGAAAACCCAGAAAAAAACTTTCATTTATTCTTCTCTATAGAATCTGCTGCAGACATCTCAGTCCATACCTACTTGCAGATTACGAAATTCATGGAAATCTAATGATACCCATCAATGAGCAACAATCTTACCAGAATTTATTTTTTAGCCTGGAGGTATGCATGCAGGTGGATTCGAAAAAATACCGCAATATATATCTGATCGATATAAATCAGTTTATGAAGCGCTGAAACCGAAACGAGAACCAAAAGTATTTTACCCTCAGTCGATGGCAAACAAATCTTATTACAACACATCAGTGCTCAACCAGAATGTCGATTTCAGGTTGAATCAGGACAATCATACGTACTTCGAACCGACGTACTTGAAATATATGATCAATCACGATAACAGCAATATTGATCAAGACTGATTTACCCTTCTATTATCCTTCATGAAAATCTATGGCAATAAAGAAGATTGAGCAAATCATTATAACGTTATTCTAGTTTGAGTTCTCTGTGGACTGACTATAAACATTACTCGAGTAACTACATTCTTGTCCACTACAAACTTTGTCATGTGAAATTTTTCGGTTCTTCGGTACAATTTATTGGAATTTTTAAACAATTTGACGGAATTTTTGAAAATTGAGTGGCCAATTGTTAAAAAATTATTTGTAACAGCAAATTTATTGATGTTGATGTTTTACATGTGTCCCATATGCTATTTATACCAAGGGTATAAAAGCAAGGGTAATCTCAGCCCATACTTGAGTACAGTAATAGATAGCATGATTTAGTAACGCTTACTCTCAGAAGATGGAAGCATCGTTTTCGAAGCATATTTCACACTACAAAATTGGTAGTGTACAAGAATTCATATATAGTGATATATGACAGACAAACTGAAATTATTCATTTCAAGCCCTACTTTGTATATGGAGTCCTCTCCAAGAAAGTATAGAAGTAATTCGCCAGTAATCTAGTATAATTTTATCAGAAAATTGCAGAAGGTTCACTTGCCTGATGTCTTTATATAAAATAAAAAACAGATCCCATATATAATTCTTCTAATCACTTTTAATGATCACTCCCAGTGGGACAATAACCTGTATATTCATGTATACGCGTATACAATTCAAGATATAGAATGAAAGCGTCCAAGACCTCAGGAATAGTTGACATAAGCCACATCGCCAAAAGCTGAAAATTGCTAAGTTTTCTAACTAAAATCTATTGCTGTTAAATAGCGGAAACAATTGAACTCAACTACCGGTTAATGGTATCAATAAAATACAAGTATCAAGTATCCATGAGTTTATAAATTGAAGTTGAAAAATATAACGGAGACTTAACAGAATATTTCAAATAACCAGCCTTCATACCATGTCTATCGTGACATTTTTAATGAACTCCTCATTTTTCAGACATTCTGCCTTCAGCACTTTTATTGCTGTAGCGTACTTCCTGTTCATTTCTATGAAACTATGAAGGGAGTCGCCCAATTCATCCCTCTCTTTCTTTTCTTGTGATAGACGCTTCTCCAATTTCAATTTCGAATGTTTTACGCCTTCAAGAATATTCAAAAACTGTTGGAGAAACTCTTCTTTGCCTTCTTTTGAACGCATTGCCCTGGAAAATGGTTTGTTTAATTATTTCTAAGGAATTAAGTTGCATATATTTAAGGATTCGATATTCAGCAAAACAATATAAAATATAATATCTCAACCTGAAAACTATTGATACAATGATTCACCGAATGAACATACATCATGAATAAGTGCCCAAACATAGCAGTCATGGTCCCGTATCTTCAGTAGATAAGGGGCTCTGTATTGGTTCATATCGACATCAACAAATATTGTTGATAACCTAATTCAACCTCTAATATTACATTACCTAATTAGGTAATTGGATTTTGACGATTTTGAGGGGACATTGGGGGAATTTGGGAAATTTTCAGCCTATTTCGTGGGAAAAGGGGAAGGACGGTTCTTCGGCATTATAGGTATGTAGGTAAAGAAGGCTAGACAGTCAGGAGCAGGGAATCCAATCCCGCAACAAAATCTCAATCCCGCAAACGCTCGGGATCAAATATATCAATCCCGCGGATCCGCAAAAATGCGGGATTGTAAACAATATATATATATATATACTCTTTGTACTCAAACTATTAAACATTCAAGCACTGACGTGAAGTCAGGAGCTTTTGCGCGGACGTTCTATTGTCCATTCTCCTGTATTGTATAATAACTGTATAATACAGGTATTCTACAACTAGTTACCAAGCTTCAATTCGATCGAGTCTATATATATAGTTATCGAGGAAATAATATTCCAGGTGGATATAACTCCGAAACAGTTGGACCGATTATGCCTGTAAACGAATTTAACTCTCCCATTCAGATACGCAACATACCCTGAAAATTACCAGTCCTTATCTCCTTTCGTTCGAAAGTTATCGAGGCAACGGTCATCCATCCACCTACTGAACTCACACAAGGCTGCTCGAATCTCCTACAATATTGTATCCGATCGTGTTCAAACTTGGAACTTGGCAGTAGAGTTAGATTCTGAAGGCTCTCGCAAAATTCCAGCGATGTTTGACGAATAGTTACTGATATATACAGGGTGTTCGGCACATGGACCGTCAAATTTTTTTGGGGCGTTGGTAGGGTCATTTGCTACCTTTTGTTCTTGGAACCTGGGTCCTTAGTATTACGGTTACGGAGGTATGATTTTTTTATTAGGTTTTTCTAAATTACCCAAAATGTACCCTTCGAAGCCCCATAACTTTTTTTGCGTGGGCTTTTACATGCATTTTTTTTATTGTATTAAGTCTACATGAGTGTGTGTTTAAAAAAACACGTATTTATTGTTACAGATAACACCACAAAATTAACACGAGGGCCTTTTATCTCCCCAAAATTTCGACACGTGACTCACGCACAAACCGAGCCTATAATACAGCCGTGCGCAGCGATTTGAGGCATTAATTCCGATATAGTTTTCGCAGCTTTAGTTTTCAATTGATTCCGATACAGTTTTCTACTTAATTCTTTTCCGAAATCAATTTCCTAGTTTTGCCCTTCGATATTTGCCATATTTAGATTCAGTTTTTGATTTTCATACAGAAATCATTATTCCGAATTTTCCGCCTTTTCCACCGAATTTTGAATTCCGCTTGGCGTTGAGTTTTGAAAAAATAATTTTTAGTTTTCATTTTTAATCGCAGAATTCATTTTTTTGTTCGCCGTACTAAACGCACACGTGTAGAGAAATATACTCAGTTGCGATAGTAATTTGTTAAGTGCTAATACCTGGTGAGTACACTGTGGCGGGTCTGATTATCCGTTGATTCGACAATCTGTGTTCCTTTCTGAAATCATTCATTCCCGTAAAATACAGGGTGTGTCTTTGACCACTGCATTAATTTTAACCAAAGATTCCTCTCATCAAATGAAACACTTTTTTCATTTAACATTTTTCCAGATTCGGCTCAGGTAAAAATTTACAAGCGTTTAAAGATTTCACAATGTGCTAATACACTCCCGCATATAAATTATCTATGACATTGTTGGCGGACGAGAATAAGGCATGGTAACGTGGTTTACAGCTTGATTCGGGATTCCAACGCTCAGGGACGGATCCATAAAAGTAGTGAAATTTCTGGAGTTTTCCATTTTAAAACATTCAATGAAGAATATCTCGAAAACGGTGCGTTTAAGGAGAAATGATGAAGAATAATATAAGGTTCTAAAACGATGGAATATTCTTGAAATGACTCAAGAAAAACTTTATATGCTTTCTTTATGCTAATTTCGTTTAGTTTTATGAATCCACGAGTCCATAACTAGAAAACCAGTAGAAGTAGAAAATAACTAATATTTGGAAAATATGTATCATAGTTATGGGAAATTTTACGCCAACATTCATTTTATTCGAAAAAAGGATGTCAAAGCTACAAAATAAAAACCGATTTTTTTTCAAAATTTCAACATCAAGGAGTTGCAATTTTGCAAAACCCATTGCAACTGGCGCCCGAGTAAGTTGTGGAAAGTAGGTTATACTGTTCCGGAGAAAAGATCGTCACAAAGGGGAGAAATTAAATCCATTATTCCATACTTTTGACGCCCACTGTATGGCTATGAAATATGTAAATTCTTCCGAATATATGTATACAATGGATAAATAAGTAATTCCTCTGAACTCTAAACTTTCCAGAAAACGTCATATTCAGTTATCCATGCTTTTTACCTACGATTTTTTTTCCAGGCTGATGTACGAGAAGACGAGGAGCAGTCGGAAAAACTTCAAGAAATAATTGACTTGCTTGTAGCTGCCGGATATTTTCGAGCGAGGATAAAAAACTTATCTTCATTCGATAGAGTAGTTGGAGGGATGACATGATGTATAGAGTCTTGCAACGTTGAAGTTGACGTGGATTTACTTTTTCAGGAGAATTTAACTATAGGTCAAAAAATGTAATACTATCAATTATTCATCATTCCTTTTTAATAGTTAAATTTCAGTGCTTTGACCGAAAAAATTGTTGCCGTGCTGCCTCAGATACAATGCCCTCATCCAATCGAGCCTCATCAAATACAAGGGTTGGATTTCATACACATATTTCCTGTAATACAAGTAAGGATTTCATTTATTCAAATTTTTTCTGATACACTGTGACAAATGTGCATAATAATCAGAATTGCTCGAGCACCAGGGGTAGTAAAAGCAATACAATAATGAATTTGTTGTGTATTTAATTGATCCAAACTGTATTCTCGAAACCTTTAATAATCATTCTATTACGTGAAATCTGAAAATCCTCGATACTTGATCTCAATCAGTCAAATTGAATGAATGTTAACTCTAGTTCGTTTAGTTACCTGCATCGCTAAATATTTGCTCCACTACAAACTATTCAATGACTGATGTTATTCATGTTATTCATGTTATTCACTGGATTCACTCCATACTTCATTAATTTTGGACGTGAACATGTTATTAGTGGAGACCGCCATGCTGTAACAATAGCGGATAAGAATATAGATATGGTTCGTGGTAATGCCGATCTCAATAGATCTAGTAACTTCTTGCACCTATTCAATAAGGTTAAGGAGAAATTAGAAAGAGCATATAAAGCTACTGAGGGAAGATACAATCTTCGAAGGCGGCGGATAGAATATGAAATTGGTGATGTTGTCTGGCATAGAAACCATGCCTTATCAAATAAGGCAAGATTTTTCTCTGCTAAATTAAGCCCCCGTTATGTCGGTCCGTTCAGAATTAAATCTAAGCTTGGCCGTTGGTCTTATGAATTGGAAGATGACTCGAATAAATCTTGTGGAATATGGCACGTGAATGATCTGAAGGAAGGATGTGTTGAAGAGTTTGCTTAACTCTTCATTTTACCAGGGGGGGAGTTGTAACGATTATTTATTTTATATATTTTATTTACTTATTTTTCTTTTTATATAGTGTATGAGTCGTATATCGGTTGGTCAGGCAAGCGTTTGAATGATTTTTCGGTCGTACTCTATAGTTAACTATTGGTCTTTTGAATAAGTTATCCTATTTTTCGCGCCTCAAGTGTAGTCAACCAACAATACAGATTTTCTAGTCCATTTTCAGTGAGTTAGAAAAAAAACTGGTCCCAGATTTCATCTGCGTAAATCTAACGACATGCGTTTCCTTCATTATTTCTGTATTGCTCGAGTATAGAAGACATAAACTGTTTCCGATTAAGATTTCTCTCTTCGACTTATGTGTTGGATAATTTGGAAAATTATTGTTGATGTTGCTGGATTTTGCTGATTATATTTCGTTTCATTTGGAATCAAGCGAAGTCTCCGTCTTGTACGGGATAAAACAATATACAATGGTAGAAAATTCTAGAAGGGCCGCCCTCCATGTTAGGTGACATTAATAATGTGTTAATTCATATTTTTCTTCATTAGTGTCTATTTCAGGCTTCTTTTCGTTAGTATATCATTTGGAATTGGCGTGTTGGTTTGTGCAAACCGTTTTCTGAGACAAAGGCACCCCTATTGCCTTATACTGGGTGTTGGAACAACTTCTTCCGAGTGGGAGCGAACAGAAGTCAATCTAATCATACCAACTGGACTTCTCCCTCTGGATGAGTACAACCTTTGATTTTTCTTTAAATAAGTTCACCGCTATTATTTTTCTATTGGATGTGGTTGAAATAATCACATTGGACCATATATAACATTAATCTTGAATTCCGAATAAGAATACACAGTGCTTTTCTCGTCAAATAATCTTGAACACCTTTTAATAAGATTTTGTTTATACATATATATGAAATTCTCTGTACAGGAAAGCCAGCATTCATTAATTCACCTATTGTTTTTGTTGAAACTGTAGTGCACTCAATTGACACTCATTCACTATATTCAATTATATTTATAGACCATAACCATAACACTTTTCCCATAAGGAAACCTGAATAAATTTGGTAGTTTTGGAAATTATATAGAAAAGTAGAAAATGTTAATTGTATATGCTTAATTTTATTAAAACTATCTGGCGCCCCTCCTATGCTGTTGAGTTCATGATTTCAGTTTAAAAGTGTAAATTAGTAAAGAATCCACCCCTTCTCCACTAGAGCTAAGCCGCAAGTTTTCTATCTTTAATTTATGTTACATCTTGAGAATTTTGGAGAATATTTCATCTGTGTAGAAACTTAACGTAACAACCATTACCATTCCCATCATGATATGGATTAACCATGGGCATTAAATATCAAAATTTGACATATCATGTCTCAGGAAAATAAGTTGAGATGTATCAACACAGATCATATTATAATAATTCATAGATAGAATAATTATCGCATTATGTGGAAACACAGAAGTACGATTTATTATTGAAATTTTGAAAAATCATATCTCCGAAAGTATTAGCTTGTTAGAGTTAAAAATGACATCAATAGATTCCTATGGCGAAACTGCATCTTGAGAAAAACCTATTTTGAAATCTGTAATGTAAAAAAAAAATTTTTTTTTGTTACTCCGAAACCATCTGACCGATTTTGCCCAATAACGAACTTAGCCGAGATATTTATCTCCCAAACCTATTCTGAAAATCTCAACTGTCTAGCTCGTTCCGTTCGAGAGTTGTCGTGTTAACGGCCGGCCGGACAGAATCGATTTTAATCACGTATTCTTGATCAGTGAGTCGAACCAAATCGTTTAAGACCATTTCCAGCCAAAAATTCAAAAATTGATAAGCACTCTGTTCCGAGGATCAAGAGCGCCAAAAAGTGGGAGAGCTCTGTGGACAGGGGCTTTGGCGCTCTTGCCAAACGACGAGCGAGTAATTATTCAAACTTTGACAATTCATATATCTCCGATTACCTTAATTGTGGATTTGATTCGTTCGTTACATCAAAAATTAACTGGAAATTGACACAGAATCACATTGATTCAGCAATTAAGAGTTGACAAAGCTTTGTGAAACCCATCGTAAAAGTTGGGAATGATATCAATATATTCTTATGACTCACCTCATAATCACATACATCAGCAAATTATAATAAGAGCATTCTATGAAATCATAAAATTACGATTAATTATTAGCTAGGGTCAGGCGCCGTGACAAAATAATAAACTTGTAAGTGCGCCGCGGACTAAAAAAGATTGGGAACCCCTGGTCTAGCTCATTCCGTTCGAGAGTTATCGTGTTAACGGATGGCCTAACACAATTGATTTTGACCTCAGATTGTTGACCAGTGAGTCGAACCAAAATCGCCAAAAATGTCGTACAGTACACAAGATTAATTATTATTTTAATTGTTAGAAAATTTCTATCACAGAAACCGCCTTTATATTTTACCATTTTAATTATCCTCAATATTTCGGGTTCCAGATTGTATTCATAATAATTATTTATGTTTCAGAATATTAATTTTTCATATTTTTTCACATTTTGTGATCAGGCAATGGATGTCCGAATTTAAATAATCTTCTTTTATCATGTGACAGGACACACAGCTGATCACGAGTCGAACAATATACCAAAACATGCATATTTGGGCTTACCGGACAATAAGAAGCCTATTGGGAATTTGTTTGAGTTTTGAATTATGCATTGAACAAGTTGTCTTATTCCGAATTTCTTGATAATTTTTTAAAATCATCATTTCAGGCTCTCAATGTTACCTTTGCTGTTAGAACGACTGATAGGAGCAGTGCAGGAGGGCAACGGTAACGAATAAGAACTCAATAAATTGAATAAAGCCTATCAGCTTTCTAAGGTAATAGCCAACTACGTGAACGAAGCTGCTAGGATGGCCTTAAACCATGCTCACTTAGAAGATCCAGAGGCATTTGGACCAAAGTAATTTCGAGAGGTAAAGTACAATCGAATAGGATTTTTTATTCATCTATATTGTGTTCTCATGGTGAAACATTTTTGAAATTATTAAAATAAATAAAACTTGGTTTGTCTGGTCAATACGGGACAATATTCAAAGATGCTCATAATAATTAATTGTTCGGCTAACACATAGAAAGAGGACTCTAACGCCAAAACTACTTCTGCACATAACAATGGTTAAATGAATTCATCTAAATCGCAGTAGAAAACAGGGGAAGTAGAAAAAGTTACAAAATAATTTGATACAGAAAGCTTGAGCTGTGTTCACACGATAATTATTATGGACAACATATTAGGCGAATTTTTACACAAGGCAAGCTCAAACCAAACATATTATTAACTAATATTATCTAGATGGAGGTCATTGATGTAACTGTAAACTGGAAATTATTTCGTTACATATTGAATCTACTGATATGATTGTATTAGGGTTTTCAAAACTAATCTTAAACAATCTCTGCATCTCTGACAATATATTGGTCACTGATCTGGCAAACCACCACTAATTTCGCCGCAATTATTTGGTCTTATATTTACATATAGGTATCTCAAAAATCAACTGTACTAGAGTATTGTAATTGGTACTATTGGTAGTGTCCCCTTTCTAGGCGATAAACAATTTTTGCGCGTATGATCTGGGGAACATCGCGTTATTATTTTGCCCAAATGTCTGTAGCTTTCGAATTTTTTGACGAAAATGGTCTCAAACGATTTGGTTCGACTCCCCGATGAAGAATTTGAGGTCAAATTTGATTATGTCCGACCGGCCGTTGCCACGATAACTTGAGAACGAAAAGAGCTAGCGACTTGAAATTTTCAGGGTGGGTGGCGCATCGCAATGCGAACGGACAAGTTCATTAATGGGCATAATCGGCCCAATGGTTTCCGAGTAATAATTTTGTTTTCAACCAATATGAATCAGATCGAATTGAAACTTGGTGAATAGTTGTAGCATATAAACCTAAGCACGTTCGTGGAATTTTGTGAGAATCGTATCGCTGGAAAATTAAAAAAAAAATTATTAAAAAATATATTTCAATACGCGATAACCTGAGAACGGAAAGAGAAAGCGATTTGAAATTTTCAGGTTAGGTTATACATCTGAATGCGACATTTAAGTTTGTTTGTAAGCATAATCGGCCAAACGGTTTTGGAGTTAAACCCAGTTGTAATTTTGTAGTTATTTCCTCAATAACTCGAAAAATATAGAAGCGATCCAATTCAAACATGGTTATTAGATGTAGAATGTCAGCGCGAAAGTTCCCGCGAAATTTCGTGAGGATCGTATCATCAGAAAATTTATAAAAAATCATTGAAAATTATTGAAAAAAATTCTATATATCAAAAACTATTCATCCAATATCGCTGAAATTTTGCGAGAGCCTTCAGAACCTAACTAGACTACCAAGTTCTTAGTTTGAGCACGATCGGATATATATTGTTGGAGATTTAAGCAGCCTTGTGTGAGTTCAGTAGATGGATGGGTGATCGTTGCCTCGATAACTTTCGAACGAAAGGAGGTAGGGACTTGGCATTTTCAGGGTATGTTGCGTATCCGAATGGGAGAGTTAAGTTCGAGTACGGGCATAATCGGTCCAACGGTTCCGGAGTTATACCGCCCTGGAATATTATTTCCACGATAACGAAAAAAATATAAACTCGATCGAATTGAAGCTTGGTAACCAGTTGTAGAATATCGATATAAAGACGTGTTTGAAATTTTGTAAGAACCGTACCCCTAGAAAATTTCAAAAAAATTACGAAAAAAATTTTTTTTAAGAACCGTACCCCAAGAAGATTCCAAAAAAATTTGACACTTTCGTAATCGAATTTACCATGGTAAATTCGATTAAGAGTGTCCAATACAGGACAACGGACAATAGAATTCACCATGGTAAATTCGATTAAGAGTGTCCAATACAGGAGAATAGACAATAGACATACGCGCAAAAGCTCCTGACTTCACGTCAGTGCTTGAACCAATTTTTTTTATTGCTTTGGACATTCTCTAAACCTATAAAAATGCTTTAGATTTTCTATTCGAAACAATTATGCTGGTTTATAACATCGATCACTCATTTTCAGGTCCAACGATCCTATCAGTCAAGAATTCCGACCGCTCGATCTCACCAAATACAAACTGGTCTGAGAGGGTCCCATGCACCAGCGGAGGCCCAACAAGAGTTCAGTATTGGTACAGGTCCTGCTGATGGAAGAGCGGATGGTCATCTTGCACAAGGAGGGCGATGGGTATCTCCTGAAGAACTTTCAGTGTGGTACGTCCGGTCAGACGAACCCCCTGTCTCCCATCATCCAGATATCAGCGTTGTTGGTGCGGATAAACGCTGTGTGTTAGGCCGCTCGTATACCAGCACGACGAGACCGCAACGCTAACGCGACGATACTTTTTAACGAGGAAAATGCGTCGCGTCGCCGTATCTTTGGTGTGGGCGCTTCTATGACTTACCACGTAACGCGACTGCGAAGCGACACGAAGTCGCGGTCGCGTTGCGGTCGCGTCGTGCTGGTGTACGAGCAGCCTAAGTGTTCGACTCGGCATTTCATGATGTTCAGAGTTAAACTCCCAATTCAGTTTTATATCGACCTGGCAAGATTCGTTCTGGGGAGAGCGATTTGTATGTATCGCAAAGGAATGTAATACTTGGTTTGAAGAGCTAGACCTAGACTGCTGTGAAGTATGCAGAAGAAGATGATTGGTAACTCAGAACTCTGTTGATGGCAGAAAACAATCCACCGGCTAGCTGTCAGGATTCTAGGCTACACTCAAACCTTTCTATATTGGTCGCGGGAAATAATAGTCATTATTAAAACAATGAGTTTAATATTTCCTCTGATTACTCATTCCAAAAAACTATGAAGAACCTAATTTAACAACAACTGGTTAAAAATTTGGAAAAAAGGCAATAGGGTAATTTCTCATCTTAATGTTGGGATTCCAGGTACTGAATATTTGATATCTCCCTTCGAAATCTTCCGCGCATCCACCAAAATAATTTAACGCCAAATACACGATTTATTTCTTCAATTGGAAATACCGCTGGATTATGCCAGGAAATGTCAAAATGCTAGATCATAGCCTTACTTTCATTCAACTAACTGTTTGTTTGTGTTAGCTATCGTTTGGTGCAGTTTGACAGATAATCCTTGTGTTTGATGTCAAATAGACGCAAAGAGTTAGCAAATGTTTGAAATCGAAAGTTAGCCTATGGTCTAGCACAGTGATTCCCAAAGTGGTCCAGGTGATCCCCAGGGGTCCACGGGGAACTCGACGGGGTCCACGGTGGCGTGAAAAAAAATGGGGGTCCACAAGTTGTTAGTGATGGTCCACGAAAATTATTTTGGTTTCGATTGCAAAAAAACAAAAATTCTTAAAAAGCACAGACTTGGTAGAGTGTGGATCTTTTGCGCGCATATTCCATTGTCTATTCACGCCTCATACATAGTGACAATATTCACGAAATTTCGCAAAAATTGGCGCGTCAGCATTTTACTAGTAATTACCGAGTTTTAATTGGATTGGCTTTGTGTTATAGAGGAAATAACAACAAAATTTAAGATGAGTATAACTACGAACTAGTTTGGCTGTAAAATTAGGTTTTTAAGGCCTCGCAACGATAGCGATATCGAACTGACGGTTTCTGAGATTTTTTTTTAATTTTCAAGCGATGCTGACGATGTTTCGCAAAAATTTGCGCGTTGGCATTCTGCAACTAATTACCATGTTTGAATAGGATCGGATTTATATTTTTTGAGTTATTGCGGAAATAACAACAAAATTTCAGATATGTATCTCTAAAACCGTTTGGCCGATGCCTCCTAACGAACTCGAATGTCGCATTCGGATGCGCAACCTACCCTGAAAACTGCAAGTTGTTATCTCTTTTCGTTCTCAAGTTATCGTGGGATACATAATATTTTCTAATTGTTTTTTCAGTAATACGATGCTTACTAAATTTCACATATATGTCTTTGCGTCGGCATTCTCAAACTAGGTGCCAAGTTCCAGATGGGTATAACTCTTTTGGTGGATTATGCCCAACAACGAAATTAACTGTTCCGTTCGGATGCGCAACGTACCCTGAAAATTTCAAGTCGCTATCTCTTTCCGTTCGCAAATTATCGTGGCAACGGTCCTATCCAGCTGATGAACTCACGCGCAAGGCTGTTCGGCACTCCAATAATATAGATCCGATCGAGTTCGAATTTAGAACTTGGCTGTAAAGTTATGTTTCGAAGGCTCTCGCCAAATTTCAGCAATATCGGACGGATAGTTTCCGAGATTTAGATTTTTTTTAATTTTCTAGTGGTACGATCCCCTTAAAATTTCGTAAAAATTCACGCGGCGGCATTCTACAACAAATTACCATTTTTGAATTGGATCGAATTCGTATTTTTTGAATTATTGAGGAAATAACAATAAAATTTCAGATGGGTATACTCTGAAACCGTTTGGCCGATTATGCCTATTAAACGAACTTAAATGTGGCATTCGGATGCGCAACCTACCCTGAAAATTGAGAGTCGCTATCTATTTCCGTTCGGAAGTTATCGTGGCACTTGATAGCCAGACAGAATCTAATAGAACTTGAGCGCAAAAATGACCTCCGATTCCATAGTCAGCTGCCACATATTTTTTTTTAATTATATATTACTTTTAAAATAATTGACTTTCTAAAATTTATATATTCATTTTATTGCGTAAAGAATCCTGAATTGAAGTTAACATGACATTCATTTCGGCGTATTCACAAAGCATTCAATCTCCGTAAGTCCTAACTGAGGTCCCCGCAGTTAAGGATCAATTTGAATCGCAACCTCAGTTAACGTATTTAACGGTGGTGAAACAGGCCTGTTTCACGTCAATTTTCACGTTAACTGAGGTTGCGATTTAGATTTATCCTTAACTGAGTATAATTGAATACAAGAAAATATACTATTCCTCTTTCTATTTTCAGTACTCCAAATTTAGGATAGGAACAGAAATTCCCATCGTTGAATATAATCTTCAATGTTGATCAAAAGAATATATTATATAATATATATGTACCTATACATATAATTTTTTTTTCACACTGTATATATTTCGGGGGGAAATTGGTTTTCGGGAAAGTTGGTACTCAAGAAACGATAATTTTTGACATATGTGTCATTGTCCGTGTTACTCTACAAACCTGTCCAAATTGACATTTTTTTTTTTGAATAATTGGTTCAAGCCCTGTGTACAGGAGCTTTGGCGCTCTTGTTCAAACTTTGACAAATCATATCTGAGAAAGTATTGGTTTCTCAGAGTTGGGAATGATATCAATGGATTCTTATGATAGAACTGCATCATATAATGAATTAAGTTAAATACGACTCCATTGAAATCATTCCCGACTCGGAGAAACCAATACTTTCGGAGTTATGATTTGTCAGTTTGAACAAGAGCGCCAGAGCTCCTGTCCACAGGGCTTTCCCACTTTTTCAATTTGGCTTCTATTCGTCAATTTCCAAGAATATTCATAATTAAATTCAAAACGTAGGTCTATGACCCATCTGATGTTGGATTTACATACCTCAGGAAATTATAATTAGAGTATTCTATGAAATCGTATAGAATTGAGAGTAAATATTGAAATTTTGAAAAATCAGATACATACGAGTTCCTACTTTATAAGTTGTAAGGTACTGATAAATAATCTGTGAAATACCAATAAATTATTCTACAATGTTAATGAATTTCAAATTCTAGGCCTTCAATTTATATTCGTTGAGGAAGTGAAGAATCATCTTTATAATTATCAGGGATATTCGAAGAAGGACGTGGAACAATGTGGATAATTGTTCGGGAGTTTGGTAGTTATACCCCCAAGAACTTGAAATTACTTAAACCAAATTCCAAAAATCTAAGACCTGAGGTTGGTCAAAAATTTTCTATGTTTTATTGGATTATTTATAATTGTACCTATTCGTTAAGTGCTACCTAAATTATATTATATTTACATTCGAAAATGTGTGAGACCAATATCATTTTCTTGTTTTATTCTACAATGGAATATTCAATACATATGCAATTTTTAAAATTATGTTAATAAAGAAATTATTGTTTATAAAGCTTGTTTCATTTTGAAGTATATTGTATATTTATATTGTATTGTATTGTATTTCCTTTCGAATCATTTTAAATTTCGAAAACAGAATAATAAACGTTCCGAGAATTCAAAATTGACGGAATTATAGAGCATCATTATGCTGAAATGACATATACTTCAACAAGTGGACACCCCTTAGAACCATTATGGTACCCACTTATTTTTACTCTCTTTAATTTATGGTTTAACTGTCAATACTGTTGTGCATATTTTACAAGCAAGGTAGCAACAATTGCCGATCCGATTCCGATCGAGTCAAACATATCCCGGTCTCCGTACCCTACATTTTGCACAACCTTTTACCTGCGCAGTTCAACACGTTGCAGGTAAAACGTTGCGTGTAGACAGATAAATTGCGCAGTTTTGAAAACGTAGCGGAGACGTTGCAGTTGCAGCGAAAACTGAGCTAGGTAGCATAAATATCCGTGAAGTGTGCGGATTTGTTGCTGCATATAGACGGTAACTGTGGTAACTTCATGACAATATCGCTAGGACTGTGCGAAATATACATATATCTGGACGCACTAAAAGTTAGTACGTTTTCATTCCGTCTGAAGACTGCGCAGGTAAAAGGTTGTGCAAAACGTAGCGTATGGACCGGCCTTAACAGTACCTATATATGGTTATGATATGAAATTAGCATCACTGAATGTTGGAATGTTCTGAAAAAGTCACATAATCTCCACATATTGGTTGTAACAGTACCTATATATGGTTATGATATGAAATTAGCATCATTGAATGTTGTTATGTTTCGAAAAAGTCACATAATCTCCACATATATTCCTTTTCGCATCTAAAGGAATTATATATACTTATTTTAAAGCAGAATTTCATGCGAGAGTTTAGATGGTTTGTCTGAAAGAGTAAAGGATAACTAGTCTCAAGTTAGAAGAATTATCAGAGAGAGAAATCATGATTCTTTGATCAATAAAAAAAATACATTTTTCAAACGGTTACATCCGACTCATGAATAATCTGGGGTCAAGCAAGCACGACGAAGCATGGTAACTCTCGATCGAAGTGAGTTAGAGAGTTAAAATTTGCAGGGTAGTTTTGCAGTATAAATATCTCGGTTGAGTTCATTAATGGGCGAAATCCACCAAAGGATTTCAGTCCATTTTTAGTTGAAGCATTTTTTATGAATATTTCCTTAACTAATCACTCGATCTATCTGAAATTCAGTATCAAATTGTAGAATCATGACCTTTATATGCATGCGAAGTTCTGTGTTGATCGAAAAGCTACGAACTGGAAAAAAAATTCGAAAATTTTTAACTTTTTTTTAGGCCTTCCTGCCTGTGCGACTAAGGAGTGTCAGTTGTGTTCTGTGTCGCATTGTTGCTGTATCCTTACGCCAGCTTAGGCACAGCACTGTTAATTTTTGACCCGACAGTGAATAGTAGCCACTGCCATCTGAGTAGATCTCTGGCTCGCTCTATCCACTAAGCTTGAGGCACTCATAATTCAATTCAAATTTGTCGCTATGAAAAGCTCGCCGAAGAGTACTTCCTTCACGTCAGTGCTTTTTTTTGTTTTTAGATTTTATTATAGAATATGTATAATACCAAGTTCCTTTATTGTAAGAGAAATAGATATTTGTTAAATCCATTCAATAATTATTTTATTTTTCATTTAGAATCCTCTAAAGATTACAGCGAGTCTCGAATATATTCAAATGTTTTGTAACGAATTCAATTCATTGAATGCCGGAGCAAAATTCATAATTTAAAAATATAGTATATTCAAGATTTCTAGTTTCACGAATCTTATCAATGTATAATATTTGAAACTTACTCAGGATAATTGTCTATTATGGAATTTAACAGAGACAATTCTTTCTTCATGTATTGCCTTGTGTCTTCCAAAGTATTGTAGAGAGAATAATATTGTTTAGTTTCCTTATGTTTCGCTGAAACTAAATTAAATCAAACAATGGAATATATTCCGTCCAAATTATAATTACTTTGATTGTAGAGCTCGATGAATCTTTTCTGGTACTGGGCTAACTCAGCGCGACTAGGTACCTCATCTATTCGTCGCTGTAATATAGATATTGCTCTATTCTTCTTGGCCATTTGCAGCCTCAGAACTTTCAATTTTTCGTTTTCATTTTCTATTCGACTGTCAAATTCGTCGCATTTGGTATCTGATGATGCATATTTTTTCTCAGCAGCCCTGCAAATTATTAAATAAAGTAGTATGGTTTCATTCATTTAGGTTGGATTGGGTAACCTACTCAATTGAACTGGTCAAACGAAGTGATTCTTTAGCGCAATTCTCTTCAAACTCTGTCTTTTGTTTCTCCAAATTATCACCATGAAGTAACAATCGTTCTACTTCCATAGATTTTCTAGAGACAATAATTTACAAAAAATTAGCTATCATAATCATCATATATACCTAATAAATATTTCGACTCACTCTGAATTGTTTTCATCTGATTCTAAATCTGTTATAGCTCCATTAATGTCGATTTGTTTAAGTTTTATTTCTTTTATTAGTTCTCTGATATCCTCTACATTTTCTTTTAGCTGTAATTTATGGAGGTTCGATTTTTCTAAGCTATCGATAAGATCTTCCCTTCTGTCCATCAAATTTGCAACTTTATTTTTTTCATTGGAATGGCAATTGGAGATCTGAAGATTGTTATATATTTTTCGACGATTCTTATTTCATTTTCCATAATATTCCAATACTAACCGCCGTATTCACAAAGCATTCTATCACCGTTAAGTCCTATAACTGGAAGTCCTCAGTTAAGGATACATTTGAATAGCAACCTCAGTTAACGTATTTAACGTTGGTGAAACAGGCCTGTTTCAAGTTAATTTTGACTTTAACTGGGGGTGCATTCAAATGGATCCTGAACTGAGGACTTAACGGAGATTGAATGCTTTGTGAATACGGCGGAGAGTCTTTAAGTTGTACAATAATTTTAACTGTAGATTCCTATCATCAAACAAAACACTTTTTTCATTTGCCATTTTTCCAAATTCAACTCAGTTGCAAAGATACAGGCTGTTGAAATTTCGAAAAAAATCAGTTTTCACTTTGTAGCTTTGACAGGGTTTTTTCGAATGAAATGAATGATGGTGTGCACTTTCCTACAACTATGACACATATTCTCCAAATATAATTTTTTACTTCTACTGGTTTCCTAGTTATTGAATCGGGGATTCATAATACTCAATGAAGTTAGCTTAAAGAAATCAGATAAAGTGTACCTTGCGTTATTTCAAGAATATTGAGTCATTTTAGAAAATTTAATTATTATTCATCATTCTCCTTAAACGCACCGTTTCCGAGATATTCCTCATTGAATATTATAAAATTTGAAATTCTAGAAATTTCAATACTTTTATGGATCCACCCCTGACGATAGAATCTCGAGTCAAGTTGTTAAGCACGTTGCAGTATCAGTTTCTCGCTCATCATCAATATCAAATCATTTATATGCAGGGATGTATTAGCACATTGTGAAATCTTTGCTTGTAACTTTCTACCTTATCCGAATCTGGAAAAATGATAAATGAAAAAAGTGTTTTATTTGATGAGGATAATCTAGTTATTGTTAAAATGCATGTGCAACTTAAAGACTCACTCTGTATATTAACACATTAAAGACGGTTTACCTTGAACTGCTTCGTTAGTTTTTTATAGTGATCTGATATTTTTTCACGATCTTCTTCTGGAAGTTCATCATAATCGAAGGTTTCCTTAAACGTTCAAAATTATGAAAATTTGAATGAAAGTCATTGACTAAAAATTTACATACCTCGTTCATTGCAGCCATATTATCCATAATTTGATTAATCTCCTGCTACAAAATCATAAAAAGAGAATAAATATTTGTTTGTTTGATACATTTTGAACGGTCGACAGAAAGGCATATAGCCAAGAAGATGAAAAAATGGGGATTTCCAGTAAATTTCAGAACAAAATAATTTCGTAACGTTGGAATCTCACTTGACTGCCTCAATTTTATTCTATTTTTCGTTTCATCAATTTGTTGAGGGGACTATTTCACTCATATCAAAATCTGACCAACCACAGACCAAAGACAGCGAAATCACAAACTGTCTTTGAATTATGATTGGTCTTACAACTTTGGTGTTTTCAACGACTCCACCTCGTGACTGAATGTATCCCATAAGTCTGTCTTTTAATTCTTAACTCAACTGAGTTGCTTAGAGAAAACACCACTCCTCCTTCGGACTCGTGGTGTTTTCAAGCATCTCAGGTTCGTTACGAAATAAGCCGACAGACTTATCGCAAAAATTCGATCACTTGTGATATAACTAGTGAAAATATGAAAAATTGGTTCAAGAACTGACGTGAAGTCAGGAGCTTTTGCGCGTATGTTCTATTGTCCATTCTCCTGTATTGGACACTCTTAATCGAAATTACCATGGTGAATTCTATTGTCCGTTCTCCTGTATTGGACACTCGCTTAATCGAATTTACCATGGTAACGAATTTACTATGGTAAATTCGATTATACAGGAGAATGGACAATAGAACATACGAGCACAAGCTCCTGACTTCACGTCAGTGCTTGAACCAGTTTTGGGAATATTATAATGAATTTCGGTAATCACATGATGTTATTATTTTCTATTTTGAGTTTGTTATAAACATTAAAGTGATAACATTTCTGAATAGAGATTGACGTCACCTTTCGAACTATGTGTCATAAGCCCATACTTCTCATCTCCGGTACTACTTATCCGATTTTGGAAGTTCTTTCACTGTTTGAAAGGTATATTGTCCCCGAGTACTATATAATTTTGCTAAATATGTATTATCAATAATAAAACACAATAAATGTAATTGAAATCGGCCAAAATTCAATTCGTGCGCTGCCTGAACGGTTTGAATAAAGGAATAAAATCTATAGCAAAAATATCCATTACTTTCAGCTTTACAAAAAATCCGCAACTGCATACATCTAAGTTTAATATCTCAGCCAAAAAGATGGTTTTTATGTTAAAAGTAAAATAAATTCTACAAGATTAAGTTTGGATACATGTTTCACATATACCTTACAAATTCCTTTAGAAACTTGTAGCCACATCAAAATGAAAATTTCATGGAAATAAAGTTTACTTTATTGATGGAGTTGGTCAGAAGACCACGGTCAAGTGTCACGGTGTTTGTCTGGAATGAACTCCGGAACTACTTAGCCGAGCTTTATAAAAATTTGCACACGTGTAATTTGGACCCGGTAGGTGGTGCGGCAATCGGGTTTAAGATGATTGTTCGCATACTAACTAGGTATGTGGTTGAGTAGGTCCCTGGATAGTTTGGAAATACAACTGGATTCAGTAGGTGGCGCTGCAATCGGGTTTTACATTTTTTTTTCAAGATTTTGCACGTTTGTAAATACAATTGGAACCGGTAATAACCGATTCGATGTAGCCGAAGTTGAGCGGGTGAGCCAGTTGAATAATAAATAACATCATTTCGGCGACGGAAACCACTTATACTACAAAATCTTCTAGGCGTTCGTGAAATCACAGTTTTTTGTGAAACTCTTGTCCGCTCCTGATAAACGATCCAAGGCAACTGGGATCCCATGAGCCAGGCTATCGAATGACATGCCTCTAATGACATTCCATGTAGAACGTTAATTGACACTATTTACTGTGCATCTGTATATCGCCACAAGATCAAGTCGATAACATAGTTCGAAACCAAATCGATTTCATATTAGTGACAGAAGATTCTTCATCTGGCACAGTTTTTTTTTATGTAGAAGTTGAATTAAAAATGCAAGCACGAGAACAAAAGCCGCCACATACCCAGATGCTGTTGTACCATCTCACCATGTCCAACTAACGATGAATATTACTTATTACTATATTACTTATTACTATATTACTATATTACTTATTACTATATTACTATATTATTATGACTTGCGATTATCAAACCCAAAAACAAAACGCAGAAACAAGATGTTGCCAAATTAAAAGTATTTGAAATAAGGGCGAAGCTGCAATCAAATATTCGAGTTTTTGCGCGCATGATCTATTATCTATTCACACACATCCCCATGGAATGGATGATGCTTCAATCCGTTTTTTTAGCGTTAACGCGTGAGAAACATAAGTAAATATATATCTAACTTTGATGTAAAATTTGTAGCTCATTCAACTACTGGATTTTTTATAATATATCCCATTCGAGCGAACTGTTAAATCTGAATAAATAATAAAATACAAACTTACCCCCTCCAAATGGAAGTTTCTGATATTCTCATTCTCTGTATGTCCTACAGTAGTTCTGTAGCCATATTCTAGGAGAGTTATTTGAACCTTGGAACCTAAATCTTTGAATGGAACAACGTTTGTCCTCCTGAATACTCTGTGAGGTTTATAAACTTCATTCACAATTTGTATATTATGTAAAAACTGTTGTTGCTTCTCTGTGAAACCATAATCTTGACTAAAATGTTTTTCGAACTGGTTCACCGCAAATGAATAGCAGGAATTTGAGACATCTTTTCTGAACTCCATTGAACGTTTCACCAACCACTAGAAAATAAATCTATTCTTTTGATTGAATTTCTTTGAATCGGAGAGATTAATTTCGAAAACGCAAGAAGTCTCGAATTCAGTATGTTTGGCCAAAGCTAGTCTGGGAGACTCGGAGAAAATAATCAGGTCGACCTTCTTTGGGTGCCTGGTCACTATGGGGTGCATACCAAAGAAGTGTCAGATCAACTGGCTGGAGAAAAGGGGGCAACTCCCACCAATCGGCCAGAGCCATTTTTGGCGCTCTTCTTCCTCGGAACAGAGTACTTATCAATTTATCCAAATGTCTGTAATTTTCGAATTTTTGGCTGAAAATGGTCTTAAACGATTTGGTTCGACTAAGTGATTAAGAATCCATGGTCAAAATCGATTCTGTCCGGCCTTCCGGCCGTTAACACGATAACTCTCGAACGGAATGAGCTAGACAATTGAAATTTTCAGAGTAGGTTCGAGGGATAAATATCTCGGCTAAGTTCGTTATTGGGCAAAATCGGCCTGATGGTTTCGGAGTAACGAAAAAAAAATTTTTTTTTTCATTACAACTGTTGAATTAAATTTTTTTCAAGATGCGTTAATCATAAGAATTCAATGATATCATTTTCAACTCTAACAAGCTAATACTTTCGGAGATATGATTTTTCAAAATTTCAATAAGACATCGTAGTTCTATGTATTCACTGTCTGTGTTCACTGTTCATAAATGTCATCTCATCTAGCTTTTAAAGTCATGTCAATTCGTAGTTTGAAAACAAGTATCCGATTCTTGAATTTGTGAATATATACAAGACTGTTTTGAAACCGAAAATAATATTGACTGGTTGCATATTGAATAATTTACGTATAAATTCGGGATGATGTTTCAGAAGATTTAGAATTGGATCATTTTAATGATGTAGTTTATGAAGTCAATAGGAAAGAAGAACATAATGGAATCATCAAAACAAATTACTGTTCGTTGACCACTGAGGTTAATATTTCATTTTACTTCCTTAGATTTAGAATTGGATCATTTTAATGATGTAGTTTATGAAGTCAATAGGAAAGAAGAACATAAAGGAATCATCAAAACAAATTACTGTTCGTTGACCACCGAGGTTAATATTACATTTTACTTCCTTAAGTAGTAAGACATGTTCCTATATACAGTATTTTCATAATGTTGGTAGTTAATATATTTTGAACTATTAAAATAATTTGTTCGTGAGCCTCTACCTACTCAAATATCAGGAATAAATTGACAATCTGCTATGATTGTCTCCAGCCTTGCTCTAGACATTTCGATGATAATTTCCTTGGGTATTTCGAGTTGTGAAAACTATGCACCGAGTGTAAGTTGCAACAGCCCATTCCACGAGGTGGAATCATTGCAGATTGCCCATTTAATCTTGATAAATAAATTTAATGATGTCTTGTTTAAATGATAATTTTTGAAACATTTTTTTTGGAGCGACACTTTTTTTGAATTTTTATCATGATGCAGGTTCTATCATAAGAATCCATTGATATAATTCCCAACTCTGAGAAACCAATACTTTCGGATATATAATTTGTCTGTTTGAACAAGAGCGCCAAAAAGCTCCTATCCACAAGGCTTGAACTATTTTTGGCGCTCTAGTTCCTCGGAACTGAGTGCTTATCAATTTGCCCAAATGTCTGTAATTTTCGAATTTTTCGATGAAAATGGTCTTAAACGATTTGGTTCGACTCACTGATCAAGAATCCGTGGTCGAAATTCATTCTGTCCGGCCAGCCGGCCGGCCGGCCGTAGGCACGATTACTCTCGAACGGAATGAGCTAGACAGTTGAAATTTTCAGAGTAGGTTTGGGAGATAAATACCTCGGCTAAGTTCGTTATTGGGCAAAATCGTACAGATGGTTTCGGAGTAACAAAAAAAAAAATTTTTTTTTACAAGGCAAATTCCAAATTATTTTTTTTTCAATAAGCTGTTTTACCATAAGAATCCAATGATATCATTTTTAACTCTAACAAGCTAATACTTTCGGAGATATGATGTTTCAAAATTTCAATAATAAATCGTATTTCAACGTTGTCACAGAATGATATTATTTTAAGTATGAATTGTCATACTGTCAAATGATGTTCCTGGGACATGACGTATATAATCAATCGAAGAATTGTCAGCGAAGTGAGAAAAATCTCAGTTGTTTGCTCCGAAATTAGGTTTTCTCAGAAAATTCTTAAATTTCGGAACGGAACATGAAGTAAGAGATCTGAGAGTAGTGAGACTGCTTTTCATCCATAGACATAGATATAACTCTCGAACGGAATAAGGTAGGTAGTTGAAATTTTCAGAGTAGTTTAGGGAGATGAATATCTCGGTTAAGTTCGTTATTGGGCAAAATTGGCCAGATTTAATTTGATTTCTTCCATGGTGCAGTTCTCATTCTCATGATTGCTCATTTAATCTTGATAAATAAACTATTATTTAAATTGAATTTCCTTTATGATGCAGTTCTATCATATTTTCGGAAGCGAAACTGACGATTCAGGCCTTTTTGGGGCGTGAAACTTGAAGAAAATGAAAGATAAGGGCGAAAAACCGTCCCATAAATCGCCATGTGGCTATTTTCGATCTAGAAATGTGAAAAATGAGCAAATTCAGGTGAGGTAGGTACAGAGAGCGAGGTGCCGAGTTGGTTTTGTCTAAAACTTAAAAGGAACCGCTGCTCTGCCCCCGGAATCGTTACCGAGTCGAACGAGAAGTATCAATTCGTCATTTTCCAACTTTTCATGTACCTACATTAAGTCTAAATATAAGAAATCGATACATGTTCTGGAAGTTTTGACCTGGAGAATTTTCCTTTGTAAATTCGATCATAGAAACGTCACAAATTCTACGTAATGAGAGACGAGGTTTGAGATTTTTTTAGGCCTAATTTGGCCGTTCTAGGTGGTTTTGGGACCTGAAACTTGAAGAAAATAGAAGATAATTGTGAAAAATCGTCCGATAAACCTCCGTTTGACGATTTTCGATCACAATCAGTAAAATATAAGATTAACAATCCAAGGTGAGTAAAACGAGAATTTTGAGAATTTTTTTAAGAATCCACAGTAAATGTGGGGGTTTGAAAGAGGTAGATAACGAAAATTTGCTAGAGAGAAAAGGTAAAACCGAAAACCCCGAGTCGATATCTTTTTAATAGTTTATGATTTATGAACAAATTTGTATTTTTTCCTAAGTAACCTAGAAAAACGAGGTTCCAATTTGATTTTGCCTGAAACTCAAATCGAAAGACTTTTTGTCCCTTAAAATTATTATCGAGATGATGGAGAAGTATCCATTTTTGCTTTTCTACATTTTCATTCGCGTACAATAAGTCTAACTATATCAAATTGATACAAGTTCTGTAGGTTTTTTCGACCCCGGGGATTTTCCTTGATAATAGTTGGTTCGAGAAACGTCAAAATCGACTGAGATAGACGGGGTATGAAAACGGCCCTTCTAGGCATATTTAGGGCCTGAAAGTTGGCGAAAAGCGAAGTTAATGGTAAGAAACCGTCAAATAAACCCCCATGTGGCGATTTTATGTCCAAAATTGGTTCAAGCACTGACATGAAGTCAGAAGCTTTTGCGCGTATGTTCTATTGTCCATTCTTCTGTATTGGACACCCTTAATCGAATTTACCATGGTAAATTATGTTGTCCATTCTCCTGTATTGGACACTCTCAATTCGAATTTACTATGGTAAATTCGAATTGAGTGTCCAATACAGGATAATGGACAACACAATTTACCATGGTAAATTCGATTAAGGGTGTCCAATACAGAAGAATGGACAATAGAACGCGCAAAGGCTTCTGACTTCACGTCAGTGCTTGAACCAATTTTTTTTTCGTGATTTTTTAAAAATTTTCTAGGGGTACGATTCTTAAAATTTTTTTTTTCGTAATTTTTTTCAAATTTTCTAGGGGTACGGTTCTTACAAAATTTTAAACACGTCTTTATGTTGATTTTTTACTACTAGTTACAAAGCGCCATTTCGATCGAATATTTATTTTTTGAGTTATTAAGGAAATAATATTCCAGGTGGGTATAACTCGGAAACCGTTAGACCGATTATGCCCAAAAACGAACTCAACTCTCCCTTACGGATACGCAACCTACCCTGAAAATTGCAAGTCCCTATCTCCTTTCGTTCGAAAGTTATCGAGGCAACGGTCACCCATCTACTGAACTCACACAAGAATGCTCGAATCTCCAACAATATTTAACCGATCGTATTAAAACTTGAAACTTGGCAGTAGAGTTAGGTTATGAAGGCTCCTGCAAAATTTCAGCAATTTCGAACGAATAGTTACTGATATATAGAATTTTTTTTTTATTTTCTATGATTTATTAAAAATTTTCTACAAATGCTATCCTCACCAAATTTTGCAAACATTTTCGCGTTAGCATTCTACAACTAATAACCATGTTTGAATTCAATCGGTTCAGTATTTTTTGAGTTAATGAGGAACAAAAAACCACCAAATTTCAGAAAATTTCAGATGGCTAGAACTCTAAAACCGTTTGGCCGATTATGCTCATAAACAAACTGAAATGTCGCGTTCTGGTGCACATCCTAACCTGAAAATTTCAAGCCGCTATCTCATTCCGTTCTCAAGTTATCGTGACAACAAAAATATTTTTTAATAATAATAATAATAATTTTTTTAAAATTTTCTAGCCATACGATTCGCACAAAATTTCACAAACGTGCTTAGGTTCATATTCTACAACTACCCACGAAGTTTCAATTCGATCGGATTCATATTGGTTGAAAACAAAATTATTACTCGGAAACCACTGGGCCGATTATGCCCATTAAGGAACTTGTCCGTCGTATCGGGATGCGCAACCCACCCTGAAAATTTCAAGTCGCTGGCTTTTTTCGTTCTCAAGTTATCGTGGCAACGGCCGGACGGCCGGACGGCCGGCCGGACAGAATCAAATTTGACCTCGAATTCTTCATTGGGGAGTCGAACATAATCGTTTGAGACCATTTTTTTCAAAAAATTCGAAAGTTACAGACATTTGGGCAAAACTATAACGCGATGTTCCCCAGAACATACGCGCAAAAATTAATGGAAACAAAAAAAAACTACGCCACTTATATCAAATAACCCTTTATGGCACTTCTGAGATCAACATATTCAGTCTTGTTCATTTTATTGACTTTAACAAAATCTAATACTGGAAAAAAAAATCATAATTCTGATTTCTAATGATTGTTTCATTGAATGAATTATTCTTGTCCCAACACAGATTCGAAATACGTCTCATAGTAGTTGTTAAGGATTAGAAGTTATTAATGTTCACCTCGTTAACCCGCCTCTGATCAAATGAGATAAAGCATATTGGTTTCTTTCCATGCATTTTGCGAAATGAAAGAACCTCTCCATATGTTGAGTTTTAATTTGGAATATGTATTGATGGAGTAGGAAGAACCTGCTAGATATTGATCGACAATAAAGAATGTGTAGAATTGCTGCCGTTTTTTCCTAATAGTAGTGTTTTGGAATAGCATTCTTATCAATCATCTCCTGAATGTCTTTTCTTTTTGCTTCAGATAAAGGTAACTTTCCTGTGTATGCTCGATTCAAATTGACAGAAATGAAAGACTGATTGGCAGCTCTCCTCTTGCGTACAATAGTTGTTTTGAAGTTTTCGTCCGTAAATGATGTTTTATATAAAATTGGTTCAAGCACTGACGTGAAGTCAGAAGCTTTTGCGCGTATGTTCTATTGTCCATTCTTCTGTATTGGACACCCTTAATCGAATTTACCATGGTAAATTCGATTAAGGGTGTCCAATACAGAAGAATGGACAATAGAACATACGCGCAAAAGCTTCTGACTTCACGTCAGTGCTTGAACCAATTTTTTTTTTCGTGATTTTTTTGAAATTTTCTAGGGGTACGGTTTTTAAAATTTTTTTTCTCGTCGTTTTTTTCAAATTTTCTAGGGGTACGGTTCTCACAAAATTTTAAACACGTCTTTATGTTGATTTTCTACTACTAGTTACCAAACTTCAATTCGATCGGATATTTATTTTTTGAGTTATCAAGGAAACAATATTCCAGATGGGTATAACTCGGAAACCGTTAGACCGATTATGCCCAAAATTGAACTCAACTCTCCCTTTCGGATACGCAACCTTCCCTGAAATTTGCAAGTCCCTATCTCCTTTCGTTCGAAAGTTATCGAGGCAACGGTCACCCATCTACTGAACTCACACAAGAATGCTCGAATCTCCAACAATATTTAACCGATCGTATTAAAACTTGAAAATTGTCAGTATAGTTAGGTTATGAAGGTTCTTGCAAAATTTCAGCAATTTCGAACGATAAGTTACTGATATATAGAATTTTTTTTTATTATTTTCAAAGATTTATTTAAAATTTTCTACAAATGCTATCCTCACCAAATTTTGCAAACATTTCAGCATTGGCATTCTACAACTAATAACCATGTTTGAATTCAATCGGTTCAGTATTTTTCGAGTTAATGAGGAACAAAAACCACAAAATTTCATAATATTTCAGATGGCTATAACTCTAAAACCGTTTGGCCGATTAGGCTCATAATCAAACTGAAATGTCGCGTAGTGGTGTACATCCTAACCTGAAAACTTGAGGCCGCTATCTCTCTCAGTTCTCAAGTTATCGTGACAACAAAAATATTTTTTAATAATTTTTTAATAATTTTGAAGCCATACGATTCGCACAAAATTTCACAAACGTGCTTAGGTTCATATTCTACAACTACTCACCAAGTTTCAATTCGATGGGATTCATATTGGTTGAAAACAAAATTATTACTCGGAAACCACTGGGCCGATTATGCCCATTAACGAACTTGTCCGTCGTATTGGGATGCGCCACCCACCCTGAAAATTTCAAGTCGCTAGCTCTTTTCGTTCTCAAGTTATCGTGGCAACGGCCGGACGGACAGAATCAAATTTGACATCGAATTCTTCATTGGGGAGTCGAACTTAATCGTTTGAGACCATTTTCGTCAAAAAAATCGAAAGTTACAGACATTTGGGCAAAACTATAACGCGATGTTCCCCAGAACATACGCGCAAAAAGTGAAAATTAAGAATATAATTTCTCTGGTAATTACCGACGTTATATTCTAATAGCGGAGATCGACAAGATCGTACGAGCAGTCCGATAGCTAGGTGGTCTAGAACGTCGGGGTCTCGGTTTCGTCACGAGAAAGGCGGACTCGAATCCCGGAAAGGGAATTACGCTTTTTCGTGTTTTTTTTTCAATTTCAATCGGAATATTAACTTCGAATTACGCTATATCTGTCGAGTTTGAGTAAGGGTGTTTTTCTTTTTTTTCCGAAGCTCCTATCGTTGAAAATAAACCATTACTATACAGGGTGTTCTTTTTCTATCGGCACAATATTACGCGATTGATTTGATTATTGACACAAACAAACCGTTATCTAAATAGGAATCTTGGATGGATTCTTATAATGTATTTTTTAGAAATCTCTATACAGGGAGTTCTTCTTTTAACGTCAATCGCAACTTGCTGCTTTTCACGAAAAATCGTACTATTGTATTCAATTGTGATAAAAGATATACTTTCGGACATACATCGTTGAAAATAAACCATTACTATACAGGGTGCTCTTTTTCTATTGGCACAATATTACGCGATTGATTTGACTTTTGACACAAACAAACCGTTATCTAAATAGGAATCTTGGATGGATTCTTATAATGTATTTTTAAAAAATCTCTATACAGGGTGTTTCTGTTTTAACGTCAATCGCAACTAGCTGCTTTTCACGACAAATGGTGCGATTGTAATCAATTGTGTTAAAAGATATGGTTTCCATACCTACATCGTTGAAAACAAACCATTACTATACAGGATGTTATTTTTCTTTCGGCACAATATTACGCGATTGATTTGATTTTTGCCACAAACAAACCGTTATCTAAATGGGAATCTTGGATGGATTCGTATAATGTATTTCTTAGAAATCTCTATACAGGGTGTTCTCCTTTTGACGTCCATCGCAACTTGCTGCTTTTCACGAAAAATCGTACTATTGTAATCAATTGTGATAAAAGATATACTTTCGGACATACATCATTGATAATAAACCATTACTATACAGGGTGTTCTTTTTCTATTGGCACAATATTACGCGATTGATTTGATTTTTGACACAAACAAACCGTTATCTAAATAGGAATCTTGGATGGATTATTATAATGTATTTTTTAAAAATCTCTATACAGGGTGTTTCTGTATTACCGTCAATCGCAACCAGCTGTTTTTCACGACAAATCGTACTATTGTATTCAATTGTGATAAAAGATATACTTTCGGGACCTACATCGTTGAAAATAAACCATTACTATACAGGGTGTTCTTTTCCTATCGGCACAATATTACGCGATTGATTTGATTTTTGCCACAAACAAACCGTTATCTAAATAGAAATCTTGGATGGATTCTTATAATGTATTTTTTAGAAATCTCTATACAGGGTGTTCTTCTTTTAACGTCCATCGCAACTTGCTGCTTTTCACGAAAAATCGTACTATCGTATTCAATTGCTCATTTGATCTTGATAAATAAACTATTAATTAAATTGAATTTCCTTTATGATGCAGTTCTATCATATGAATACATTGATATAATTCCCAACTCTGAGAAACCAATACTTTCGGAGTTATAATTTGTCTGTTTGAACTAGAGCGCCAGAAAGCTCCTGTCCACAGGGCTTGAACCCATTTTTTAGTTTCCCAACCAGCCTAATCAGGAGATGACAGTGAAGGGCGGAACATGTGATCAGTGAAGCGGAGGCAATACGATAAAGGTTCCCGATGACACCTGTCGCTTCCTGCAAGAAGCCACGGCGACAGCTGAACATCTTCTTTGTGACCGTGAGGCTGTCTATCGAAAAAGGCTACAACACCTTGGTTCGTGGTTCTTGAAATCGGGACAAGTGAAGGACGTAGCAGGAAGGTGCTGAAATTTATTGAATCTTCACTGCCTGACTGGTAAACAACGCGGGGTTGCACAACAGACCTGTAGGTCAAAGCCTTGGCGAGATTTGTATGGCCTTATCGTGCCTCATTAATCTAATCCAATATAGTCTCCAATTACGTATAAGGAAAATTTAAAGAGTTAGTATGCCAGAATGTCAGGTCAATCATGAAGACAAAAAAAATATCAAGGTAAGTCTGAGAGATGATATGATGATAATGATTATTATTGAATATTACTAATGCGTTTAGAGTTGAAAAATTGGTTCAAGCCTTGTGGACAGGAGCTTTTTGGCGCTCTTGTTCAAACAGACAAATTATATCTCCGAAAGTATTGGTTTCTCAGAGTTGGGAATTATATCAATGGATTCTTATGATAGAACTGCATCATAAAAGAAATTAAATTTTAAAAAAGTGTCGTTTGAAACAAAATATTTCAAAAATTACCATTTAAACAAGAGCCACGAAAAAAGAGCAATCTACAATGCTTCAAACATTGTCATACAACCTTGTGGATTGGGTTGTTGCAACTTACACTCGGTGCATAGTTTTCACAACTCGAAATACCTAAGGAAAGTTTCATCGAAATGTCTAGAGCTAGGCTGGAGACAATCATAGCAGATTGTCCATTTATTCCTGATATTTGAGTAGGTAGAGGCTTACGAACACATTATTTTAATAGTTCAAAATATATTAACTAGCAACATTATGAAAATACTGTCTTACTACTTAAGGAAGTAAAATGTAATATTAACCTCAGTGGTCAACGAACAGTAATTTGTTTTGATGATTCCATTATGTTCTTCTTTCCTATTGCCTTCATAAACTTCATAAAGTACATCATTAAAATGATCCAATTCTAAATCTTCTGAAACATCATCCCGAATGTATACGTAAATTGTTCAATATGCAACCAGCCGATATTATTATCGGTTTCAAAACAGCCTTGCACAGCACAAATTCAAGAATCGGATACTTGTTTTCAAACTACGAATGTACATGACTCTAGTAGTGTAACGTGCCAATTGTCCACTTATGGACGATTATCGAGCATGAGAATCTACTTTTAATTTTCTAGGGGTGGGAGGCTAGACTGGCGTAATTCGGCAACAAAACTCCCTCCCAGGTTTTCACAGTACATATATTAAAATTGAAAAATTACAATAGGTCGACCCTTTTTCACTCTGCACAGTCTTAAACTACTTAACTTAATAGAAAACAACGTCGTGGCCTCCTCGGAGCTCGGTATTATGATCCTGATCTTGATGTTCCAATTTCAAAGAAGCCACTTCTAGATGGCCTGCAATTCGAAGTAAAGTGTCTGCTGGTTATTATCCCATCCAAAGGAAGTACTACGTTGATTCCCCCAATTTTAAGGGTAGTTGGTATATCTGGATGATTCCTCGGTACAAATTCAATTCCAGCCAAGGTATAATTTCAATCTCAGCCAAAGTACAAATTCTGTCCAAGCCAAGGTATAATTCCAATCCCAGCCAAGGTATAATTTCAATCCCAGCCAAGGTATAACTTCTATCCAAGCCAAGGTACAATTTCTATCCAAGCCGAGGTACAATTTCTATCCAAGCCAAGGTATTATTCCAATCCCAGCCAAGGTATAATTTCAATCTCAGCCAAAGCACAAATTCTGTCCAAGCCAAGGTATAATTCCAATCCTAGCCAAGGTACGAGAATTTCAGCACAATTCTCGCCGATAATTCAACTCGTAAATCTAACGATAAAAATGCTGTTATATCGAAATCTTCCGGAACGCAAGTAGAACTTTTTGGAGTTCCAGCATTTTCATGAAACATGAAGATTCTGACGCTCTGGTTTACGCGCAGGTTCCCGATAGTGTTCGACGCGTTTTGATTCACGCAACCAAGATGCATAGAATAACAAGGTGTGGACACTCCCTACTAATTCCTGCTAAAATTTTCGGCCGAAAAACGGTCCAAGAACTGTCAAATCCCGTACTTTATGTACTACTTCACTTTATTAACGATGGTGCCGCTAGGGTCGATTTCGAAGATTCTGACAAGCGAATAAATGAAAACTGACAAGCGACAAAGTTCACTTTTCACCGTTGTGACCGTTGCTAGTTCGTAAATCCAAATTAAAAGAATATAATGAAGCAGTTTATTGAATAATCAATCCATTTTTTGATTAATCAGATATCTGTTCGGACATTATATGTAAACCCCATTGGTTTGGAACAGAAATTTCATCTTGCCAAGACATAATGAGGTCGAATAAGGGTTTTATCAGTATAAAAGGAGTTTCTTTGGAACATTTTGAATGAAACTGTAAATGAAGAAATCTGTGAAATCATTATTTTTCCATTACGAAAGATCACATCCAACGTCATCAGAGTACAAGCATTTAATTTATGTATTTTGAAATACATTGAATAATACAGAATTTTCTGTAATACCTCTACATACAATATCTTTCGATATCATATTATTATTCAAATGTATTAATTACCTTTATCATGTAAGGCTCTTTCAAATTGAGCATTTTACTTATTATATTAGATGTATAATTTGAAATTTCATCAATACATTCTCATGTATACAGCATTTTTTCAGTCACCCAATACCCCTTGACAACTTTTCATGTTCTCAGCAATTAGATTGCTGAATATAGGTATTATTTGATTCGATAGCTATTATTCAGAACTAAGTATACTGATGAAATATCGAAAAATGATTCATTAAATTGATAAACTAACCAAATAGAGGGTAGTGTACTACGTTTCAATCTCTTATTCAATATATATTCGCTAGAAAATTATTTTGAACAAACAAATGTTCTAATTTTCAATACCCTACCTCTAGCACAAGCCAGTTGCCATTCTTGTCGTGTAACAATATCCTTGAAACAAATAATATTATATTATAAGAGCGCCAAAAAGAATGACGCCTTAGGAAAGCTACTCAACTCTGATGAAATCACACTGTGTGGTTGCTCTGAACTTTGTTCTCTGCTAGTCCTTTCATCGTTCACAAATAATATTGTTAGTTTTCATAACATGGCATTTCATTCCTTCTCAATATATAACTGAATTGTATAATGAATATAATTATTAATCAATAGAGTTATATCTTAATTTCAACTGTTAAAACAGTTTATGTTCATCAACCGGCAAGATTATAGTAAATCAACAAGTCTTAGCGTTCTCCTATGTTGATTTATTAACAATTAACGGTATCAGCGATCTTTCAATATTATTAATATTATAATTAATCTTGATACTAGAAATCTGCCCCTGATCCGGTAAGAATAAACAATTGTTATAAAACTATATTCGCATAAAAACGAAGTATTTTCGAAATGAAAATAGTATTTGATTAAAATGGTTCTGGATACTCGTTCAGAGTTCACACAGCAAACATTTGGCTTACTTTCGGCGCGGAAAACAAGGACGTTGAACAAAATACTAAATTTCATCAAACGGTATACGACTTTCCACAAGAAACTAGAATAAGCAAAGATTCAAATTTAATTTGACATGTCGGTAATTTTGTCCATGAAATTTCTACTGCCGGCATCTATCGGCGAAAATTGAAGTAAAACAAAATCCTTGTATTTTGACAGTATTTGGACCGCAAATCGGCCGAAAATATGTCAAAGAGTGTCTTCACCATGTATTCTATGCATCTATCACGCAACGATCAAAACAGAGGCGGATCGTCCACTTGATTTATCCTTAGACTATAGAAACTCTTTCTATAGTCTAAGGATTTATCCATAGACGTGCTATATCGTTGCAATAGCTAGATAAGACGACATTTATGAACCGTGAACACAGACAGTGAATACATAGAACTACGATGTATTATTGAAATTTTGATATTGATCATATCTCCGAAAGTATTAGCTTGTTAGAGTTGAAAATGATATCACTGGATACTTATGATAAAATTGCATCTTAAAAAACATTGAATGCAAAAGTTGTAGTGTAAAAAATTTTTTTTTTCGTTACTCCGAAACCATCGATTTTGCCCATAACGAACTTAACCGAGATATTTATCCCTCGAACCTACTCCGAAAATTTCAATTGTCTAGCTCATTCCGTTCGAGAGTTATCGTGTTAAAGGCCGGACAGAATCGATTTTGACCATGGATTCTTGATCAGTGAGTCGAACCAAATCGTTTAAGACCATTTTCAGCCAAAAATTCGAAAATAACAGACATTTGGGAAAATTGATAAGCACTCTGTTCCGAGGAACAAGAGCACCAAAAATATAAATAAGCGTGAAGTCAGTATTCATTGGCGCGCTTATTCACTTTGGCTACTCTGAATTAAATGATAAGTAGTGCTTCAAGCTCAGTGTATAGAGCAAGCCGGAGATCTAGTCAGAGGGTAGTGGACTGTCAGGTCAAAAACGTGTACGCGCCAAAGAATACTGGCTTTGCGTCAGTGCTTCTTTATATTTTTTCAATTTTCTTTGGCAATTCTGTCTATTAATACAGTCAGGCTATAGTTTTACCGTAGTTCGAAATAAAAACAAATTTATAGCCAGAGCTGTCACGCATCCAGGTACTGAACTCGACTAAAGGTGCTTAGCTCCAGAAAAAAATATAATATCTTCCCATTATTTCCAGTAATATCTTCTCAGTATTTCCTGAACGAGTATAAATCTAGAACTTCAAATGAGCTGAAATATTAAATATTGAGAAGCATTTTTGCGCGTATGTTCTGAGGAACATCACGTTATAGTTTTGCCCAAATGTCTGTAACTTTCGAATTTTTTGACGAAAATGGTCTCAAACGATTTAGTTCGACTCCCCAATGAAGCATTCGAGGTCAAATTTGATTCTGTCCGTCCGGCCGTCCGCCCGGCCGTTGCCACGATAACTTGAGAACGAAAAGAGCTAGCGACTTGAAATTTTCAGGGTGGGTGGCGCATCTCAATACGACGGACAAGTTCGTTAATAGGCATAATCGGCCCAGTGGTTTCCGAGTAATTTTGTTTTCAACCAATATAAATCCGATCGAATTGAAACTTGGTGTGTAGCTGTAGAATATGAACCTAAGCACGTTTGTGAAATTTTGTGCGAATCGTATTGCTAGAGAATTTTAAAAAAATTATTAAAAAATATTTTTGTTGTCACGATAACTTGAGAACGGAAAGAGATGGCGGCTTGAAGTTTTCAGGTTAGGATGTGCACCAGAACGCGACATTTCAGTTTGTTTATGAGCATAATCGGCCAAACGGTTTTAGAGTTATAGCCATCTGAAATTTGGTTGTTTTTTGTTCCTCATTAACTAAAAATACTAAACCGATTGAATTCAAACATGGTAGTTAGTTGTAGAATGCCAATGCGAAAATTCTTGCAAAATTTCGTGAGGATAGTATTCGTAAAAAATTTAAAAAAAATCATTGAAAATTGAAAAAAAAATTCTATATATTAGTAACTATTCGTTTGAAATTGCTGAAATTTTGCAAGAGCCTTCATAACCTAACTCTACTGCCAAGTTTCAAGTTTTAACACGATCGGTTGAATATTGTTGGAGATTCGAGCATTCTTGTGTGAGTTCAGTAGATGGGTGACCGTTGCCTCGATAACTTTCGCACGAAAGGAGATAGGGACTTCCAATTTTCAGGGTAGGTTGCGTATCCGAAAAGGAGAGTTGAGTTCGTTTTTGGGCATAATCGGTCGAACGGTTTCACAGTTATACCCACCTGGAACATTATTTCCTTGATGACTCAAAAAATAAATATTCGATCGAATTGAAGCTTGGTAACTAGTAGTAGAAAATCATCATAAAGACGTGTTTAAAATTTTGTGAGAACCGCACCCCTAGAAAATTTGAAAAAAATGACGAAAAAAAAATTTTAAGAACCGCACCCCTAGAAAATTTCAAAAAAATCACGAAAAAAAAATTGGTTCAAGCACTGACGTGAAGTCAGAAGCTTTTGCGCGTATGTTCTATTGTCCATTCTTCTGTATTGGACACCCTTAATCGGTGTCCAATACAGAAGAATGGACAATAGAACATACGCGCAAAAGCTTCTGACTTCACGTCAGTGGACACCCTTAATCGGTGTCCAATACAGAAGAATGGACAATAGAACATACGCGCAAAAGCTTCTGACTTCACGTCAGTGGTTGAATCAATTTTTATCTTTAACATCGATTCTTTCTTCAAATTAAATACTCATTGTTTTGAAACTGCAATCTTTTATGAATAAAACAAGTCATCTCCATTGAAAACATATTTTTCCCTTTTTGAAACTTTGAATGATAATTAATATTAAAACCCATATTGTAGTCATCGCTTGAACAGTTTGTGTTGACCCTACCCAAAATATGCCTGGTTATACAGCGTGCCAAAAAAGCAACGTAACTCGTCAATAATTCTTGTACGAACAATTATTAAGGAAAATCCTCGCACCCGTCGATTTTTAATTTCAAAAGCAATTTATCGCTTGCTTTTAGAAATTGATATTTCTCACCCCTCTTATTTATGTTTTCAAATGGGAAAATATGGATTGTGATACATTACTATTTACTTGTTTACTATAGTTGTATTATTGATGCATTTATTTAGTGTGATTTCCTGTAATTGGGATTTTACCTGCAGGAAATAAACTACTTATTATTATTATTTTAATTATTAAAGGTAAAGGGTAAAGGGAAAATTGCTTGGGCCGTTTTTTTCAATAAAACATTAGAAAATAATCAAATGGGTATGGTTACTCTCTTTTTGAAATTGATGAGTTTCCTATTCAAGGGTGGAAATAATTTTAATGTATCAAATGTTCGAATTGACACCGTTGACTGCTTGACAATGTCCAAGCCGTTCTTCGAAACTCCTCAATGAATTATTCAACGCAACAACCGGTATTCTTTCGACTTCTCTCTGAATTTTAAGTCGCAGGTCTTCCAAATTATCTGGCAGATTTTGGTAAACAGTACTCTTCAAATGGGCCCACAGAAAATAGTCGAGAAGGTTCAAATCGGGAGATCGGGGTGGCCATTCAACTGATCCTCTCATACCAATCCATTTCTCGGGAAATGCGCCATCAAGATACCTCCTCACTTCAATTCCATAATGCGGAGGCGCACCATCTTGTTGGAAACAAATATTGTCAGCTACTTGTCGACCATTCACACCGGGAAAGAGATCAATGACTGCAGGTAATATTTGATTCCTCAATAACTCTAGATAAGAGTCACCAGTCAAATTTCCTTCTATAAAAAAAGGTCCAATATTCTGATGGCCAATTGTGCCCAACCACACATTCAATTTTTCGGGATGTTGGGTATGAACTGTCTGCAAGCAATGAGGATTTGCTGTGGGCCAGAAGCGACAATTATGTCGATGGACATACATTCAAGTTAAACGTAGCTTCATCCGTAAAAAGAATTCTCGATGAAAAGGTATCATCCTCATTGCATCTCTCCCGCATTACTTCACAAAACTGCGCTTGTCGGTCGAAATCGTCATCAGATTATTTTTGTGTGCTTTGAATCCCGTATGTATGAAACTTAGTATTTCTAGGAAGATTACCAACTGACTGCTTACTCACATCGAATTCAACGGTCAGTTTTCGTGTAGATTGTTTCGGATTCTCTTCTATGGAAAGTAATATATCGAGGGCCTTATCGCCACATGTCGTAGTTGAAGATCTACCAGATTTTGGAGAGTTTTTAACATTTTCAGTCTGATTTCTGTCTTGATAACACTCATTAAAAATTTCCACACTCGTTCATAGGTGCGCTTGCGATCCTCATGTCCCAGAAATATCAAGATTTCTATTCACTGCTTTTAACTTAATTGATCCATACCGAATAGAAAATCCTCGGGAAATATGATATTATTCGCCTTAGAGAGATCAGTTAGCAACTAAAACAATACCATACATTTTTATTTATTTATTTATTTATTAGAAATACACCATTCAACAGCCGAAGCCTATTAAGGAATGGGAAAAGTGCAAACAGTATTCATTAATAAAGTAAATTTAAACAAAATACAAAACTAAACTAAATGAAGATACTAAAAAAGAAATTAAGAAAAATTAAAATTTTGCCATCTTTAGTGGATCTGCTAGATTGAGGAAAGAATATTTATTTTTTACAAAAATAATGTTTTTCTTGACCTCCTCACTTTGTTTCGAGAACACCTTCATGTGTGCGGAAGCGACACCACCATCCTTTTCTGTTTATTGTTTTATTTGCGATCTAATATATTCACTCGCGGCTGTTTTCAACTTGTCTATAAATTTTTCTTATCATCTTAACATTTCTATTGCAAGAATTTCAAGGTAAAATTTTATTTTCGTTCACATAACTGAATTGCTCATCGAAAGGCCTTGGATGCGATAGATCACAAGCAATATATTTCCAATAGAAAAAAATTGTTGAGGGTTAAGGGTATAAAACCCCAACTTCAAAACTGCATGCATTTATCAAACGTTGAAAATAGAAATCGGCGGGTAGGAGGATATTTCTCAATATTTATTACTTCAAGAATAAGAACCTAACAAATTGTTAATTTTGTAATAAAAAATTAGTTTCACGAATTCTTTTTTCGGTCACACCGCTCAATGTGCAATCGAATGTCCTTTCATTTGATATATCACAATCCATATATTCCTATTTGATAAAAATAGTAGAGGAGTGTGGAGCGTGAAGGGTGAGAGAGTTCAAATTCAAAAAAAAAGGGGGAAAATCCTGTGGACAGGACCTTTGGCGCGCTGTCTAAATCTATAGGCAGAGCTGTCACCCAACCAGGTACTGAACTCGCCCTAAGCTGCTTAGCTGCAGGAAAAAATAATATTTCCAAGAATTTAAATCCGACAGTAAAAACAAACGTCCAAAAAAACTGGTACACTTTTCGGTCGAGAATAGTATCAAACGATTAGTTTCAACTCACATACATACTTTATTCACTATTGGTTCGTAAATGAACAGCGCTGTGTTCGTGGTGGCTTATGGTCTCTATTGAAATACATAAATTAACTGTTGGGTCGAAAACAAACAGTGCTTTGTAGCTTTGTTTGTGGTGGCGAAAGGACACGAATCAGTTCAATTGTGCCATAAGCATAAGATAAACAATAGTGTACTTCCAATGAAACAAATCAGCTCAATCGTAAGGTTATGCCATGATTCACTATGAGTTGGTAATTCACAAAAAACACTCTGTATAGCAGTAATTTTCACATCTACTAATATACGAAAATACTCACGTTTCACGTTCATTATTATTATATATTATTTATTTTATGGAAATAAATAATCTTGACCAGACGTGGTACTGTCTTATCGGCTGTGACACAGTCAATATTGCCGTTGTCATAAATATAATAAATTCAGTTCTCTTGTACTAGAAAATAGTTCTTTAATAAAAAATTGGTTCAAGCACTGACGTGAAGTCAGAAGCTTTTGCGCGTATGTGCTGTTGTCCATTCTCCTGTATTGGACACCCTTAATCGAATTTACCATGGTGAATTCTATTGTCTGTTCTCCTGCATTGGACACTCTTAATCGAATTTACCATGGTAAATTCAGAGTGTCCAATACAGGAGAACAGACAATATAATTCACCATGGTAAATTCGATTAAGAGTGTCCAATAAAAGAGAATGGACACGAGAATATTTATTTAGCACTGTAATATACAGGTATAACGGGAAACCCCCAATAAACAAGATAATACATAAAAATATTAGAGTATAAATTTCCTCGAATATACAATCACAATTAAGTCAACCACAATAATCAGCATAAGTAAATCTCTCTCAATCGTGAAAGGGTCCGGCTCCTAAACCGTCTCAGTGAAACAGAAAAGAAATCGAATTCACCACATCCATTATCAAAAACGAGAATACGCGACGGAAACATGTGCCTACCATAATTTGTTCTGTGCGTTATGTTACGGAACAAACGAACAGTTCTGGTAAATCTCGGTCGAATGTTGAAACCGATACGCTCCAAAATTCTAGGAGAGTCAACTGTCCCATTAAGGAGCTTAAACAGCAAGCAAAAATCTGCCAACCACCGGCGGACCTCAAGAGTGTCCAAACCTGAGCCCCTACGAACCATATCCACGTCACAGTCATACACGCCGTCAGTCCTGAAGCTGAAATAGCGCAAGAACCTTCTCTGAACTCTCTCCACAGCACGTATATGGCAGCTGTAAAATGGTGACCAAACAACTGATCCGTACTCCAAAATGGGCCTAACCATTGAAACATATAACATTTTCAAAACATGTGGAGAGAACTCAGCGCTGTTACGCATAATAAAACCCAGAGTGCGGTAAGCTCTGCTAGTTATATCAACAATATGATTCCTAAAATCGAGTCTACTATCCAATTTAATGCCCAAATCGTCGATCACCTCCACTCTGGACAATAAACAGCCATTGATGTTGTAATAATAAGTGAAAGACCGAGTGCCGCGATGAAAACTAATAATCTTACACTTTGAGACATTCAAATGCAAGCAATTTCTTACCGTCCACGAATGAAATATTTCAAGTTCCTGCTGCAGCTGTAATGCACTCTCAAGATTCTTGATCGGAGAATACATCTTGAGGTCATCAGCGAATAACAGAAACCTCACATCCAGAATCGTATTCAGATCATTTATGAATAACATAAATAAAATTGGTCCCAAGTGGGATCCCTGAGGCACGCCTGAAGTCACCATGAATTCCCTTGACATGAAGCTTCTGTATCTTACCAGCTGCGTACGTCCGCACAAAAATGATCGAAACCCTTGCAGCAGAGAACCTGACAAACCGAGTGCACCCAACTTAGCGATTAAGAGGTTATGATTTACTTTGTCGAACGCTTTCGAGAAATCCGTATAAATCGTATAAGTCCACCTGAGTACCAGCCTCAAAATATTCAACAATGTCATTAACATAAAGTACCAAATTTGACACCGCCGATCTGCCCTTCCGGAAGCCATTCTGCTGATCAATTAAAATACTATTACAATTCCACGATAAAAAACTACTGAGTAAACTATCCAAAAGTTTGGGAATTGCTGACTGAATCGATACACCGCGATAGTTCTCCACGTCCATTCTAGAGCCCGACTTGAATATGGGCACAATAAAACTCTTCTTCCACATTTCCGGAAACACCCCACGTTCGAGAGACATATTGAACAACGCACAAAGAGGCAAAGTCAAAGTATTGACGCATTTCTTCAAAACGAAGTTAGGTATCCCATCAGGACCACTAGAAAATTTCGACTTTACATTACCTATGATCTCGTAAATCTCTCCGGCAGTAAAACTACATGAGCTAAGGTTAATCTCATGTTTCGAATCCATATCCGGCGGAACAACAACCTCGCCATTGTAAACTTCGCAAAAAAAATCAGCAAATCGTTCCACTACATCCTTGCCGCTAGAAACCAACTTATCGCGAAATTTCATCTGCTCAGGCAGACCAGAACATGTCTTTTTAGAATTTAAATAAGACCAAAAATACCGCGGATTCGAACATATGTTGTTCTCGACCCTTTCTAAATACCGCTCATAAAGAGATTTACTAAGTGACTTACAATTTTGTCTCAAACCAGAAAAGTCATCATAATCTCTAGAGTCCTTGGACCTCAAAAATCTTCTATGAGCTCTCTTCTTCGCTGTTATCATTCTAATAAGTCGGGCGCTGAACCAAAGTGGATATCTTGAGCATCTTCTGGGTTTTAGTGGTATAAAATGTCGAAGACCAGCATACAATATGTTATAAAACTCACCAACAGCAACATCGACATCGCCTCCACCAAAATTCCACTCTACCGAGGCCAAGAAGTCGTTCAGACCAACGTAGTTTCCCTTGGCAAAATCAAATTCCTCTCCACCACAAATAATCGACCTATCGGGATCAACTCTCACTGGAACCAAAAACTGCAAGCCAGCATGATGCACACCAGCACTCTGCAACGGATCCGACGCTACCACTACTTCCGTTGACTGCTCATTTGTGAACACAAGGTCTAGGTATGTGCTGCGGCTATTGGGTACCCTGCAAACCTGAGACAGATTGGCGAATTGCATAGAGTTTTCCATTATCAAACACTTTTCATTCACATCTCCAAGAGAAAAGTGATCACCACTGAATCCAGCACCAGTCACGTTGTAGTCGCCACAGATGAACATCCTTGAATCAGGATACAGCATTGAAACCTCTTCAACAGCTTGTCCGTGGGCAGCATAGTCTTGTTCACTCGAGTTTGGTGGTAAATATACTCCACCAACTATCACGTCATGGCTACCTTTAATTAATACGAACAGCTGCTCAACACTATTGAATGAATGTTCGATCATACTGCCACCAAGCTTAGACCTAACCAAAACGACAACGCCGCCACCTCTAGATTTGGAACTTGTTTCACTATTTCTGTCCATTCGAAAAACACTATAACTATCCGGGCATATTTCCGAGTCCAAAATGTCAGCGCCAAGCCAACTTTCCGTAAGAACCACCAAATCATAAGAAGAATGTTGTAGCGAAGCACAAATGTCTCTCAATTTGGTGCGTATACCACCCATGTTGTGATAATAAACAACAAGATCTTTTGGGGGGAAACCTAGTTTTTCGATTTAGTGGAAACTATGGTTGGATTACCTCTTATAAACTTCATTAATATCTCAGTCTCACCAGCTCCCCTTCGGCGGTCAAGCTCCTCACGAATCGAAGCAAGCTGTCGACGCTGCATGTCCGTTTGGTCACTCCTGATCTTAACTGTACCACCACACTCCTTCGAAATGGCCGAGGAACCTTTCAGAACGGCCATTGCAATAGACGGCTCAGAAAACACTACCTTGGTTGGTCTAGCTGCCTTTCCCTTCCTTCCCAATCGAACCACCTTGAGGACTTTCTCTTCAGTAATACCCAGAGAACTGACAATACCAGTGATCTTCTCCCTATCATATGCAATCCGCTCCTCCAAGGTTGAACTAGGAGATTCCACCAGATTAAAAACCATGACATTATTGGCTCGTGACATTCGATCATTGATTTCCCCCATTATCTCCTCCTGTCCCGGGGCACTCTGGCTTTTCAAGACCGCCACCTCAGAACTCAACACGTTCACCTGTTCTTTTAGACATTTATTTTCCTCAACAACAGTCTCAAACTTCAACACCATATCCGAATATTTCTTCTCCATGCTTTCAAGTTTAACCATGATGTCCTCAAGGGTGACCCCTCTCCTGTTGCTCCTTGTACCAGAACTAGCCATATCCGAATGTGCAGGAGGATCCTCGCGTGTGTATAATACTCTACCCGAAAACGGATTCGATTAAATTTGTTCATACGCGCCCAGGTGATCCAGATGATTAACGATAACACAACGAAGATAACTCCGGCGGCACAAAAACAACAATGGACTAAAAGTCAACAGTAGCAACCAACCCTCAACACGTTGAAATATCGAAAAACGAATTTATCACAAAATGCACCACTTCATAAGCTATGTGTAGAATTAAAATTCAAACTTTAAAGCATCAATAATCCACAAATATAAGGCTTTACTCTCGGAACAAAAACTCCCAGCTAAACATCTATACTCGTCTTGTTTTGTTCTCGAACGAATATACTAGCAAAAGCTTCTGACTTCACGTCAGTGCTTGAAACAATTTGTTTTTCAATGATTTTTTAAAAATTTTTCTAGTGCTACGATCTTGCAAGAATTTTCGCGTTGGCATTCTACAACTAATAACTATATTCGAATTGGATCGGATTTGTATTTTTTGAGTTATTGAGGAAATGTCAACCAAATTTCAGATTGATATAACTCCAAAACCATTCGGCCGATTATGCTAGTTAACGAACTTAAATGTCGTATTCAGATGCGTAATCTACCCTGAAAACTGCAAGTCGCTATTTCTTTCCGTTCTCAAGGAATCATGAGATACGTAATATTTTGTAGTAATTTTTTAAAAATTTTTTTAGTGCTACGGTCACCACAAAATTTTACACACGCCTTTATGTCGATATTCTACAACTAGTTACCAAGCTTCAATTCGATCGAGTCTATATTTTTTGAGTTTTCGAGGAAATAATATTCCAGATGGGTATAACTCCGAAACCATTGGGCCGATTATGGCCAACAGCGAACTTAACTCTTCCATTCAGATGCGCAACCTATCCTGAAAATTGCAAGTCCCTATCTCCTTTCGTTCGAGAGTTGTCGAGGCAACGCTCACCCATCCAGCTACTGAACTCACACAAGGCTGCTCGGATCTCCAACAATATAGATCCGATCATGGTAGTAGAGTTAGGTTCTGAAGGCTCTCGCAAAATATCAGCGATATCAATATCAGCGATATCAGACGAATAGTTTCTGATATATAGAATTTTTTTCAATAATTTTCTATGGTTTTTTAAAAATTTCCTAGTTATACGACCCTCACAAAATTTTGCAAGAAGTTTCGCGTTGCCATTCTACAGCTAATAACTTTGTTTGCATTGGAATTTGAAATACGATGTTCACAAAATTTCAGAAACGTCTTTAGGTTTATATTGTACAACTAATCACCAAGTTTCAATTCGATCGGATTAGTATTGGTTGTAGACAAAATTATTACTCGGAAAGCGTTGGACCGATTATGCCCATTGACGAACTTGACCGTCCTATTGGGATGCGCCACCTACCCTGAAAATTTCAAGTCACTATCTCTTTCCGTTTTCAAGTTATCGTTGCAACGGCCGGTCGGACGGCCAGCCGGACATAATCCAATTTGAGACCATCGTGTGAGACCATTTTCGGCGAAAAATTCGAAAATTACAGATATTTGGGCAAAATGATAACGCGATGTTCCCCAGAACATACGCGAAAAAATAATCATTAAATTCACGAGCTACCTCCATACATCATCAAAATGATTAAAAATAAAAATTGGTTCAAGCCCTGTGGACAGGAGCTATTGGGCGCATGTTCATCTTCCTTGTGGCCCGTACTGACCAGTAAAGAAAAAAAGCAGTATCATGTTGAATACCTTAATATTATTGAGATTATTATATAATAATCGATGAAAATACTGAGAGAGACCCAGGAAATTTGACACATTTTGTCTTATATCTCCAGAAATTGAAATCGTATAGAGCCAAAATTTTGCACAATGTTGCAAAATACTACAACTGACGTTAGTACAAGTTTTTGTTGCAATCTGATGAATAGTTCACGAAAAAAATATTTTTTTTTCGAAAAAATTAAAAGAAATATTTTTTTAAAAATTACCAACATTTCGATCATAACAGAATTTTGCCAAAAGTTGCGCGTTTATATCCTCGAACTGACTACCAAGTTTCGATTCAACATCTTCTTTAGTTCCTGAAATATCAGGGAAATAACCTCAAAATTTTAAATGTCTATAACTCCTAAACCGTCCGGCCGATTTTGCCCGTTAACGAACTTAACCGTCGCATTTTGATCGGAAACCTACCCTGAAAGTTTGAAGTCGATAGGACCTTCGGTGCTCCTGTTATCGTGCCTACGGCCGGAAAACCGGCCGGCCGGACGGCACCCTAAAATCTGACACCGGATTCGTGATCAGGGAGTCCGAATTAGTCTATTAGCCAATTTTCAGCTCGAAATTCGAAAATTACAGACATTTGGACGAAATGATAGGACGATGTTCCCCTAGAAGATACGCCCAAAAAGAAAATGCACAGGGAATATCTCAGGGACTCTAGCAGAGAAGCGAAATGTCAATTATATTGCTACAATAAAAGTATCCAAGTTCTTATCAGACCGTTCAAAGAGCATACATGGATTACAATTTGCAATGACATTAACGAATCTACAAGAAAAAACTATTGGCAATTAATTAGAAAACTGACTCACTCCAAAGGAAGCACAAACTCTACACCAATCGAAGCAAACAACCTGACATATTCCGCTGATGAACAGAAAGCCGAGATCTTTGCAAGCCACTTCGAAATAACCTTCAAAGAAAGTCACGATCCACAATACGACCTTCACAAATACGAAGAACTCACAAATTAGTACGAAGAATTCTTTGCAGAAGAACCAGAGCCACATAACATCAACATAGAGTGGGAACCTACTTCGAGATTCTAAATAAAGGAAAGAACACTGCACCTGGCCACGACAACATCACCAAGGGAATACTTCGAAAACTGAACGACGGCGTCCACAAGTATATAATCAAAATATTGGAATACTGCCTTGAACATCACTTATTTAGTTCTGAATGGAAGCAACGAACCATTGTCACCATCCCAAAACACAGCACAGACCATAAAAGTGTGGAAAATTATCGTCCCATCATCCTATTACCCGTCCTAGGAAAACAGCTGGAACACATTATTAAAACGCAATTAGATGAAGCAATTGGCCAAAAGATACCAGATTACCAATATACGTCCAAAGAAAAGACTTCCACCGTCCATCCACTGACAACACTAATATCGAACATTCAAACAAACAAGCTTATGGGGAAATATACGACAGCGGTATTCCTGGATATCAAAAAAGAATTCGATAGCATCTGACACAGAGGGCTTCTCTTCTATACAAATTGGAATGCCCACCAAAGTTACTATGGATATTGAAAAATTACCTCGAAAACAGAACTTTATGTTTTAGAGTAAATTAACTCTTACTCTGCATTCTGCAACATTCCACACCGAACAAGGTATGAATATCTCGGCTAAGTTCGTTATTGGGCAAAATCGGACAGATGGTTTCGGAGTAACAAAAAAAAAATTTTTTTTTTACGAAACAAATTCCAAATCAATTTTTTTTTAATAAGCAGTTTTATCATAAGAACCTATTCATATCATTTTCAACTCTAACAAGCTAATACTTTCGGAGATATGATTTTTTTAAATTTCAATGTAAATCGTATTTCACAGATTGATATAATTATTATTCTATGTATGAATTCTCATAAAGTCAACTTGACAGAAGGAAATATTGTAACTTCAAAAATATTGGGGTTGAAATACTCGTATTTTAGCGATGCAACGGGGACCTCACCCGAAAATGTTTGAAAATATTACGTAAATATTGAAAGCATAATTCTGTAGTTTGGTGAACGTAGATCAGGAAATTTTTGATCGATTACAAGGTAATTTATTAATACTTATCTAATAAACTATTATTTGAATTAAATTTCCTTTATGATGCAGTGATATCATATGAATACATTGATATAATTCCCAACTCTGAGAAACCAATACCAAATATAATTTGTCTGTTTGAACTAGAGCGCCAGAAAGCTCCTGTCCACAGGGCTTGAACCCATTTTTATTCTTCAAGTTTTCGGCGGAGACCTCTGTTTTTTTCGGGCAGCATAAAGTAGGCCCGGAAAATTCAATCGCCAATTTTTCTACTCCTAGGTGAGATTTTCTATTTTTTCTTCAGCACTCGCCAGCATTCGGCTAGCATTAACTTTCTTCAAGATTTCGATGAAAAGTGTTGGTTTTTCCGGGCTTCATATAAGTTGGCCCGGAAAATAAAATTTTCATTTTTCCACTACAATCAGAGATTTTTCATTTTTTCGTTCAGCACTCTGCAGCATTTGACTAGCATTTAAAATACAATTTTTTTTTTGTAAAAATGCCACAACTACTGGGCTAACTTGATAGACCTGTCTTGGATGCGTTGCTCGATTGCTGTAATCTTAGTCACCTCGTACCTATAGTAGAGTGTTCGGTGGGTTGTGCAGTGGATTGCTGGGGTGTCTCATTCTAGTAATGGTTCTTAGGGAAGTTGTTTCGGCAATTTGGAGTTAATTTACATTAGTTTTGTTAGCTGTTGCGTAGATTGGATGACATTATTCAAGCAGGGGACGGCATATTGTACAAGTATTGAACCAATGTGTTGTTGCCTCGGATATGTGTTGAAGGTTTTCTATGCATGTCTTGAGGTTTTTGTTGTGGCTAACTACGGTTGTGTCATCAACGTATTGCAGCATATACAAGTTGACGTTAAAGTATTCGGGGTGGCGATTGGAATTATATATATTTTGACAGTAAACTTTGCTCAGAGATGTTGACAGAGGTGAACCCTGTGCGATACCTTGTTCGGTGTGGAATGTTGCAGAATGCAGAGTAAAGGTAGGAACAGACTATGCCCACGTACGCCACGTACGCAACGCATTATGATATCTGGACCCTTGCTTTTACATGCCTAGAAACACACTACACAGACGCTATCATACGCAACGCTATCCCACGCGGCCCACGCAACGCGGTATCCGCCGATCCAGATCGACGTGGGAAGGTGGAGGGGATTGTATGCGCCAAAATGGCGTAGACTAGTGTGTTTCTATAGAAACTTACATTCGAAACACGTCAGTTTGAATTTGGAAAGATGGGAGATGAACAATTCATTGATTTAATTAGAAATTACGAAAACATAGTACCTACACTGACAAATGACAACATCTGATGTCAATGATATGCGTTGCATACGTGGGACAAGTGTGCACACAAGCTCTCCTACGTTGCGTCGCCTACGTTGCGTACGTGGGCATAGTCTGTTTCTACCTTAAGAGTTAATTTACTCTAAAACATAAAGTTCTGTTTTCGAGGTAATTTTTCAGTATCCATAGTAACTTTGGTGGGTATTCCAATTTGTATAGTTTAGGGCCGGTTTCTCAATTGCGAGTTAACTCGAGGTTGCGAGTTGACGCATGTATTTAGCGATATTCATGAATGCGCAACACTCGGGTGACCCGCAACCTCGGGTTAACTCGCAATTGAGAAACCGGCCCTTAGAGAGAAGCCCTCTGTGCCAGATGCTATCGAATTCCTTTTTGATATCCAGGAATACCGTTGTCGTATATTTCCCCATAAACTTGTTTGTTTGAATGTTCGATATTAGTGTTGTCAGTGGATGGACGGTGGAAGTCTTTTCTTTGGACGTAGGTATATTGATAATCTGGTATCTTTTGGCCAAATGCTTCATCTAATTGCGTTTTAATAATGTGTTCCAGCTGTTTTCCTAGGACGGGTAATAGGGTGATGGGACGATAATTTTCCACACTTTTATGGTCTGTGCTGTGTTTTGGGATGGTGACAATGGTTCCTTGCTTCCATTCAGAACGAAATGAGTGATGTTTAAGGCAGTATTCCAATATTTTGATTATATACTTGTGGACGCCGTCGTTCAGTTTTCGAAGTATTCCCTTGGTGATGTTGTCGTGACCAGGTGCAGTGTTCTTTCCTTTATTTAGAATCTCTTAATTCGAATTTACTATGGTAAATTCGAATTAACTGTCCAATACAGGAGAATGGACAACATAATTTACCGTGGTAAATTCGATTAAGGGTGTCCAATACAGGAGAATGGACAATAGAACATACGCGCCAAAGCTCCTGACTTCACGTCAGTGCTTGAACCAATTTTTTTACGCAGAAGCAAATCACAAAATAATAAATTTTTCATTTTATAGATTTTTTCCAGAAAGAAACCATTTAATAAGATATTTTAAAAACTGCAAAAGGTTACGGGTGCCCGATTCGAATTAAAAAAGTTGAGGGTATTTCCGATAAAACCGGAAGTACAGTAGAAACAAACAATATGCGTCATTGTACTTGACTGGAAAGTTTCATGAATCTGGTCCTTCTCATTTTAAAGATAATTACTCACTTGGTTTCTTACTTTATCCCAATTCTTTGTATTGTATTGCTTTGCCCGAAATTGCTATAGCGATTGCTCATGAACATATATGATGTCATCATTATTACGATGTTGTCATATTAAACGGGGAGAGACTGCGACGGTCAACTTATCGGTTACTTTCAAGTGTATTCGGTTTTTGTATTAACATTTCAAAACCGTTTTATGAATAACATCAGTCATTGAATAGTTTGTAGTGGAGCAAATATTTAGCGATGCAGGTAACTAAACGAACTAGAGTTAACATTCATTCAATTTGACTGATTGAGATCAAGTATCGAGGATTTTCAGGTTTCACGTAATAGAATGATTATTATATTAAAGGTTTCGAGAATACAGTTTGGATCAATTATATACAGAACAAATTCATTATTGTATTGGTTTTACTACCCCTGGTGCTCAAGCAATTCTGATTATTATGCACATTTGTCACAGTGTATCAGAAAAAATTTGAATAAATGAAATCCTTACTTGTATTACAGGAAATATGTGTATGAAATCCAACCCTTGTATTTGATGAGGCTCGATTGGATGAGGGCATTGTATCTGAGGCAGCACGGCAACAATTTTTTCGGTCAAAGCACTGAAATTTAACTATTAAAAAGGAATGATGAATAATTGATAGTATTACATTTTTTGACCTATAGTTAAATTCTCCTGAAAAAGTAAATCCACGTCAACTTCAACGTTGCAAGACTCTATACACCATGTCATCCCTCCAACTACTCTATCGAATGAAGATAAGTTTTTTATCCTCGCTCGGAAATATCCGGCAGCTACAAGCAAGTCAATTATTTCTTGAAGTTTTTCCGACTGCTCCTCGTCTTCTCGTACATCAGCCTGGAAAAAAAATCGTGGGTAAAAAGCATGGATAACTGAATATGACATTTTCTGGAAAGTTTAGAGTTCAGAGGAATTACTTATTTATCCATTGTATACATATATTCTGAAGAATTTACATATCTCATAGCCATACAGTGGGCGTCAAAAGTATGGAATAATGGATTTAATTTCTCCCCTTTGTGACGATCTTTTCTCCGGAACAGTATAACCTACTTTCCACAACTTACTCGGGCGCCAGTTGCAATGGGTTTTGCAAAGTTGCAACTCCTTGATAGAATCGATCACTAAAAATATTCCCTGGGTAACCTTTTAACAGTTGGAGAAGAGTTTTGTTTAGTCTAAGGTGCTAGCGTTTAACTAGCATATGCTTCTTTCAGTGAAAAGACTCTGACACTGCACTGTAATAATCAATAAAACTCACAGTTTATGTACAACATTATTTATAATATTTAAACAGTTTTTCAAATGTGAATCAATAGCTATTTATAGTGCCAGAGTAGATAGGTATGAGGAAGAATTCAACACATTAATAATGTGCAAAAATAAAAACAGAAATTCAGTGTCACTAATGTCAAGAAATATAGCGCCCACGCTGTATATAAATGTGAGTTAAATGTACTAAAATATGACATACAAAGTAGTGCCTATGGATGCAACTCGATAATATATGATAAGAGAATATGAGAGCATACAAAAGCGGTTGCAGGCGAATAAATAAACTAAATTTGTGTTGGGTTGAGCGGTTGAAAGCAGAAATGAAAGCTACACGCCCGGCGGTACCTACGCTAATTATTATATATTACGGGAATGAATGATTTCAGATAGGAACACAGATTGTCGAATCAACGGATAATTAGACCCGCCACAGTGTACTCACCAGGTATTAGCACTTAACAAATTACTATCGCAACTGAGTATATTTCTCTACACGTGTGCGTTTCGAACGGCGAACAAAAAAATGAATTCTGCGATTAAAAAAAAAACTAAAAATTATTTCTTCAAAACTCAACGCCAAGCGGAATTCAAAATTCGGTGGAAAAGGCGGAAAATTCGGAATAATGATTTCTGAAAATTTCAAGTCGTTAGCTCTTTCCGTTCTCAAGTTATCGTGGCAACGGCCGGACGGACGGCCGGCACCACAGAACCAAATTTCACATTTGGGCAAAACTATAACGCGATGTTCCCCAGAACATACGCGCAAAAATAGGTCAAGCCCTGTGGACAGGAGCTTTCTGGCGCTCTAGTTCAAACAGACAAATTATATCTCCGAAAGTATTGGTTTCTCAGAGTTGGGAATTAAATCAATGTATTCTTATGAAAGAACTGCATCATAAAGGAAATTAAATTCAAATAATAGTAAATTTATCAAGATTAAATGAGCAATCTGAGAATGAGAACTGCACCATGGAAGAAATCAAACTAAAATAGCTGAAATGAATTTGACTCTTTCTTATAGAACAGGATGAAATGTACGAGTATGAACACAGATCATATAATGAAGCTTAGATAGAATAAATATAGCATTCTGTGAAAGCATAGAAGTACGTACGATTCATTATTGAAATTTAGAAAAATCATATCTCCGAAAGTATTAGCTTGTTGGAGTTGAAAATGATATCGATGGATTTTAATGGTGAATCTGCATCTTAAATCAAAATTACAGACATTTGGGCAAATAAAATTGATAAGCACTCAGTTCCGAGGAACTAGAGCGCCAAAAAGTGTAATCCCTTTCCGGGATTTGAGCCCGCCTTCTCTCGTTCCGAAATCGAAAACCCGACGGCGTAGACAATTCATACATAGAATAATTATATAATTCTATGAAAACGTAAAAATACGATATATTATTGAAATTTTGAAAAATCATATCTCCGAAAGTATTAGCTTGTTAGAGTTAAGAATGATATCATTGTATTCTTATGATGAAACTGCTCATTGAAAAGAATTTAATTTGGAATTTGTTTCGTAAAAAAATTTTTTTTTTGTTACTCCGAAACCATCTGTCCAATTTTGCCCAATAGCGAACTTAGCCGAGATATTTATCTCCCAAACCTACTCTGAAAATTTCAACTGCCTAGCTCATTCCGTTCGAGAGTTATCGTGCCTACGGCCGGCCGGCCGGCCGGACAGAATGAATTTCGACCACGGATTCTTGATCAGTGAGTCGAACCAAATCGTTTAAGACCATTTTCATCGAAAAATTCGAAAATTACAGACATTTGGGCAAATTGATAAGCACTCAGTTCCGAGGAAAAAGAGCGCCAAAAAATGCAGATTTCATTGTGTTATGGATTGTGTCCATGGAATGAAATATACGCCTCATTGGAGTGGTTTTCCGGCCATATTTTTCGATTTCGTGACGGAATATTGACATATGTACCTTTTTGAAAAGCTAATGAAACAAAGATTTTTTTTCCTGAATTGGTACACCAAGTTGATTATACTTTTTTCCAGTAATTCTCAATTGTTACATCAAGATTTTATGAGGAAAACAGTTGATGCAATTTATGACCCCTTATATCTATGGTTATCTAATGTTTAAGTAAATATTTTTTCACAGGATATGATAACCATCTCTGAGCTTCAAAAAAAGTATCCGTTGAGTTTTTAGAATCAAGTAGTTTTAACAAAATTAATTATTTTCGATAACAAAGCACAATTTCAAAAAGTTGAAAAATCGCCATATCTTCGCAACCATAGATTTTCGGACAATGGTTCACTCGACTCAAGGATCACGTCGAATTACGAAACACTCTGTATACAGTAATTATAATATGCGAAGTGGACCAACCCACATTCATATATCGAAATGAAGTCCCCAGTTGACATTTTGTAGGCAATTTATGATATACAGGGTGAGTCTTTGACCACTGCATTAATTTTGACCAAAGATTCCTCTCATCAAATGAAACACTTTTTTCATTTAACATTTTTCCAAATTCAGCTCAGGTAAAAAGATACAGGCTGTTGAAATTTTGAAAAAAAATCAGTTTTTATTTTGTAGCTTTGACATCCTTTTTTCGAATAAAATGAATGTTGGCGTAAAGTTTCCTATAACTATGATACATATTTTCCAAATATTAGTTATTTTCTACTTCTACTGGTTTTCTAGTTATGGACTCGTGGATTCATAAAACTAAACGAAATTAGCATAAAGAAAGCATATGAAGTTTTTCTTGAGTCATTTCAAGAATATTCCATCGTTTTAGAACATTATATTATTCTTCATCATTTCTCCTTAAACGCACCGTTTTCGAGATATTCTTCATTGAATGTGTTAAAGTGGAAAACTCCAGAAATTTCACTACTTTTATGGATCCGTCCCTGAGCGTTGGAATCCCGAATCAAGCTGTAAACCACGTTACCATGCCTTATTCTCGTCCGCCAACAATATATGTCATAGATAATTTATATGCGGGAGTGTTTTAGCACATTGTGAAATCTTTAAACGCTTGTAACTTTTTACCTGAGCCGAATCTGGAAAAATGGTAAATGAAACTAGTTCAAACAGACAAATTATATCTCCGAAAGTATTGGTTTCTCAGAGTTGAGAATTATATCAATGTATTCTTATGATAGAACTGCATCATAAAGGAAATTAAATGCAAATAATAGTTCATTTATCTAGATTAAATGAGCAATCTAAGAATGAGAACTGCACCATGGAAGAAACCAAATTAAAATAGCTGAAATGAATTTGACTCTCTCATATAAAACAGGATGAAATGTACGAGTACACAGATCATATAATAAAGCTTAGATAGAATAATTATAGCATTCAGTGAAAACATAGAAGTACGATTCATTGTTGAAATTTAGAACTTCATCTTAGCAGAAATTGAATTCAAACATCATAGAAGAATTTAAATTCAAGAAGAGTGCCAAAAATTATCAATCCAAAACCAATAGACGAATTCTACCCAACAACGAACTCATCCGAGATATTCATTCCTCAATAATTATATGATGAATGATAATATATATCTTTCCTCAAATCTACAATATTCCAGTTTTGTTTTTAGTGGAGATATTCTGCACTCAATATTATTAACTTACCATTACCATTCCCATCATCATATGGATTGACCATCGGCATGAAAATATCAACCAACAAAAAGTATGATATTATATTATCATTCTCATATTTATACGATTGCTCTAATGAAACAACGTCATGTCTCAAGAGAATAAGTTGACATTATAACAATTCATAGAATACCCTCATAATAATTCTATCATTCTGTGAAAACGTAGAAATACGATTTACATTGAAATTTTGAAAAATCATATCTCCGAAAGTATTAGCTTGTTAGAGTTAAAAATGATATGAATGGATTCTTGTGATAAAACTGCTTATTAAAAAAAAATTAATTTGGAATTTGTTTTGTAAAAAAAAATAATTTTTTTTTGTTACTCCGAAACCATTTGTCCGATTTTGCCCAATAACGAACTTAGCCGAGATATGTATCCCCCAAACCCACTCTGAAAATTTCAACTCTCTAGCTCATTCCGTTCGAGAGTTATCGTGCCTACGGACGGCCGGACAGAATGAATTTCGACCACGGATTCTTGATCAGTGAGTCGAACCAAATCGTTTAAGACCATTTTCATCGAAATATTCGAAAATTACAGACATTTGGGCAAATTGATAAGCACTCAGTTCCGAGGAACTAGAGCGCCAATAAGCATCACCAGCACTAGTGAGTTAGTTAAACAGCAATAATAATGTTAGTAGTAGACTTGGTTGTGTACATTGTTACCAGACCACTTAACACTTGTGATGTTAGTGTTATGCTTGATACATCCAATATACAATATACCTACCTACTTTGAGTGATATCTTTAACAGTGACAGTGCTTTGAAAAGTTTCACAGATATAAACAATTTTAATATTTTCAATTGAATAGATGATCATCAAAGCTCTTGGAAACAAAACAAAAACTTTATTATACCTAAAACATTACACTTAATGTTAATAATTCTTTTCACATAATATATGTATCATATTATGAAAAAATCATTTCAATTATTGGTAACTGTTTTACAAAAGCTTTATCGGTAAAACTTTCGCACATGGCCAGTGAACCGATTTTGATGTTGTGTGTTGCCTAACACACAGCTGTAAGGGGCTAATGAAATCTCAAGGTTGGAGTCCGGTATTCATGCAAACATGACTGGTATGATTATATATATCATATCATATGAATATCTGGATTAAATTCAACGCTCAATGGTTTTGATGTTTTTGAAATTATGAAACTTGAAATTGAGTTCATTTGAAGCTTCAATTTCTACGTAATTTCAGTTCTAGAAATATGAATTATTAAATGCAAATATATTATATAAACTGTTTGTTTTAATTCCAGTAACCTCCACGTTCCGGAGATATAAAATTGTGAAAATTGAAAATTTCACATATTGCGTCGAAAATTTAGTATCTGGCCAGTGACCGATTTTCTTCATACTTGTCTCTGAGATGCATTTCGGCATAACAAATCGTTTCCTGTTTGTTTTAATTCCAGGAACTTCCGCGTTTCGGAGATATTAAATTGTGAAAATTGAAAATTCCACTTACTGCGTCGAAAATTTAGTTTCTGGCCAGTGACCGATTTTCTTCATACTTGTTTCAGAGAAGCATTTTGGCATAACGAATCGATCCCTGTTTGTTTTAATTCCAGGAACCACCGCGTTCCGGAGATATAAAATTTTGAAATTTAAAATTTCACTTACTGAGTCGAGAATTTAGTACCTATGTGGCCAGTAACCGATTTTCTTCATACTTATTTCAGAGACGCATTTTGGCATAACGAATCGATCCCTGTTTGTTTTAATTCCAGGAACTTCCGCGTTTCGGAGATATAAAATTGTGAAAATTGAAAATTACACTTATTGTGTCGAAAATTTAGTATCTGGCCAGTAACCGATTTTCTTCATACTTGTTTCTGAGATACATTTCGGCCTAACAAATCGATCCCTGTTTGTTTTAATTTCAGGAACTTCCGCGTTTCGGAGATATAAAATTGTGAAAATTGAAAATTACATTGTGTCGAAAATTTAGTATCTGGCCAGTAACCGATTTTCTTCATACTTGTTTCAGAGATGCATTTTGGCATAACGAATCGATCCCTGTTTGTTTTAATTCCAGGAACCACCGCGTTCCGGAGATATAAAATTTTGAAATTTAAAATTTCACTTACAGAGTCGAGAATTTAGTATGTGGCCAGTGACCGATTTTCTTCATACTTGTTTCAGAGATGCATTTTGGCATAACGAATCGATCCCTGTTTGTTTTAATTCCAGGAACCACCGCGTTAAACTGTGAAACTTTTCAAAGCACTGTCACTGTTAAAGATATCACTCAAAGTAGGTAGGTATATTGTATATTGGATGTATCAAGCATAACACTAACATCACAAGTGTTAAGTGGTCTGGTAACAATGTACACAACCAAGTCTACTACTAACATTATTATTGCTGTTTAACTAACTCACTATAGTGCTGGTGATGCTTATTGGCGCTCTAGTTCCTCGGAACTGAGTGCTTATCAATTTGCCCAAATGTCTGTAATTTTCGAATATTTCGATGAAAATGGTCTTAAACGATTTGGTTCGACTCACTGATGAAGAATCCGTGGTCGAAATTCATTCTGTTCGGCCGTCCGTAGGCACGATAACTCTCGAACGGAATGAGCTAGAGAGTTGAAATTTTCAGAGTGGGTTTGGGGGATACATATCTCGGCTAAGTTCGTTATTGGGCAAAATCGGACAAATGGTTTCGGAGTAACAAAAAAAAATTATTTTTTTTACAAAACAAATTCCAAATTAATTTTTTTTTAATAAGCAGTTTTATCACAAGAATCCATTCATATCATTTTTAACTCTAACAAGCTAATACTTTCGGAGATATCTATATATAGATACTAGATATAGGAGGCTATGGTATAATCATTGTATAATACAATGGTATAATGGGTTACGTGCAGTTCTGACAGTTGACCGACATTGGAGGACCAACAAAGCGGGAATTAGTACTGTTATTGTTTGTTTTGATCTTATCTTCCTGGATTTTTCGATATTTGTGAGTGTTATATCAATTGAATTGCTGTTTATGAAGTGAAGTGAATATTTTGCTATCTTTATTTGTTCCATAAACATTAATTTTAGTAATAAAATGCCAAATTTTTGCAAGTTCATGAGCTGCAGTAGCAAGGGCGAACTAAAAAACGTACAAATATCACATTTTTCACGTAAATTTATATGCAGAAAGTGCTTAAGTAAGTGAGTAAGGTATAGATCTATTTTAATATCTTGGTTTCAATTTGAATCTTGTATGAATGTAGAGCATAGACCTAATTTAAAGGTCTATGATGTAGAGCTGAACTTAAGGCTGGTTTTCCTGACACGCTGACGGTCGGCGCTGATGGTTCAATATGTATGTAGCTATAGGTAGCGTTTTCGAGTCACGCAGCGCTGACGGCCGTCAGCGCTGAGCTATATACGCGCACGTACGCGTCGGCGCGTCGGCGCCGCTGACTAGCTGGCTCCGACAAGCCTCCACATTCAGTGAGCCAGAGACAATAGCATCCTTCTTTTTCTCTATGTGATAGCGCGATACTAAAAGGATCCGAGCTGACCGATCAGCGCTGACCGTCAGCGCCGACCGTCAGCGTGACAGGAAAACCAGCCTTACTGATCACCTTGAGAGATTATAAGAAAGAACTAGGTATATTGTTTTCAAAGGCAAGAATTCTATTGCATTAGTATGTCACTACGATTGGAAACTGGAAAATTTAGAAGACAAATAACACTTTCCAGCTTGTCAATTCTGTATAATTATAGGTACATATAAAAATGTTTCACTTAGTTAGCTGCATGAATAGTAATGTATGAATCTATAATATTTCATTATAAATTTTATGAATTTCTCAATTAATTTGATTTCTTTATTGAAAGGATTTCATCAGGTTTTGATAAAGTTCGCAAAATTTGTTACCTCAGCAAAAACCAGAGATTTATGGATTCGTCTGCTGAAGAGATTCGACTTAACAGCTTCGAAACTCAAATTTGGTATGATGTATTTAACACGTTTTCATTCAAATATGAAAGGAAATAAAATTTTGATTTGTTTCTCATGTTAGAATATAGAAAATTGTACACCATGTTTTCACTAGGTAAGCCAGCAGATCATTCTGATTGGATTCCATTATAGAATATGATTGTGTATGTAATTTATCAGTTAATTTTTATAATCTAATGTAGTTAATTGATAAATGAATAAATTTAATTTTCCCAACTCTGATGCCAGGTCCAAACCAAGCGAACAAAAACGAGAATAAGGCTCTTACAAAGCAAAATGTATATTGTAGTTTATTTATTTAAACAGAACTGCTTAGACATGATGAATGTTGTAAATAAATTATAAAGTATAGAATGTGTTTTTTACTCTATTAATATTAGTGTAAATTTTTTTAAATATGCTTGCTTCAGTTTAAACTATTACCAAAAATCATTGTAATGACGAGCATGAATAACCCATTGTCACTGTGAAATACTTCTTGATCCTACACATGCTTAAAACCAACTCTTGATATTCAACTGCTCCCTGCTTTCTATTTCAATAGATTTAGATCCAACCACTGTCAAATTGATGCTTCTGCCTGAAAAATATTGATAAATAGATCATTTTACTAACGTTGATAGAAGCTGCATTCATATAATATCCTTGAAGAATCATTCATTACTGCCACTAATAAATTCAACAGCACACATAAGATAAAAATCACCAACAAGTATCAAATTTTAAGAACTAAAAGTTTGATAGATTGGGGCTTACCGATATCCTGCTATGCCTTCGATGATATATTCAAATACTTTTCTTCAAATAAATCCATGATAGTTATAGTGAAATATATGAATTTGAAGATGATTGTTGAACCTATACCTTTGCAATTATCAAACTATGATTGCCAGTCTTTATTATGGAGATATTCCACACCCATCCACATGCTGTCTGATTATAAGCCACCAAACTTTTATTAGAACTCATACCATCTGAAGTATATTTGTCCTTGGTAACCACAAGGTGCATAAAAATGTCCGGGTACAGTATTTTCGTAAAGTCATCAACTTTTGTTGAACACTTCTGCTTCCTGATAGTATAAGGATCTAAACGAACCACCAATGATAGAAATTTGATCGATATAGAGCTTTTTGTCACTCTCAGAATGTTTTTCAGAGTAATCACTATAATCCATCATGATTATTTACAAATATAAATTGGATTACAAGGTACCTGAAAACATGGAAATGAGCAAACTTTTCAGATAAGGAAGACATTAGCATTCTTACCTATGAAATACTATTTTTTTCGCAATATATACCCCTTTTATAGATCAAATAACGTTTATGAGATATTCATTACACTACATAAAATTCGTAAACAGCATATAACTTGATATAACATTCAAAAATTAGGAGAAATATGAGCAAAACAACCAATAACAGTGCTAATTCCTGTTTTGTTGGTCCTCCAATGTCGTGTCAACTGCACGTAACGTAACCCATAGTCTCATTTCTCACAACCAGTCATAATCTTGTCTATGGTCCATGTTATCTTATGTCTGTTTTTAACGAGTTAGATTGTAGTATAAAATATTGAAATAAGTATTTTCATTTGGCATTAAGCTAATCTAAATGAGTTATATACCTTGAAAATGAAATATGGTGCGAGTTGAAGAAACCACTGCCCCACATGTTCGTATCGAAGTTTGTATAAATAATTTTACTTACCGCTTCATCCTCAGCCATTATAACTTCAGTTTGGTTGATTCAGAATAGGGAAATAGGAAATAGGTAAAAACATGCAGTTTAGGTATACGGAAATCAAAACACGACGTGCGCATGCTCCGGCGATGTCATTCCGGGAGTATTGTTGCCAGATTGGGAAATTATTCCTGTATCGAAGGAATGTCATCGTAAATTAATGTTTCTTTCATACAAATTATAACTATAAAATATTGGATGCGATCAAAAATATATTCGAAGCAGTTAATAAGAACTTAGTCATCCCATAAACGGTAGGTTATAGATGAAAATGAAATATGTATATGTATGATGTATGTATATAGATTAATATGATTTCAGACTTTTAGTAGGTTCATCATAAAAGTTGAAATAAAAATTGAATAAGTCGAATGTTCATGGGAATGAGATAAGTCAAGACAGTAGAAATTTCAATATTAATAATTCATAAGAAGAAAATAAGCTAGTCAGTTAGAATGATTGGTAAAATTTGTTATTCCTATAGAGTAAATCCTTTTGATGAATCGTTGAGAAATATATTTATGAAATTTTTAATCTGCATCAACCAACTCGAAAAAAATTATAGATGCTATCACTCTATATACTATATAGCACTTTTAACAGATAAATGAATCATTTTACTCTGGACCGATAATTGGACAGAAAGTAAGAGAAGATTCCACTAAAATCGATTATATTAGGCTTCTGCACAATCTGGCAACAAAAGTTCCGAAATTACACGTCAACAATTGTCATTTCAATGTTTTGATTTCCGTATACCTAAACTGCATTTTTACCGGGAAATATATTAACTCGTGGAAACAATATTAAATGACTATTAACGGATATTGCATCTTGCATCAGCCTAAGTTCACTGCAAATAGTACAAATCGACGAATGAGGCACAGAACATTTAATATAAGTAATGACAATGACAATGAGTATGAGGTACAGCGATGCCAGATGTACCATAATTATGGAATTCTACCATAATTTATACCTCAAATTTAGAGCATTCCATAATTGTACCATAATAAATAATTGTACCATAATTTCCATCGATTCTTCCATTCAATATTTTTGGAAACACTATTCAGCGAATATGTCAAGTCCTCTTATTAAATGGCTTTTTTCTCTCAAATTCCGAAAAATATCACAGTACTTCTTATTTAATTATAAAAAAATATGCATATATATTATTGTACCATAATTTGCCCTAAAATTCCATAATTCTGGCATCGTTGTACCATAATTTTATATTCGACATCTGGCATCGCTGATGAGGTATGACGTATGACGCAAAGAAGATTATAAGACACAGATTATACCTTAATGCGAAAATTCATGAGACGATTTTGTCGTTCAAAATTTCCCTTCCCATACTTTTCATGGAACGACGAAATCGGACGAGAGCATATACTCCATTCACTTTTATAAAGTCTCCCGGTTGGCCATGAAAATTTGACACATTTCACCATGTATATTTTGAAAATGTTAGGTTATCGTTATAGTCATTTTCATGTCAGATAACTACGCAACGTTGTCCTCTCTACAAAGAAGTCGTAGTAATTACGTATTTTCACAATGTGAATTTACTTCGGAAAAATAATGAATTTGAGAAAATATCATGTGAATTCAATAATTCCACAGTCCTGGCGATTGTAGAAGAAAATGTTTCCTGTGTTGTTACTGGAAATATTTCACTTATATAAACTGGTTGGAAGATTCAATTATGCTAATTTCTTGTATGGAAATCAAGAATCAAGTGTTGAAATTTTATTGAAAACTAATGGATAGAGTAGTCCGTTACTTTGTGATAGTTCATTTGAAAAAAGAATAAAAGTACCTGAATAACCCGACAGGAAAACTTCTAAACGAACAGACGTACCTACCCACTTTTCGAAATTCTCAAGTAATAAGCCTGCAGAAAACATTTAAATACCTTGTTGCACACCTTGAAATACACCAGTTTCAAAATGTAGTAGTACTACGAAACCCGAGTAATTCTTATACCTTAATAAAATATAATGATAGGAAACTAAGTAATTTCATTCGAGAGTTCAACATGTCAGAATTAAGTTTTCCTATTGCAGATTTCGGTTCTTTATTATCTTGTCTACGATTGAGACTGTTGAGAGTAGAATTTGGCAACGTCTTGGCGAATTGTTTTCACCTTGACGAAATTTCAGCAGTGCCAACCTGCCTCTGCTCTGCTTTAGTTACAAAAACGTGATAGACCTAAATCATGGCCAACCGGGAGACTTTATAAAAGAGAATGGAGTATATATTTTATTTTTAACTGATTTGAAAACATAACCTAATTGAATTTAAATATTACAACTAAATACATATTTAGGTACAAAATGAGTACCTAAAGTACTACAGTTATATCTAATAATTATATAAATGTATTAAATCGCAAAAGAGAAACAATTGGGAACTTCCAAGTACAGTGACTATTGGGAACTTCCAAGACTCTAGGTATATTCTGTGTATTTTATGTTCTGTGATTATACCTATATATATATATATATATATATAAAGTTGATTGTTGATTGTTGGAGACTATACCATGGGGTGGAAACTCTCTCACTAAAGTCTGGGCAGAGTAATATAGTTCGCGAGGTGCCCGTGAAATTTTGTAGATGTCTCTTCCTCCGCGTTTTGTGGGTCACGTGATGGTTTAACAGCTGTTCGCTGCCGACTTGTTTCAATTCATTTTCAATTTGGAGATTGCTTGCATAGACAAGAGATATTGCTTGTTGTTGAAATTATAAAGTGTTCTGTTTTGCGTAGTTTTGGTTTTGTTTTTAAAGATGGTTAGCTGTATAGTGAAAGACAGGAAAGACTGTTTGAACAGGAGTAGGTTGCACAGGCTTCCTAAAGATGATGAGGTAAGTTCGTTTTCATGTATTTTTAATACTTTATTGCGTACTGAATAAAAACTGTTTCAAACGACTCAAGGACTTACAAGACACTTTGAATGTGTTTCATCAAAAAGATAGTTACCAAAGGGCCAGAAAATACCCACTAAAAGCACTTATACAAACACTAACAGAACAAAATACTAATAGAAAATGGAACATCCATATTTAATCTCTTTTGTTTCCTTGCATATGATTGTTTAAGGCTGAAGGATCTTATTTGTATACATGTATGAGCAATGAAGTACTTAATTGTGATTAATTTATTGATACTTTGATATATCCAAAAAACTTTTATGTCATCATTTTCAGGTTTGGAAAATATGGCTGGAAAGAATAGGACGCCTTGATGCTGACTAGGGCTGCAATTTTAGTGTACGGACATCATCGAATTTGTTCCAGTCATTTTGATCCATCCAACATTGTAATAAATATTAAGAAGCAATTCATTGTACGACCTGTTGCCTTTCCTACTCGAGGCTTGACGATGGATGTTGGAGTACAAGGTAAATGAATTTTTTCCATTTTATTGTTCATATCTTGAATGATTATAGTTGCAGGAGCTTGCACACTACCTCATTAGAATGTGTAGATTCAAAAACTTGTTTTCTCGACCTATCTGAAATACTTACTAACCATGCTTTCTTGTAAAATTAAAGCAATTCATTGATATTTGAATTTCTTTTAATAGATCCAGATTATATTATCGGAAATGGTTCCACACCAGTGCAAGCAGGACCTTCATGTTCATGTAAGATTTCCATTTATTGATACTATTTCATTTAAAGTTATAAATTTCAATGTGATATGTTAATATTATGCATGATATAAAATGCTTGATGATTTTTCTTATTTGAATATCTATTCCTAGATGTCCAAGATGTGCTTGAGGTAGAATATGAGTCTGAAGTTGAACCTGTAATTCCTGCTACCCCAAATAACTTATTTTATTTACTAATCTTGAATGATTTTTGATTATATAAAATTGAATTGTTATAATTTTCTCTTCAGGAAAAACCAGAAGGACACGATTCTCTAAGGTATCGCCAGACGCTAGGGAATACTACAAAATTGCCACTGATCTGCACGTAAAGTGGGAAGGATTGCTGAAAAGAATAAAGGCCTGAAATTTGTAGTGAAAGAGCTACAGAATGCTTGCCATTCTCATGAACCGCTCAGCCACTCGATGAACACACCAACCTTTAATTTTCTCTTGTCTCAAATAAGGTGTAAAAACCTGAAACCCAGAGGAAGGTGCTGTACTTTAGATGAGAAAATTCTTTTTTTGACATCATTTAAAAATAGCCCTAAGGGATACAAACTACTCAGCAACATTTTTGCGGTTCCATCCAGCAAAACTTTGTCAAAATTATTGCATTCAGTAAATTTCAGTACAGGTATCAATTCTAATATTATGGATTCAATACATAATATTAGAATTGATTCAATATCTATATCTACTATATTTCATATTTGATTTTTTCCCAGAGGCTATGGAAATGTATAAATTTGTGACTGCATTTTCATGTACGAAATGTTTTCCACATTATCCATTTTTCATATTATAATTCACATTTGGTTTTGTCCTTCTAAATGTATATTGGAAATATTGTGATAATTCATTAGCTCCTTCATATTCAAGATAATGGATTATTTTAATGTATAATATATTTCCACATTTCGTTGTACTTGCGTAATGATATCCATTTTTGGTGCTCTTGTTTATACTTTATTTCACATTTGATTTTGTCCTTGTAAATGCATACTAAAAATTTTGCAATCATTTATTTGATAGCTCTTTCATATTCAAAGCTATAGATTAGAGAAGATTTCATGAAGAGAATATCTTCCACATTGCGTTGTACATAATATACTTACTGCTATCCATTTTTTATATTATATTTCACATTTAATTTTCTCTTTTCTTCTAAATGATTCGAGATGTATTTTTAATTTTTATATATATTATTTAATAATTCTTCTAATAATTAGTTCACATCAAATGAACAACTTCAATTCATGAATCTGAATAAATACTTTTATTAAAAGTTTTGGGATTTCATTTATTTCCTTTCCATTAGAACTAAAACCATGGTTCCAAAAACATTGTCAAAAGCCAGGTGTTAGACGAATTATCGTCTATTTGGTGTTTGGCAGTGTTTTGGAACAATATGTTAAAATAGAATATAGGATATTATAATGCGAAGTACATTTGAATTTCCCGCTCGGATGTATTTCTTGAGGTGCCCGCGACGTACCGCTAGTGTTCCACGAACCAAAATAAGGCGAGAGTGGCCCATCTATATATATCTCTTGTCTATGGACTATACTATCTTCTATCGACATGAATTCTGATGGGAAAAAAATATCATTTGGTTTCAATAAATCTTCTAAGAACTCAAGTATACTTCCTGCACCTTCCAAAGATAATAAAACGGTGGAACTCATAGACTGTTTGGAAGGTACTGAAATCAAAGTGAAAAAGTAAGTAAGTTAATTCATTCAATTGCTCCGATAATAATACTCCAATGCTTTTAGTATAGTCAAAAAAGATGAGAATGCTCCATTAGTAATTCCTTTAAGAGGGGATGCAAATAATATTGTCAGTCGCATCGAACGAGAAAGTTTTAAAAGTAAAAAGTCGAAAACAGAAACAAATGATGAAGATTTAAGACCAGACTCTGAACTGACGATTGAAGAATTAGCAGCAAGACAGCTATTGAAGGGTAAGCCGATCTCATCAAGATAGAGTATCAGTGCATTCATTGAAAGATTTTATAAATTAATTTTTTTATAGAGGCCAGAAATAAATTGGCACAAGAAAGAGATACCACAAAAGTACATACATTGTTCCTTACGGAGAATCCAACAGTTCAAGATGGTGTAGAACCTTCTAGGGATGATTATGAAAATGTTCCTATTGAAGATTTCGGATTAGCTCTTCTGCGAGGTATGGGTTGGAAAGAAGAAATTTCGAATCAGTCAAAGTAATTAATTTTAATAATGTGTCATATAGCCTAAGATCTCCTGACGGCCAGACCTTCGTTATTTTATAAAAGCTGAAAGTTTGTCTGTGCATGCCCCCTATACAGATAAGAACGGTCAGCCACTATAGAGTTTGGGTTGTGGTTACTTTGGCAGGTAACAGGTAGTAAAGGTGTAAAAAATAGTTCCTTACTTTCGTTAAAGTATAAAGCTCAATTTTTTCATATTTTCTTCGGGATAACGTTAGAAATATCATCATCCATTGCCGGACACTTGTGACGGTTGCTACCCCCTGCCAGACATCCCTAAACATTAATAAATTATACGTAATTATACTTTCGTCATAATATAAAAGCTGAATTTTATATATGTTACTTGGGGACCTATGAGAAAATGTTACCTCAATAGCCGGACAGTTTTAATGGTTTTTACATCTTGCCAGACACATTGAAACTTCAAGCAGGTGCGCATGTGATAGGGCGCTTAGTCGATTGCGATCTTTTACTGCTCATCATCTTTCGGTTAGTGATGTATTGAAAACATCGCGATTTTTTTGTCTACATTAGCAGTCACCGTGACTTGAAGATTATTCTTGCGAAGTGAAATGGAGCAGCAGTGGCGTTATATTACCTATATCTATTTCGTTATAACGATCGCAATCGACTAAGCACTCCCGCTCGCACCTACAGCGGACTTTCAATATGTCTGGCAAGATGTAAAAACCATTAAAACTGTCCGGCTATTGAGGTAAAATTTTCTCATTGGTCCCCAAGTAACGTATATAAAATTCAGCTTTTATATTATGACGAAAGTATAATTACTTATAATTTATTAATGTTTCGGGTTGTCTGGCAGGGGGTAGCAACCATCACAAGTGTCGGGCAATGGATGATGAGATTTCTAACGTTATCCCGAAGAAAATATGCAAAAATTGGCCTTTATACTTTAACGAAAGTAAGGTACTATTTTTTACACCTTTACTACCTGTTACCTGCCAAAGTAACCACAACCCAACCTCTATAGTCGCTGGCCGTTCTTACCTGTATAGGGGGCATGCACAGACAAACTTTCAGCTTTTATAAAATAACGAAGGTCTGGCCGTCGTGGGCTCTTGCTCTAATATGTTCGAAATGAATTTCTATCTTTAAACCATAAATTTGTAGATTTGTTAAACCTGCTTTACGACCCAAAGGCTTAGGCTTGGGAGGACAAAAAATTATAGATGTTAAAGCTGAAGATGTTTTTGATAAAAATGGCAAACAGTTAGTCCTTATGGAGGGAGCATTTGCTAAAATAGTGGCTGGACCCCACAAAAGCAAATTAGGAGAAGTAAGTATAATATTTCTGAACAAGATTCCAATCTAGGACATCTTTTTTCTCATGCCTAGTATGTTGGGCTCTGACATTTTTCTACTAAATCTAGACCTTAGTGCGTAGATTGCTGCTTGGTTGTCATATGCATCTCTCAACTAATAATAATAATATTTCTTTATTCCAAAATAATTTACAAAATAAACTATGATGAAATGGCAAAAATGCATTAAACCTGGACCCCCCCCCCCCTGAAACCAAGAAGTCATTCAGACAGTAGGGTTCCAACCTTATCAGGTATTCTTTAACTTTGTTTTTAAACTTCTTTGGAGTCTTAGCAGCTTTAGTTGATTTGGAAGACTGTTATAGAATTTTATTCACCTATAATAAGTACTCCTATTAGTGAGTGACAATGAATGTACAGGATATTTATATATATATATATTTATCCGTCTAGTATCACAGTTGTGGATAATCTGTGTTGAAAAATTCTCACTATATTTGAAGAGAAATAGGAGACATTCATAGACGTATAATGCATAGATGGTCAAGATATTATTCCGCCTGGACACTCCCCTGCTACTATCTCTAAACTTCATTTTGTTTATAGAGCACATTACTCTTTTTTGTATGATAAAGAATGAATCATTGCATTAGCCCCCCAAAATACAATGCCATATCTAATTACAGATTCAAAACATGCATGATAGAAGACATTGGAAGTCTTAATAGATACAAATTTTGATACATTCTTCAGAGCAAAAGCAAAAGATAATCAATATGAGATCCCTAATCAAGGAATTCATCTATGTCAAGCTCTTAGAGCTTCCAGGGGTCTCCTTGTGGAAGACCCAGGAGGATCAGTATAATAATAATAATAACCTAAAAATTTACAGTTCCTTTCTATTTGCATTTCGGTGCCATTTACAATAATATATTCAGGGTTATTAACCCTTGTTTGCTTTGTCCTAAATAAAATGGAACTTGTCTTTTCTGTGTTCAATACCAATTGGTTATTTGAAAACCATTTAGTGACATAATTGAGTTATTCAGATGCTATTTCTCCGATATTATCAAAGCTATTACTCCAGATTAGGATATTGGTGTCATCTACATATTTCAACAACTGATAAAACAGAAGGGTTAGGTCATTGATATAAATCAGAAAAAGCAAGGGGCCCAGGATACTGCCCTGTGAAATACCCAACATCAAATCAACCACCTGAGATTCAAAATTTCTTCCTGATTTATCCATTGAAACATTGTTTCCTCCCAATTAAATATGTACTTAACCAAGCGTACGCCGGGCCTGTTACTCCATATATATATATATATACATATATATATATGGATTCGTAGTTCGTTCTCACCTCCGTTAAGTTGATAAGGTGACCTGACCTCCGGGTGAAGGGGATGTCCTATCGAAATAATTCTTGTTTATAGATATAGAGAGGAAGATAAAGAATTAGGATTCCTAAAGAGGGGAAATGATTTTCTCCAAAAAAAATTTCCTTATACGAACCAGACCTTGTCTCCTCTGCATATATTTTGTATTGGTAGTACGCTATTACCTCCTGCAAGGTTGCCAGATCTTCGGAGGCCACAAGGTACGATGGTTTGATATTATCTTATATATGAAATGCAGCTGTTACTCCTCCGTTTGATTTATGAGTAGTTAATGTCATGAAAGGGATGAGTAATAAACATACCCTGGGAATTCCACACGCTTCAAATTTAGCAGGCAGGAATTGATGTATAAGTTTCATGATCTAGCTAGGAATAATTAAACATCGATTCGAAAACTGGAAATCTATCATTATAAACTGCAAATCATAGCATTGGATTCAATGCAATTAGTATTGGCAAGTTTTATGGCATTCTTGAGTATTTGATTCCGATAAAAAATTTCGTTAAAAGTTATAATATTTTGTCCACGAAGTTTGTAACGTTGTTGTTGTTAACAAAAATGTTAACTATCAATAGGTGAATTCAAAAGATTCATAGGCTTTACAGTAGCTCATATTTTCAGAATTCAGATTATGAATTTAGAGAGACATTCCTGCCGTATAAGGCCGCCCTAACAGTTGATAACAAACTAATCTGGGCGGACCATGTTTCATCTCTGACAGGCCGACTTTCCACGGCAATCTACACCATCCTCCGTATTAAACAGATAGCTGACACAAATTCCTGTTGGATTGTCTATTTTGCCAATTTCCATTCAGTAACCACTTATGGAATATTATTGTGGGGTTCATAGTCCAGGATTGCTAAAACAAAAGGGGGCGGTAAGGGTATTGTGTGGAGTTTCTAGGCGTACAGCTGTAGCGTTACCTCTAGTGTTGAGTAGGACATACAAGAGGCGCTTCATTTGTCCCGGACATGACGTCAAAATGTAAGAGTGCCTCGAAATTTAAAATTGTACTACTTCAATTTATTTGTCGCGGTCGAGCGAGAGCGAGGCAGAGGCAGATAAAGAAATTCCATTTTGTGTCGGAACCTTTGATGTGAGGGTAGTAGAATTGCCTAATTTCATAATAATTGTACTAAACAATCAAATGTGGTTCATCCTCCTAATATCTGTCCGTTAGATATGTTCTTGCCGAAACCCTCATTACATAAGCTAAGCACTCTTACAACTTTCCAAGTTCGAGTGACAAACCTCCTAGAGAGCTTACTCATCAATACCGCAGTGACAAAAGCACGTCGCGTCTAACATTTGAGGCACCAGGAGGCGCGCATAATTCGTACTATAATAACTTCAAATGGTTCAGTACGCCTCGCCTCTTTTGAAGTGGGACATTGTACTGGCTCAGGACAAAAAAGAGGCTACTCTTACAAACTCTTTTTCAAGTCGTGTCCTACTCAACACTACTGTGTATATACAGGGTGTTCCTAAATTGAACGTACAAACGAAAAGGGGAGATTCCTTAAGTGAGTGTAAGAAATAAAAGTCCAATAAACATGGGGTCGCAAACGTTTCGTTTTCGAGATACAGAGTGTTGAAGTTTGAATTTTTTTCAAGTTTTTTTCTCATAGTATCTACACTTCACAAGATATTCAACTGAAATTTGGCATAGATATTACACTTGAGAGTTCTCACCACGTGACATGGCAATTTCGATAGAAGATCTACAGGGTGATATTTTTTCTGGAACACTGCCACCTGTTCTTCTGCAGAACTTTTTTTTGGTGAGCAACTGTTTATTTGAAAAAATGTAAAAAGAAGCTTTGTTCTTATACTAAACTTTTCGGTCTCTTGTAGTTTTGTCGTATCTACCAACGATTTCGAGAAAAAAAAATTTGAACGATTCTCTCGAAATTCTCGAAACTATGATAGGAAGGCCAGTTTGTAATCTGTGGTGAATGAATTCAGTGCCAGTTTTGACACATCAAATTATTGAACGTTTGTTTTTGGCGCTCTAGTTCCTCGGAACTGAGTGCTTATCAATTTGCCCAAATGTCTGTAATTTTCGAATATTTCGATGAAAATGGTCTTAAACGATTTGGTTCGACTCACGTATCAAGAATCCGTGGTCGAAATTCATTCTGTCCGGCCGGCCGGTCCGGCCGGCCGTAGGCACGATAACTCTCGAACGGAATGAGCTAGAGAGTTGAGATTTTCAGAGTAGGTTTGGGGGATAAATATCTCGGCTAAGTTCGTTATTGGGCAAAATCGGACAGATGGTTTCGGAGTAACAAAAAAAAAAAATTTTTTTTACGAAACAAATTCCAAATTAAATTTTTTTTAATAAGAAGTTTTATCACAAGAATCCATTCATATCATTTTTAACTCTAACAAGCTAATACTTTCGGAGATATGATTTTTCAAAATTTCAATAATAAATCGTATTTCAACGTTGTCACAGAATGATATTATTCTATGAATTGTCATAATGTCAAATGATGTTCCTGAGACACTAATCAATCGAAGAATTGTGAGCGAAGTGAGTAAAATCTCAGTTGTTTGCTCCGAAATTAGTTTTTCTCAGAAAATTCTTACATTTCGGAAATGAACATGAAGTAAGAGATCTGTGAGTAGTGAGACTGCTTTTCATCCATAGACATAGATATAACTCTCGAACGGAATGAGGTAGGTAGTTGAAATTTTCAGAGTAGTTTAGGGAGATGAATATCTCGGTTAAGTTCGTTATTGGGCAAAATTGGCCAGATTTAATTTGATTTCTTCCATGGTGCAGTTCTCATTCTCATGATTGCTCATTTAATCTTGATAAATAAACTATTATTTGAATTGAATTTCCTTTAGGATGCAGTTCTATCATATGAATACATTGATATAATTCCCAACTCTGAGAAACCAATACTTTTGGAGATATAATTTGTCTGTTTGAACTAGAGCGCCAGAAAGCTCCTGTCCACAGGGCTTGAACCCATTTTTTTATAAAGTGAAGGTGGTTGCATTTGTGGCTATTTATTTTTTTGAATGAAGTTAGACTACTATTTTCATTACGATTTTTATGACTGTCACAACAATATTTGATCAGAAATTAGAACCTCTACACATTTCAATATCAAAACATGCCGAATTTCACGAATTCCGAAATGACTGATATGCATTTCATGTATGGTCTTGCAAATGGAAATGCAAGAGAAGCTAGGCGTCTTTACATGGAATGCTATCCCAATAGAGTGATACCAAATCATCGAATGTTCTCTGATATTCATAGGCGTCTTTCAGAAGCTGGATCTTTTTCCACGAAAAGAATTAATGCTGGGAGACCACGCAGTGTGAGAACACCACAACTCGAAGAGGCAGTTATGAACGAAATAGAACAACATCCAAGAACCAGTACAAGAAAAATTAGTGTACTTTTGAATGCAAGTCATCAAGTTGTTTGGCGGATCTTGCGGGATTCTGTGCTATATCCTTATCACATTCAGAGGGTGCAAGCTCTTCTGCCTCGAGATTTTCATCCGAGGGTTAGTTTTTGTCAGTGGTACCTCAGTAGACTATTGATGAATCCTTATTTTGATTGCCAAATTCTATTCACTGATGAGCCTGCTTCTCAAGGACTTCAATTATCAATTTTCATAATGAACACGTATGGGCTGAGGAGAATCCGCATGGATATGTAGAAACCCATTTTCAAGAGCAATTTTCACTAAATGTGTGGGATGGTAATATTGGTGATGATTTGATTGGTCCTTTCTTCTTGCCAGGTCGACTAACAGGTCAATCATACAGACATTTTTTAGAAAACGATTTGCCCTTGTTATTGGAAGATATACCTCTTATGCTACGATGAGAAATGTGGTTCATGCATGACGGTGCTCCTGCTCATTTTTCAGTTTTGGCAGGGGAGTATTTGGACGAAAATTATGAAAACAGGTGGATTGGACGGGGGGGTCCTCAGTCATGGCCCGCCAGATCCCCAGACTTAAATAGTTTAGATTTCTTTTTATGGGGCCACCTGAAATCTCTAGTATACTCGACACCCGTGAACACCGTAGAAGAACTGAGAAATTGTATAATAGGCGCATTTGATACAGTTAGGAATACTCCGGGATTGTTTGAAAGAGTTCGATTGTCTATGAGACGAAGAACAGAAGCTTGTATAAGAGTTGGGGGAGGACATTTTCAACATTTGCTGTAGTTCAGTCCTTTGCGGTTACTTAGTTTTCTTGTTACGATTTTTTTTTCAGTTTTACGTTTCTTGTTGTAATACATTTTTGTTGTTGATTATACGAGTTTATCGAATCTTTATGAATCATCGCTACAGATCAGGAAAATTTCCATAAAAACTGACACTGAATTCATTCACCACAGCTTACAAAGTGGCCTTCCCATCATAATTTGGATTTTCACGAGGATTTCGAGAGAATCGTTCAAAATTTTTTTTCTCGAAATCGTTGGTAGATACGACAAAACTACAAGAGACCGAAAAGTTTAGTATAAGAACAAATCTTCTTTTTACATTTTGGGCGCATGTTCTAGGGGAACATCGTCCTATCATTTCGTCCAAATGTCT